>WBNH01006340.1:201113-271272 GCA_013401255.1 Urocolius indicus | reverse complement strand
CGCGCTCCGGGCTGGGGCGCCCCCGCGCTCCGGGCTGGGGCGCCCCCGCGCGCGGCAGGCGGAGGGGTGGCTGCGGCTCGCTCGCCTCCGAGGCCGGGACATTTGCTGCCGCCGCCGCGGCTCCTCCGCGCCCTTCCCCTCCGCGCCCGGCTGCCCTGCCCGTGCCGTGCCCCCGTCCTGCCCCGCGCCTTCCTTGATTATTTGCGACCGCTCCGGGCGGAGCGACCGTAACAGCGAGTACCGAGCGGCTGCCGGGCGGCCGGTGGCGGGGGAGCGTCACGGCGGGGGCTGGCCCGTTGGCCGGCGGGCACAGTGAGGGCTGTGTGCCCCGCGGCGGGCGCCCCCGCACCCGGGAGGGGTCTGGCCGGGGCGGGCAGCGGGAGGCGGCCAGGCGGGTTTCGGACACAAAAGGGGTGGCAGGGCACGCGGTTCCCTGTCCCCTTGCCGCGGTGACAGCCCCGCGACGTCGCCGTGCTCCCTGCGTGCAGCTGCTCGTCTCCTGGCAGAGGCGAAGGGAAAGAGGGGAAAAAAAAGTACGTGTCTTCCAGTGTACGAGCAGTGAAAAGAATCGTTAAGCTCTGCCAGGGCTCTGTTTGTGTGTGTGTGTGTGTGTCATCTTAATGGAGGCTCGGTGATAATCACGGGGTGGTTCATCCAGTCTAAACAAGGTGAACTCTTTCTGAAGGCAGCGGCGGTCGTGTTGCAAGAGACTACTTTTAGAAAATTCGGACTCGCATCTGGGGGAAGCTTTTATTTGTAGTTTTTACGTGTGGGAAACTGGGTTGTGTATCTACGCTGTAGACTTGCAACATGCTTCCCCCCCCTTTAATTTATGACATGATTTGTGAATGCGGGTGTAAAGCCGCGGCCTGAAATAGCCGGTTCTTGTGTGTCATCAGCGATAATGGTGGCTGAGAAGTAGCTGATCCTGCCTTGGGGCAGAGGGATTGACTGAATGGAGTGCCCTATATTCTCAGTGTCGGTGGTACAGGATGAAGCCATGAGGATATCTCTTAAATAAAACGCTTAACAGGCTGTATTTGAAAGCAGTGGCGGATTTCTAAATAGGTAAACTGGGGGCTAAAGCTTGTATGATTAATAGTTGCACAGTACTTGCTAATTCTAAATATAATTACCCAGAACTCGGAAATCCAGTGGGTGTGGTGTTTGTTTTGACAACTTGAAAATGGTGAATCAGAAAAATAATTCTTCAAGTAGCTGTCTGGAAATGTGGCCATTTCTCAGCAGGCATTTCTGCTCACTTTGTCAGTGGTAGACTTAGCCCTCTATAAAGAGGAAAAGAAAAGAGGAAAAATGACAAAACAAACCAGTCCTAAAATGTCATTATTCAAAAGAGTTAAACACTGTAATTGTAAAGAGCAGAAAGCTTGTTCAACTCAAAATATGTTATTTTCACAGTATTAAGCACTTGCATCTGTAGTTAAAGCAAGTGAACGTTCCTGTTACTGGCACTAACACTGTGTAATATAATAATCTCATGCAAGATGTAAAGTGGAAAGTGGACATATTGCTCAATCAGCCTTTCATAAGGTGTTACACATTTCAAAGTCGGATTTTCATGGGAGGAAAGATACTCAGGACCTTGAGAGGAGCCAATCTATGTTTAGCTAAAGGCTGGTTCTATAGGTGAAGTCAGGTTTTTTTACGTAGTATGCACGTAAAACTATTCTCTTATTTATAACTTCATATCACATTAATAAACGTAGCTTTTTGGGGGTCAAATTACAGTATAGTTTATGTTCCTACTTGCTTGACTGCATTGTAAAACAACTGTAAGCTACTGGGCTTTGTGGCTTTTTTTTTTTTTGCAATCAGTGTGTTTGACCTTTTACTGTGCTTTCTTGTGAGGACTGCACTTTTTTACTAGAGCAGAGATCCAATGTCTGCTGGCAGTTTGGAACACCAGGATTAGTTAGATGGTTTCTAGCTAATGAACTGGTATTTTGAATTGAAAGTGAATTTTTTTTTAAACCAGAGAAGGCACATGGAAAGTGTGCATTTGACAGCCAATTTTAAAATCCTTACTTGCTGTTGAGTAGTGAGAATTGTGGGGTACTAAGGGAGTCTTAACAAGGGCAGTCCCAGTGTTTGGAACCTCAACGGGACATTTGCAGTTCTTGAAAAACATTGACACTATTGAGTAGGAAACTCGCAGAGATAAGCACATTGCTGTACACAGGCACTTTAGGAAGTATGCAAAATTGAAGACTGCACAGAATCACCCTAATTAGAGACTTGAACTAGATAAGCATCTAAATATCTAGGACACTAAACTCTGATTCAGAAGGTAAACTGCTATTCCCAGTTCAGTTCTGCCTGCTTTCCTGCTCTTCAGTTTAATTTGCATCCTATGCTTCACTTTCCTTATTTGTCAAATGAGGTCAGTTGTTTTACCACCTCTGATAAAAACTGTGAATGAAAACAGAGCTGTGTAAAGTTAGAATGTATTATTTTAGAAGCACTTGATGGAAGAGAAATGTTAATTAAGGGAATTGTTCTTAGTACTGCTTCTCTTTTGTATGTGGAGCCCTAAATAGAGGCATGTGTTTATGTTATACAATCCACTTAGGCACAAGCCTCCCATTGATTTCAGCAGAGGCTCTGTACATGGATTATTGATGCGATATGATCCGAGTCAGTTGGTGTTTGTCTCAACCTTCTTCTGTGCTCTGATTAAAATATCTCTGTGGTTCACTTAATCCAGGAAATTTCTCCTCCTCCCCTCTCCTTACTTGGTTTTAAACTGTGTCTTTTGTGATTTGAATGAGGCTTTTCTTATATGCTTACTGTGCCACGGGTGAATTGAGATCCTCACGTTGAGCAGTGCTGTTGGCAGCAGGTGGTATGGTTGCGTACTGATAAACAGTAAGTGATCTTCTGTATAGCATCAAAATACATAAACAGTCAGTGCTGGAGGCCCAGAATAGTACTTCTCCATGTTTTTCTGAATTTGAGTCTAGTTATGCAGTGCTTTGCAGTTCCCAGATTCAACTCCTTGCCATTCCTCTTGGGGGGAAAAAAGATGAGATTGAGTATTTACCAGCTTCTGTATGTTTGTTTTAAGATTTCTCTATGGAGGGCTCTAAACAGACGTGCCAAAAGGTTAAAATCCTGCATGTACTTGACAAATAGTCCAAATTATAGCACTAATTATGGCATTGAGGTTTCCCTACTGTTCTCTGAACCCTGTGCTTTATTCCTGAACTTTGGAGCTTTTTTGGGTAGAGAGCAGTTCAGCTGCCAAGCTCTGTTAGCTGTTGGCTGTACTAGCCAGTGGTAGTGCCAGGTAGCATGTTGATTCTGTTTATGTAGACAGCAGTTCATGAGGAATTGGACCAAGAGACCAGATTGTCTCCCTGAGGACTTTGAGGAATAGATTTGCTGCAAAACCAGGTTTAGCAAGATCACTTTTCTTCTGTAGGGCAAAGCAGTTACCCATTTATAGGTAAAAGCTCTAAGTAACTCTCCAGATTCTTCTTGGAAAAAAATGGGTTAAAATTCATTAAATATGTATATATTTACCTCTGTCTCACTTCTAGACATGAGCAGCCAGATCTCTTCTGTTCTTTTCACATTGTAGTATCTTTCAAAGGTAGACATTAAAGACAGAGGAGTTCATGTGGCTTCCTCGTGATCATAGACCTTTGCTCTGTGCTTAAGACTAAAGCTGCATGTTTTTTTTTTTTATAATAAAAGAAACTCATAACAATAAAAAATGTATTTTAACACAGAAGTACATTAAATATGTTTCATTACCTTCTTGTGAAAGTGGGTAACTTGTACCAATTGTTTTAAGAAGTCATCCCAAAAGTTCTTTATAAGAGGGCTTATAGTTGTAAAAAGCACTCTAGGGAAATGACAAGAATATAAAAATGCCACCTGAGTGTTAGACTAACCATACTTATTGATTCTAGGGGGAGAAAAAGTGCAGATACAGAGACAGAATACAAAAAAATATAAGTATGATTTTTATCATCCATCAGAGCTTCCCACTAAGTCTCGTTTTGCTAAATAAATATTTGTGCTAATATAATATTTCTACAGATTACCTGTCAGCACAGTAGTATCTTAATTTTTAGCCCCCAAAACATTTACTCTGTTATCACTAATAAAAAATGCCATAGTAAAATAATAATAATAATTATGTTGGAAATACTAGTTACTTCTGGTAGTGTCAGAAAATGGCCTTCTTAATTGCTGTAACACATTAAGTGTTTTCTTAGCTTAATGTTCAACTTGGAAGAAAACATGACGTTTTTGCTGATACAATTTCCAGAGGCTGTTGGTTGCCAGACTTGATGTGGTGTTACATAATGGTATTTGGCGACTTACACTCAGCAGTGTAAGCATGCCATGGATTTAGGGGAGCAGTATGCCTATAACAGCATCTGTGTGACTGTTGCATCTGGGGAAGAAAGCTTTAGGATTTACTTACAGGAGCAGAGTGTACTTTGCATAACAATGTCTGGGAATCCTAGTAATAGCCACATGAAAGTGGGATCCCCATGTGCTACTGTTACTGAATGGATATTGCAATCTTTTAATATCACTGTTATAAGAGTTTTTTTTTACCACTTGAGGGGCTGCAGATCTGGAGGCAACACACTCTTTTCCAAGATATATTCTGCAATTTACATCAAATTTCTCAATCCCACCATATTTATTTCCTCTCCTTGTTAATGTTTTTTTAACACTTCTTCAAGAGTTTCTTCTAGTTGCTGTCTTTTTGTCCTGTCTGTAATTTACTAGTACAGCAGAAGGGCTTTAAAAGCTTTAAACTGTCACTTATACTGCAGCATATATCTGCTGTTACGTTTTTCCTCTCTTCCTTTCTCTCAATGCAAACATACTTTAGTCTGTTTCTTTTTACACCCTACTTTTGACTCCATTTACTTCTTGAACTGCTGTCCCATCTCCTTCTCATGTTTAAAGTCATCAAATGAGCTGTTTGCAGTCACTCTTTGAAGACATCTTCTCCGTGTTCATCCTAGGTCCTTTCCTAGGTCTTTTCCTGACCCTGTGTACTCGGTACATTCCCTTCCTCCTCTTTGTCCTGCCAGCTGCCTCTAGAACTGTTTACTATACTTCTCTTTTTGAATTCTTTCTCTTCTTTTTTGGCTTATTTGACTGTTCTCTCCTTGTTCCCTGAGGAAATAGCTTTTTCATGTGGAAGATCATGTTTCTGCTTCCAACTTTTGTTGTGAAGATTTTGCAGGACTGTATGCTTGGTTTAATGTTCTCTTCCTCACTACGTCTTGTTTCTGGATAATCAAATTTACAAATAAAAATGGATCTATCGTATTTAAACTGATGACTCACAACATCTACTCTGTGCTCTGGATCTAGTACCATCTGTCCCTGATAAAATGTTGGCTTATTTGACATCTTAAGATTGTCAAAGTTGTCATCTTAACCTTAATGAGTCTAAAACAGAGCTCTTAATGTTGTTTCCACCCACTTCCTTTTTTCGGATGTCTGTGGATGCATGCTGACATCCCAAGTGGTTATTGACGAATAAATAGTGAGATGTTATAAATTATTATTTCTTAATAGTCTGTAGAAAAGTTGTAGTAAAAATGGCAGCAAAAGTACTGAAATATTGAAACAAATAATGTTCTCCTATACATTAGTAATTTTCCTATTAGATTTAATGTGATTACAGGATCACACATGACACTTTCTGTAGACTTCTCCAGGGGACTAGCTAGCACTAGGTAGCATGTAGGATAGTGTTTTGTGATGGTTGAATATTTTCCTCCTTTTTGAAGTAGCATGATGATTAATAATGTCTGCTTCTTTTTGTCTTCCCGTAGTTCATGAGTATCATAGAATTATTTTGGTTGGAAAAGACCTTTAAGACCATTGAGTCCAACCATTAACTGGCTCTGCCAAACCCACCACTAAATCATGTCCCTAAGCACCTTGCTTACATATCTTTTACATATATCCAGGGATGGTGAATCTATACCACCTCCCTGAGCAGCCTGTGCCAGTGTTTAAGAAACCTCTCAGTGAAAAAGTTATTCCTAACCTCTGATCTAAACTTCTCCTGTCACAACTGGAGCCCATTTCCTCCTGTCCTGTCACTTCTTACTTGAATGAAGACACTGACTTCCACCTCACAACAACCTCCTTTCAGGTAGTTGTAGAAAGTGATCATGTCTTCTCTTTCCCAGGCTAAATAACCCCAGTTCCCTCAGCAGCTTCTCATCAGACATGTGCTCCCAACTCTTCACTATCTTTGTTGCCCATCTCTGGATACACTCCAACACCTCAATGTCTTTCTTGTAATGAGTGGCCCAAACTGAACACAGTATTTGAGGTGCAGCCTCACCAGTGACAAGTACAGGAGCATGAAGTTGCTTCTCTGGTCCTGCTGGCCACACTATTTCTTCCACAATCCAGGGTGCCTTTGGTTTTCTTGTCCACCTACGCACACTGCTGGCTCATTTTCAGCTGCTGTTGATTAACACCCCCAGGTCCTTTTTTGCCAGACAGCTTTCTAGCCACACATCCCCAGGCCTGTAGTGTTGCATGGGGTTGTGGCCATGGTGTAGGACCATATTGAACCTCATACACTTGGCCTCAGCCCATCGATCGAGCCTGTCCAGGTCTCTCTGAAAAACTTTCCTACTGTCAAGTGGATCTACACTCATGCCTAGCTTCATGTCACCTGCAAACTTACTGAGGGTGCACTACATCCCTTTTTCCAGATCATTGATAAAGGTGTGTGTTAAACAGAACTGGCCCCAACAGTGAGCCCTGGGGAACACCACTGGTGACTGGCCAGCAGCTGGAGGCCACCAGCTAGATTTAACTCTGTTCACCACGACTCTCTGGGCCCGGCCATTCAGATAGTTTTCCACTCAATGAAGAGTGAATCCTTCTAAGCCACAGGCAGCCAGTTTCTCCAGTACTTAAGCACATGCGGAAAGATTGCACTTATTTTAGTGAAAGGACACATTGACCGTGGGCTTCATTTGCAGAGAATAAAAATAAGTTCTTGGCAACTGGTTTATTAGGAAAAAAAACCTGTCAACTTCTAGAACTGTAAAGCAGGAATCCCATGCAATTGAAGAATGTGATATTTTACTTTAAGGTTTACAGAAGCAAATGAAAAGCTATGTGATCAGCCTTAACACTGGCATTTCTGACTTCTTCTCTGTGTTCTTTTAAAGGAATATGTTGTATAGGAAAGGTGTGTGACTTAGGTAGTAAAAGTGTATTTAATTTTGGTGTTTGTATACCTTTAACATCTAGTAAATTGTTTTTAATTGCATATGACTTCCTTCTTTTAATTCCAACAATTTCATGGGAAAACTTAGTATTGCAAATTTTTTGGACTAGAGTGTTTCCTCTTAGTGAGACAGACAGACAGAATCCACTAGAAAACCATGTGTTTTGTGGTCCTCTGAGACTTGCCTGGAGAAGGAAATGGCTTGACCTATTTGGTTGCTATGAAGTAAAAACATTCTTGTTCTTTTTTTTTTCCTTGTGAACATCTGTGTCACATTTATTTCATTACTTTCTGAGGTTCTTTAAACCCATTATTTGGTAATACAGAGTTGTATTTAAGGAAAATAAAGTGATGTGTAGCTGCATCCACAATTTATGAAGTCTTGAAGTTCTGATATTTGCTGATATGTTGGTACATGTAAGTGGACAGTTTTTCCATTAAAAGTTGACAAAAGGCAAACAAACAGTGTCTAGCATTTCCTAGGAAAAAAGTATTTGACAGATTCAACAGAATTTCATGGGGTTAACAGGAAATGTTGCGTGCTGGAAGCTCATGAAATCTAAATCAGAATCTCATCTAAGATATAGAGTACTGAACATCTTTGATCTAATTTTTCAGCAGGTTGGGCTTCTTGGCATGGTCTTACTAATTAGCCTCTTTTCAGATGTTCTGTTTATTATTAAAAAATACAGTTAACCTTATGCTAGGCATATGGAAGAACTGTGAAGCTGATACTGTTATTTAGCAACCCAATGGAAATTTGTGCCAAATTTTAGTGCAAGACTATTAACTAATAATTCCTCTGAATTCTGTAAGAATTGAAGATCAATTCATTTGTGAAAGTTGAATCTGAATTAGAGTCTGGCTATTTCTGTCATGCCCAAGGGCTTGGTTGGATTTCGGGGAGCTGCTGCTGTTCTTTGCAGATGCAGGTCCCCAATACAAAAGGAGAATTCACTGTTGATTTCTAGATTAAATACCTTGGCTTTCTTAAGAAAACAAAAATGCTGTGAGAAAAGAGCAAAATACAAGTCTGCTGATTCTCAAGTTATGGAAGAGGCTGAACTATGGGAATTTATTTTAGTGGCTTTTCTACCCAGCTACCAGTTCTCACACTGCTTTGAAGGAATACCTGCTCCTCAGTCAAATTAGATTGAAATTGAGTGTTACACTAGGTGTAGATGGGTAGGAAAAGAAATGTTTCCAGTCTTGTGCTCGCTGTAGTTCACACATATGCACACACAGAAAAAGGCTGAAAAAATCGGCATGTGGAAGTAAAGGAACTGCCTCTTTGGTTTTCCCTAAGAGGAACTGTGATCATTTAATGACTCACCTCTACGTTTTTATACAACTGCCTTGTTAATATGCAGTGTAACTTCTAGCATGGAGCTGTGTATTCTTTATTTGTGGGTTTTTTTTTTTTTTTTTACTGTCTGATTCACACTGTAAAATCCTATTCGGGTTGTTTTCTCATTTAATTCCAAGTATTCAATAGTCTTTATTTGCTGTTACATTTTTGCTTTCATGTACTGTAGATACCACATTCTGTAATAACATCCTTGTTTACCTTGTGAGCAGTGTTGTCTGCAGGGTCAGATTCTGACATAAACAGACGCTGTTGCCTTACTGCAAGAAAGAGGGATTGTCAAAAGAGACACTTGTGATTGCATGGGATATAATAAAATAAGAAACTGTGGTCGCTTGGAGCAGTGTTTCTTATATTGAGTAGTCTGACTCTGAAGTTTTTTCTTGCTTGCTCATTTAAGTTTGGACTAATGAACTTCCTGCCTCATCAGTCTAACACACTGGGGAGGAATTTTCCCACCAGACTATGTACTCTGTCTGAGTACAACTTTGGCCACTTGCAAATGCAATTTTAAAATTTGTAGAGCTGTTGCATGTTTTTGTCTCGGTATCTCATAACTCCTCAGCTAAGGGACGTGCAAGGAAAGTTTTCTCAAGAAGTTGAGGTTAACCAAGTGGCTGTGAGAAGACTGTGACAGTTATGGAGAAGCTCTGTTCCTTGGGAAGAACCTTGCAAGTTTAATACTTTCTCTGACCGTGAGACAGGACAGGGGCTTGGTCCTGCCTAGGATTGTTCGGAGTCCTTCTTGAGAAGACTAAATGGACCTGACCCCTGACTTGTACTATAAAGTTTTCATCTATTTCTATTGCCCACACAGGAGCTACTGTGTACAAACGGTGCAGGCTGATAGTAGTAGATCTGTGGACTCTGTTGCATGGGGTAGGTGGATCTGTGTTTAAGATATTGTTTTGTGGTTCTCCCTTTACCTTTTTAAAATTTGTGCTTCTGATTTTTTTTTTCCCTTTAACTGAAAGGAGTTTGCTTTGGATCCACCCAAACCAAACACAGTGTTTCAGGAGTATACCTTCAAAAGCGTCTATCAGGCTGAAGTAATCCTTAGTTTAGTCTTGCGTTTTGTAACCCAAATATATTCAAATTGAGGAAAACTCATTTTGCATGTGAAATTCATCCTGCAAATGCCTAAATGGATAGCCCATATAAAGGAAGTATGTATTTATAGTCTCAGAATTAACTTTTTTACTTTGTCCAACTTTATTTATTTTGCTGCTCTGCAAGTCAGTTTTAACCTCCTGTACCACGCTTTTAGTTACTATCCTATCACTTACTTCAGCGTTTTTAAGTAACATCCAACATTCATCTGGGGACAAGAAGAATATCTGTGCTTGCTTTCCTACCATCTCTTATCATTCATGGTGCTATTCCTGAATTACATTTTGTACAGAAACTGTTTCCTAAGTGGAAATTGAAACTGGTGGCCAAGGTTAGTTAAAGGCAAAGTTTAGAGAAACTGCTGTTTTGTCTATGTAAACATTTGAACTCGAGTAGAAAGAGATTAAAAGGTTTCAGGTATGTGACAAGTTTGTTCTTTATGTGGGTGTTGCTGATTAATTCTGTAAACTGGGAATCTCAGACTGGGTCTTAAGCCTATCATGTTATGTTAGGTCCACCTTTCTAGACAGCTTGTGACATTTCAGTTTGCTATAGATGCTTTAGTAAGGGCAGATAAATGGAGCATATGGAGTTCATTATTTTCTTGGCTATAGGAAGTGGATTTTTGTGCATTAAATATAGTAACTTTCTTTTTTTAAATATGTGAGAGGAAGCTTCCCTACCCCTGGTGATTTATTTTTTATTTAATCAAAATATATGTAACTCTTCACTCTCATTTTATGCTATGTAAGTTGGAAAGACTGCAACGTTCAGTCTTGGTCTTGTATCAATAAGTGACATAGTATCACATGAATGTTTTAAAATATTAGGTGATATTTTATAAGAGCAAACATAAAAAGAAGGCTAGTTTAAGTCCTTCCACTGTGAATTCACTACTATCCAAAGTAAAGAGAGTGTATGTTACGATGTTGTTCTTATTTTACTGAAAACTTATTTTCCTTTTATATCTTCTACCTGTTTGTAAGCCTGAAAAAGTAACACGTGTTTTGGAGGGGAAAGGTTGGGTGGAATTGGTAATCCAAATTAAATACAAATAATACTCTAAAGTTTATGGAGCCTGTGGGTGGGTGGACTTGGCAGATGTATTCATTGTGGTATGTTAGACTTGAAAGACCATATGGAGATGATTATTTTCTGGCATTTTGTAGTAAAGGTTTTTGAAGAAGGATTTTAAAAATGTTTCTTTTTTTTCCAAAAAGGAGTGAAAGATAGGAAGAATTACTTCAGTTTGCATTGAGTAGTTTATTGTAGTAACATATGGAAAACCAATTTATACAAAGATAAGCTGCTAAAAGAAGTTCTCCTACTGTTTTCCTATTGGCTCTCTTGTTTTCTGAAGGCAGCCAAAGATCCTGTGCAGCTGGGAATAATACAGGATCCAGCTGTAACTTTTTTATTGTTGTTCAGATGTCCGGTGATGGTCAAGTTTAAGTTATTGTGTGGAAATTCAGAAAAGGAAAAGGGTAGGGTGGGAAAAAAGTGACTCTCCATAAAAATATTCCAGTAAAAGCAACAGGAACTAGGAGTATCCATTTCAGAAGTCTTCCATAAATCCCATCCTGAAATACTTAAACGCCTTCAGATTTTGCTGTAGAATTTGTCATCTAAGAGTTCTTGGTTTATTTTTTAAACATAGGTGAAGTTAGCTGATTGGAGTGGGAAGGTGGCCATGGATCATACCAGTTTCTCGTTCATAATACAAGGTTTTAGCTAAAATGAAATTCTTTACTTTCTTTAAAGTATTGGTACAATATGTAATGCTGCGTAATACATATGTACCTAATATGTAGTGCTACATATTGTGGAGAGTATCAGTATTGATTTTACTAATTTCACTTGTTCTGTGTTTCCCTAGTCTTTGTTTTACAAAGCAGAATTATGTAAGGAGGGGAAAAGCCTAAGATTTTTCTGTGGAGTTTGGTTTACCTTTGGTATAGTTGCTGCTTCCAGCTCTGTAGACGATGCCTTGGATTGAGATAAAACAAAATAAGTGAGTAGTATAGCAGATGTATGAAATTGTGAGAATACTTGATGATGATCAAAATAACACATCCTTTTTTTCTTTTGAAAGGCTTGGAGTTTTTCCTTGTTAAAAAGTAATATTTATCAAGTTTCTTTATAACTGTAGCCAGTCGTCCTGTTACTTGAGACTAGTAACACCAGTGTAGAGAAGTACTGTCCTTGACATACCTAATTCCTTTCCGAATAAACCTTCCAGACTTTACTTGCTGATGGAGTCCATCAAATGACTACCTAATTTTCACAATTCTTTTATTGTTACCCCAAGTCTTTAATTTTAAATGTCGTTACTCAATCAGTTTGTAATTATGCTAGTCTAATTGAATAAGTTTAATAACAGTAATATACAAATTTTAAGTCCTAAGATACTTGGGCAGAGCTAGCTTGAAATAGGGTTATTTCCATTACTAGTAACAGTAAAAGGAATTTTAAACATAACTAATATCTTGAGCATAATTCTGGACACTATTATGCATGCCTTTCCTTGTGCCTTAATTAGTGGTTGTTGTTATTGCTTTTATTTGGGAGAGAAAGAAAAAAGAAAAAAGGAGAAAGACTTGTGGTTGGTCTGTTGGCTGCTGGACAGCCTGGCATTTTGCCCCACAGTGCTAGAACATAACAGCAACAACAATTTATTTTCCTTCCTAAGGCAGTAAGAGCTGGTCTGTGACTTCAAAGTGGAAGTGAAACGTGGACAAAACACTGTGCTTTGAAGGCACTTCGCTTCTAACACAAATCAGTTGCAATGCAAAAGTATCTACAGTGGCCATATAGCCATGTGAAATCTACTCATTTTTGGTGTTCTTGAAGGTGGTCACCAATACCAATTGTAAAAATGAGTGTTGTTTGAGTGGCAGGACTGCTGTAGTCTACAGATCAGTGACAATAACAGTTGATACTAGTTGGTTGCATAGTGACTGAATTAATGCAGTGTCCATGTGTTTTGTAAACCTGCAACCAGATTTTATTCCTTTTTTTAAAAAATGACGAGTGTTCCTTTTTCTTCTTCTTCTGTTTAATTAAACAAATGATGACCCTTACCATGCTCTGTTACTGCATCGGGTGATGTATATTGTGTGTATTGGCTTTGGTCAGATTGTATTTGATCATCTTCTTTTAATACAGTATAATAAATTAAATTAATACAAGATAAATTATTTGCTATCCCTTTTTTATCTTACCTTTTTTGACATTTGATCCTTGTTTTGCAAGAATGGTAAAGTTCTTTTCTCACAATTTTTAAGGGTTAAGGTCTTTACTTGAATTGTGAAGAGCCTTAAAGGAATCTCTCTCAGTTTAACTGCTTTCTTGAAGCACAGGTCGACTTACAGTGCATTTTGCAGAATGGGTTGTGTGTAGACTCTGCCAATGTCAGACTGTAAGATACAACAACTAGAATAAGAAACTTGGCTTACAGATTTGGTTTAAGGTGCTTTGGTTGTGTTCATGATATATTATAAGGAAATTTCAGAAAATATTTGTGGATTGACACTAAAATCTGCCAGCTAAATTGAAGAAAGTAGCGTGATAATGCCTTGCATCTTTGAGAGGTTGCATTTCAACTATTACTGCATTGTAGGTTTTTTTCCCCCTGGAGCTCATATGTATTTATGAGATGAATTTCTGATGTGATGGGAGAACATCAAAACGTCCTTCTTGCATTTAAGAAATAATAACAAACAATAGTAACAACAATTCTAACAAAGTTTTGGCTTTTCACAACCTTTTTTTACATTTTGAAGAAAAGGTTTCCTGCTGAACAAATGCATGTTAGCCCGATAGTGTTTTCCTGTATTTGAATTGCAAACAGTCCAATGGCTCAAAAAAAGTTTGTTATAGCAGATACAGGGTTTTAACATATATTATGTGCATACAATAAATCTATTCAAGTAATCAGTCTCCTTCCTTTCCCTCCCACCCCCTTGCAGCTGGAAGTTCATCAGCTTCTGCTACTATATCTAGCTTCCTCTTGAGACTTTCTAGAATAGAGTTAACAGTGGTAGCAGGCATTAATGAACAATGTCGTGATTATGTTCTGCTGGTCTGTAGAAGTTGTCATTTTCCATTGCTACCAATTCTATGGAAACTATTTAATCTGTCTTGTATGGGCACATTATGTGTGCCATGCAAAGTGACATGCTGCAGTATTTAGTGAAAGCATGTAGATCATCATAAAATCAGTAGAAAATTTTTTAGATTTCATTAGTGACCAACCTGGCACTTAAAATGGAAAACTTATAAGATTTTATTTTCATAAGGTCTTAGCTAGGATAATGCAGGATGGCTAGACTCTCACTGATAGTTTGCAGTGAATTCTACTTCAAGGATCTTTGGTGTATTGTAAGACCTTTTTTAAGGTAGAACTGTGCAAGAATTCAGGAAAAAAGAAAATTCAGTGCTTCCATTTGTCTTCGTAGTTGTAAACTTTCACGATAAAACACAGTCAAATCTAGTGGAATCTAATAGCCTGATAAAAAACTTGTGTAGCAGTGATTTTTGTTGACCTTCTTTCTTCAAAGAATCAAAATGTAGTCTTTCAGAACTAGCTTCTGGATATTTGGAGATGCTGGCTAAACATCTGCAGCTTCATTTGGGTATGGCACTTGAGTGTTATGGTTGAACTTCTAATCAACAAAGTTTTAAGGTCCAGTTTACTCAGATAGTGAAGAGATGGTAGGACAGATGCTGTAATTAAAGAAACTTTTAGATCTAGTTTTTATGTAATTTTGAAATGGACTGTAGACTGCTGACTATCTAGATACATGGTGTTAGGATCAGATGATTGTTGGTGGCGTCTGTACTTAATAGTGCTACCGCTTTTATTAGCAATCACTTTTTTCTTACGGTGGAGATTTCTTAAAACAATGAAGAGTTTATCTGCCAATGGTATTCACCAGGTGTTTTGTACTCACTGCTGTATTGTCTATGTTTGTGAAATACAGAAGAATCTCTAAACTGCATTAACAAGTTTTCTCACTACTTACTGCATGAGCAACTCTGCGGACGCTGTTGCTACAGACTGCTTAACAGAAGTTACATCCTGGTATTTCTGGTTGCCCTAAGGCAAATGTAGGATGATTGTTAAGTATGTTAATATGAGTCATATTTTTTTCAGCCTTATACAAAGTTTGTCTTTGTAAAGTGAAAGATGGTGCCAGGTAGAGCTCTGAAGAAGAGATTTCCTCTTTGGAAATGTGTGTAGCAGAGGCTACATATTGTCTATGAAGCTGGTGTCTGCAGGTTAAAAAAAAAAAGTGATTTGCTGTATTTTTACTCATTTAGGAAGTGATATATTCTGTTGTTACCTTTTGTCATGTTGAGGTGTAGCAGAACTAAAGCATTTGATCCCACTCAATTGTTTCCCAGTCAACAAAAATGTTTCCTATTTGAGCATGGCAGGATGAAGTGAAAATCTAAGAAAGAATGTTTATTAATAGGAACAGCAGGAGCTGGTGGACTTAAAAAGAGATTAGGGTTGAATACAACTTAGTTACTTAAAGTTTTTAAACCTCTATTAATTGTCAGGGAAAATGCTGAATTTTATATACTCTTAAGTCAGTGACATCAAGAGTAATAACTCTAAATTGCTTGGATCTTTGAAGTTCTAGGGATGTGATTTTGTTTTTTTCTTGTTAAGTACTTAGCTGAGAAGAAATGATTAAATTATGTCACAGTAAAGTACAAAAGATTATATGTTCAGATTATTTTTTCACTGTTGTCTGGAAGGAATGCAGTGATTTTTGCCAGTATCAGGCAGAAAAAACATCTTAGAGAGGGCAGTGTTATATTTTAGCAGATCTGACTGAAACACGGAAAGTTTAAATGGAATGTATTCAAATGAGTTTTTGATCAGAATGCCAGAAGATCTGCTTGGAGTATGAAAATCTTTCTTTTTTTTAACATAGAGCTTATGTCTGCACTTAAAAAAATCCAAGCATATGGTGAATGTCCTGTGTTTTGGAAGTATGGTGAGCCAGATTTGGTATGAACCGATGTCAGTCTTTTGCCAAGCAAAGAGTTAGAGACCAGGGGCTTGACCTTACTGTAAGTGGATCCCTCCAGCAAGCTTATCAGTGGACCAGATAAAATGCTCATTTATATCTGGATTAGTGTCCTGTTGAGCTAATTGTTTCATGGTGTGGTGACAACCAACAAATCACAAAAGCTAAATATACTCTTTTCTGAGAAATCCGAAAATGCTTTACAGTCGTAGACTAAGCCTTACTATTCCTTCATTAGCAAATGTATGAATAAATTCTTGACCTCTCATAGTGCTCAGAGCCAATGGTCATGTTGGTATCATAGCAAGAAGCTGAGGCAGTTCAAGCCGAAGATGGCCAAGAAGCAAAATATTGTATTACCCATAGCGTCTTTCTTCCCAAATACTGCAGCTCAATGGTTTCCATGGCAGGTAGCACGATTACTTTGTTTCAAGGAGACTGCAGGAATGTTGAAGGCTTACACAATGTTAGGTATCCACATTGTGCACAATGTGGTACATCTTGTTTCCAGAGAAGGTAAATGCTGGTTGAGCAGTTATTTGATAGATGAGCAGTCTTACATGGCACTCTGTAGCTGCCTTTTGGAGACATTCTTCAGAGAATGAAGATAGCTTTCAAATCCAGCAGTTGCTCTACCTCCTTCAATTCTGCAACTGATATTGGAAAATGAATAAGTGGAAAGGTTCTGCAATAAATACTGCTTCTGAAATCTAACTCCAGAGCTGTGTTGGGCAAGGATGGGGGAAGGGGAAAGATGAACTTTGCCTTGCTTTTTCTGAAAATTGGATTTGTTTGCTTTAGAAACAGACAGCAATCCAAAATAACTGGCTAATGCTCTCCACTAATGAGTGAAGTATAACAAGCAGCTCCTTTATTGCCAAGAGTACTGGAAAATTGTGACAAAGACCGTCTGAGCCCCAAATGTTTTGCTGGGAACACGTTAGATCTGAGCTGTGCCTGAATCTTGAGCAGGGCTCGAGGGTATTGCTGGCGGGCGGCTGTAGGGGCTGGGCTCTGCGACCCCCTTGCAGCTGCTCAGCGACATTCCTGTCAATTTTCCATGCTGCTACTCAAAATGGATCTGACAGGAATGTCTGTTACTACTCTGATGTGTTTGCTTTTTTGAGTCTTTTTTCCAGGGTCTATCCTTGGAAAAAATGTAGGTGTATGCCAGCCAACCATTTTTTCTTCCTAGTAGCTGGGGGTACTGTGGGAGATGCAGCCATTTTGTGAGGGCAAACCTAAAATATGCTGCTACTTTTTTTTTTTTCCCTTTCTCGTGCTGCTACATTTTTTTCCCCTTTCTCGTAACATTTCGAAAGCTGAATTAGAGATTAGAGTATTCTTGGTTGCCTCTTTCTCACCCAAGAGCTGATGAAATGATCTCTCCTTTTAGAAGGAGTTGTCCCATGCTTGGTCTGATGTGCTTGGATCTTGGAGCTGAATAGATTGGCAGCAGGACATCTGTGGTTAGTCCAGTTGTTCACAAGGACTGCTGGGAGTTGTGTGCCAGCGGGTGTTTTCCTTTTCATCTACACGTATTCCTTGCGAGTGTTGGGAGAGAGAGAGTCCTGCCATGATTGACAAGGAAGAAGAAGAATCTACAGAGGTGGTTTGCTTTCCTATCAGTAGTTTAAACTTGGCCTTGCACTCTGCAAAGTTACTAGGAATATTCCCAGAGCTTCTGAAGTGAACACAAAGCCAAATCCTGGTCAGTGGCAGCAGTAATTCCAGCAATCCAGTTTCCTGGTCTGTATGGGCTTCAGCCTTGTTCTACCTGTTTTCCATCAGCAGTCTGTGCTGATCACTCTGTCATGCTGGTCAGCTGAGAAGTATGGATAGGACCACTTTTGTTCCTTTAGAGGAGAGTGACTTCAGTGACAGTTGATGGACCAGAGGTAGTCTAGTGGTAACAATTTCCCGCTTTACATGCAAAGGGAACATAGTATAACTCGCAACAGTGGGTGTTCTTTGCCAATTATCTAGATTTGAACTACATCATGTCTTCATATTATGTAGCATAATGTCAGTCTGCTGAAGACTTAGTGGAGCTGGGTTAAAACTTGCTTACCTGAAATTTTGTCATCTTGCAATTGTTTAAAATGGACGTGTTTTACTTCAGCATTGATTGTATTCTTTGCTAAATCAGAAAGAAACTGCACTGGGTCATGGAGTACCCATGCCATTTTTTTGTATAATTCTGTGTAGCAATACACTACACTTTTATTGAGCAAGATCATAAACGCTGCTTCCGTAGCTTAAAATGTCTTACTTGGAAAGCTATTGCATCCATGGTTTTTAATTTCAGATTTTTTCCTTCTGCTGCAGGCAAGCAAAATCCACTCTTTTGCTGCCCTTTCTCTATACTGTACTGAATGAAGAGTTTCAGTTAAAATACATAATAACTTTAATGTATCACTTAGCTCTGTGTGCATACTTGCATGGTGATCTGTTCCTTTCACCTGCTAGATAACGCTGAGGGAGAACCCCGATTTCCCTCGCAAGACTCCCACTTAGGAAGTAGCTGCTCTTCTGCATTGCAAGCGGATACATCATATGCTATCAGCTGTTAACCATAACTTCTCCTGATGTTATTGCTGGATCCTTCTCTCACTCTGGGGTGCTAAAATTTCATCTGCATCTTGCTATGATAAAGAAATTCAGAATTTGCAGACTTTATAAAGACTAAATTTTGTGTTAATGGTTAATGTAATACACTATGAACAAGGCTTTCAAATGCAAACATCAGAGAACATTTTTTATTTCATCTGCAGCAAATTATTTCTATATAATTTACTTATTTGTCTCTCCAGTTTTGCACATATGAGTGCTCCATACAGAAAAAATTGTTACTGAGTTCCACCTAAATTATTTATCTGTGAGATTGCCTTGCAGCATACATAGTGATGGTGGTGGCAGAAATAATTTGAATCTGTTAGATTTCTTTTTGTTGATCTAATGCAGAGTAAAGAAAAGACTTCAGGCTTTTTTTTTTTTTTTTTTCATTTTTGGAAAGTTAATATCTGGATCTATCTTGATGGTGTTAAAACAGAAGCTGATTCTGATCACCGTTCCCCATTATTTGCTGTGGGGAAAAGAAATCAGAAGCAGTCACTTTCTTAAAAAGCTGAAGGCCAATTCAGAAAAAGTTAAGGCAGTATAGATGCACCACTGTCCCTAAAACAGCAAGACAACGCAAGTCACTGCATTTTTACTTTTAGTGTTTGGCACTGTAAAGTATTATGTTCGTCCCACATCTCTTTGATGTTAATGTTTTCCCTGGTGGAAGAGGACTATAATATTAAGATGCCAGTGTACGTGACAGAGTAAACCTACAGCACTGTAATCAGAATGGTGATTCACCAGATTTTTTGAACAGTAATTGGTAACTGACGCTAACGAAGGCACATGTTATCTTGGATAGTATTTCCTGTATCTGTGCTAATCTGTTCATAACCCTCTCCAAAACACATACCACTACAGTGTGGCCAATGTCTCCCTTAAAAATTGCCACATTAGCTACCCTTCTTAAATATGCATGGCCATGCATATTTTAACATTTTCTATTATTAATGTGAGTATTAATGTATTTGGCTAAGAGAATGTTAAATTAAACTCGGCTTTCTTTTCATAGTCTGTAATTTGTATTTACATATTTTAGAAAGAAAAGTTGGCCTAGAAGCGTCTTCTGATCTTGAGGAAAGAGTAGAGTGACTTCAAAAGAAAAATGCTTCTAAAAGGAAATCCACACTTATCTATTTTTAATGTCAGGTTGAACTACTTTCTAGGATTTGGAGAATACAGCCCGTAAGGGTGGGGTTTTGGGCCTGAGGTAAACTGGTTTTAGAGTTAGTTGACACTGAGGGGGGGTTGCTGTCCTGTGTACCTCCCTACTGCCAGGGCTTTCTGCCATACCTGTTGCGTTGGCTTGGGCAATTCTGTGGTCCCTCGATGAAACCATTTGGTCTGCTAAGCTGACAAAAAACAAACCCAGAAAAAAACCAGAATCCAGGCAGGATCATATATCAAGGTGCAGCAAATGGCAAAGCGGTACAGGAATATCCAGCAGCCAGTATCAGCTCACTGTCTGTGAAGTCTTGTTGAGAGTTGATCCCAATGTATTGTTTCTTCTTTCTCTCCTTCATTTGCTTGAAGGTGATTCTTTTGCTTTGGTGTTGCAGAACATTTGACTTCTTAATGGAGATATATCAGAATGATGAAATAAGATAAGATATGGAATATAAGACGTAAAGGAGGTAAATAAAATGGCCATCAGTGCTCCGTGTTCATAAAAATCACAGAACGGACAGTAAAATACACGTTAAACGTATACTGCTTTTAAATGACAAGTATCTGTGTCAATGGTGTAATTAGGAACTAAGAAGCAAAGTAGATGCCTCTGCAGTTCTTTCTGTGGGTATATAACAAGGTGA
Source organism: Urocolius indicus (assembly GCA_013401255.1). Lineage (NCBI taxonomy): Eukaryota > Metazoa > Chordata > Aves > Coliiformes > Coliidae > Urocolius > Urocolius indicus. The sequence continues at coordinate 251,064 of WBNH01006340.1, read as the reverse complement.
AGATCTGAAAGCTATTGTAAAGTACCTATTTGTGCTTCAGTGACATTAAGAAGGGCAACTAATAGCTAGCAGCAAGGGTTAGCAGTTCATGCGAGAACTATGAAAAGCCTTTGTCCTTTTCTCTTCCACTTCATGGCTCTTGTTGCTCATGTTATCTACACATACACAGTTTGTAGATACATATGCTGCAGTTGTTTGCTACAAATTCCTGTTCCATCAGGTTCAAGAAATGCATTTACTAGAGTTTATACTTTATAAACAGAAGACTATTTGCAGATACCATGGTGAGGCAGCTCTCTTCTGTGTGGTGGCTGAAACCAAATGTTTTTGGGGACCGTGTGGGTTGGATTTCCCTCCCCCTCCCCTCCCCCCCATCAGTTGTATCTGGACCATGATTTTGTACAATTTTGGATCAACCTACTTTCTGCTTGACTAGGGATGTTAACGCTAATTAAATTAGGAACAGCTTTTTCTGACCAAGACAAAAAAAAATTATTTCTTATTTCCCTTTTTAAATTATTTTTTCTTGTTCTTTCAAATAAACAAAAAAGATAAAGAATGCGAATCACTTATATAATTTAACCTACCTTGCAGTGGAAGTAAAAAAACCCAAACAAATACAAACGTAAAGATTTAATGGCTCATCTTGGAGGGAAACTCTTTCCTCAAAATCCGTGAAAACATATTTTTATGTGGTAATGGGGTTAATATTGTTAGGCTTTTTTTCTCCCCACTTATTATTAGAAGCCCAGAGGACAATATCTTAACTGTAACTTGCCTGTAAAGTATCTCCTTATCCTAGAGTGAAACATTTTCAGGAACATTTTGTAACGGTGTGATTTCCAGCAGCAAAACAATGAGAATGATGGATGTGAGTTTGAGGTTCTCTTCTGGGGTTGGCCACTAATGTGCTTTCTGGCCACAGCGTCCCTCGTGACTGCAGACTCTTGAAATAACTGCAAACTGTGGACTCGGTCCTAAATTCCTCATACCGCTGACTGGTAATTTTTTGTATGTGAAAGGATATGGTGTACAGGATTATTTCCTTCTTAATGGAAGTATGATGGCTCCTATGCTAGAACATGTTCAGCAGTGACTAAATAGCAAAGAATAATGCAGTAAGGTAGATAAAAGAAGAAAGAAACCAAATCCAGCTAGTTTTACTGATTGAATTTAATGCAGATATGGTTTGGCTTTGCACTGTAAAATACATCTATTCAGGAGGATGTCCTCCTACAAAAACTTCTATGGAATTTTTAATAGCCACAAATGGTCACAGCTTTGTTTATCCATCTCATCTGAAAGCTGGAAAATGTTCCTATAATTAAGTTTAAAAAAGGGGAGCGTGTAGGGGGAAAGGAAGAGAGCATAGCCTGAGAATGTCCGCCGAGACAAATGTCTAGAGACAATCAGATTTGTTCTCAGAGGTGAATGTGTATTATTTTAAAGGCCAGAAGAAACATGCCTACCCATTCTGTGTATGGGCGAGGATAGGTTTGTTTAGTTTTCAACCTCATGTTATGTAAATATCTTTACACTTGCAAGATGTTTCAGTTGCAGCAAACTTGAATTCCATTTAACATTTCTTTGCTTGGAACGGAAATACTTAAGACCACCAATTTGGGACTGACACAAAAGAAGGAAAATATTTATCTTTATGAAACCAAAATGTTAGTTGAGCAATGAGAGTCAGGGAGTTGTGTTGCTTCCTAAGTGGGATTACAGAATTAGTGTTGTATCTGTCATTAGATATTGTTAGATGTTTGCATTCTGCTGGCTGTGGATTGTTTTACTGTGTCCTCTTGAGAGACTGAACTCAGTGGAAGTGGTAGAGTGAGATTGCTTTGCAACCAACCAATTGAAAGGCTACTAAGTGAAAAACAACTTGAGTGCAGCAGTTTTGGTTCATGTGATAAAGATTGAATTTTTGCTGCTGGAAAAGGTGAGGGTATCAGGGCCATGGACATGGAAAGTACTAGATTTCTGTCTCCTATTGAGATTTGCTCCTAATTTTCACTAATCTGTTGGACTTTCTTTGAAAGTTGCTATATTGTGGTGCTTTTTAATCCGGAAAAGAGTTTTCCTTGTTTTGGTGCCTGCTTGCTTAAAAACTATTCTAATGTCATAGTTGTGGGCTAAAGCTCTTGTTTGGATACTGTACTTGGGTTTTCAGTTGTGGAAAATTGCTTAACAAAGTAACATCATAGCTGCAGAACAATACATTGATTTCTATGGCAAGTTTGGTTTTTTTTGTTTGGTTTTGATTTTTTTTTTTCTTCTAACACATTTAGAATAAACAAACCTTTATTAAAGTGTGCATTCCAGTAAGTGTTTGTTTACAAGAAATCGATTTTAGTACATTTAGATCAGTTACAGTAATTGAACAGACATAGCCAAGTTGGGATATGTTAAAATATTTTCCTTTTTTTTCCCTGCTGGTAGTGAGAGGAATAGTAGGAGCAAAGTACTTGGTGTTACATTTTCATCTCTTTCTACGTGACCAAAATTGTAATTTGTACTTTCAACAACTTTGATCCTTTTAAATAAAATACCAGTAGTTATATTGTCTTTCTGTTTAGCAGCTAAAACTCTGAAGTAAGCTAAAAGGTTTTCACACAAATGACTTATGTTAGACCATTGTCTTTATCTAAAGATTAGAAGATAGCATGAAAGCATGCTGCAGCTGCAGTTTGTTCACTATACTGAAGTGCTTTTGTTCTTTTTTAGTATTTAAATGTTCGTGCTGACTCCTCTCATCTACTTTGCGTTCAGATTGGTGAAACAAAAAAAAACATGGAAATGACTCAGGACAGTTAGAAAATCTGTCTTACAGAACAAATATGTAATGTACACTCTAGGAGCTCTTCTGTGTGGAGGATTATGTGAACATGAAGAAAAAGCACAGAATCACAGAATTTTAGGGGTTGGAAGGAACTTCTAGAAATCATGCAGTCCAACGCCCCTGCTCTTTTCTTCCCTTTCAGATAAGAGAGGTACATCCTGCAGTGTAAATAATTCAGAAGTCTTCATTGAAGTACAGAAATAATGTTAAATTTTAAAGCAGAGAGTTGAAACAACAGATTTAACTTCAAGTAGTCTCCTGGAGCAGATGCCTTCAGCTTCTGAAATTGCAGGCTGTTACACCAGATATAGTCTCTTAGGAACCAATTTTTTGTGAGTTCATTTTTGCATTGATACGTTGTCTCATCAAGATGAACATCATCTCTGGAGAAAGGCAGGCAGTGATGATAAACCATCAAAAGGAGCAACCATCTTCATTTTGCACATATCCTGATTTATGGTGACAATAGGACAGTGGCCTTAGGAGTCATCCTGACAAGTCAGTCATCCCTTCTCTGTGCTGGTAGTTTAAGTGGAATTAAAATACTGACTATACCAATAGTTTCTGGAAGCTGACCAGTGCTATAACCCACACTCATTGTATCCTGGTTCTTCTTATCAGAAGATACTGGAGTCTTTTGGCCCTGATATTAATACCATTATTTAAAAATATTGTATTAATGTGCTGTCTTCTAAGTGCTCTCCAACTGCAGAATCTTCTTTTCCATCAGGCTTTTTTTGTCCTGCATTTGGCAGATAGATACTTGATGTTATTTCTTAGTGCAAAAGGCAGGCTGACTCCATTTAGTTTATTTCCTTTCTGTCTAACAGCATCATTAATTATACTGTGAGGGTTGTCTCTCTGCTGCGACTGTGATCAGAGGAAAGATAAAAACACAGCAGACAGTCTTTGGGTGCTGTGTGAAAAGGATTGAGTTGTTTGATTTCTTTTCTTTGGTGGGTTGCTTCGGCATAGGAAACTGTCACAATTTGTGTTGATTCCAAATAGCAGTTTCACTTGTTATAGATATTCCACATCTGTCTCAAGGAGCCTTCATTGCGCAGTAGTGTAAGGGAAAAGTAACTGCTGTACCATTCAGTGGTGTTCTGCTTTGGGAAGAGTTTGTGATAGCAGCTAATACAAAGATTTTGTAACTCGGCTTGAAGAACAGTCAGGTGCCATCTATGAATTCAAAACATGTATGTTTCAAGATTGTTTTCCATTTGGGTTCTGATTAGTATTTCCAGTTGCTGACAAAGGTGAGAGTTACCAAAATGTGTGCTGTGACAGCAAATTAAAAAATGAAGACCTAATACTGGTACTGCAAGATTTTAATCTCATTTCATTTACCAGTGTAATGCTTTAAGGATACTTGAGTGTACTTCCTAGCTAAGAGACCGATTGATTATTGTTTGCCTTCGTAATAAGCAGCATTGGGTGACAGTCTTTTTTTTTTTTTCTGTCAGTCCTCAGTTAACTAATTGGAATATTTGTGGTATGTGTATGTACATAGTATGTGTATAGTTGTAAAATCCCTTGAGTTTTGATGTTTTAAGATCTTAGAGTATATATGTAAGACAAAGACCTGATGCAGACACTTGTATTGGTAAGACTTGATACAAAAAGAATCTTACCATTTGCATGCAAGGAATCTTTAGGATTGCATGGGTTTCTGATGAGATGAAGGAAAAAAACAGGTAAACATACTGAAGTCTGGTATTCGTTTAACAGAAGACTGTAATTTCCTAAACTGGAAGTAATTTAATCATGTTTGTATCTGGAGTAGTTAAATGAGACCATTTGCCATAATTACTTCATGTCTAACAAGGTCTGTTGCCATTTGGATTTTATACTATGATTCAAATCTTAAAAGAGAAGGAGCTTAACCACTGGATGTTGAAAATAATCATTATATTTCATTATTAAGGTTTGCACAGAAGCTGTGTTTCAAAAGAGTCTTTAAAAATCTCCTGTCAGTCAGAACCTTTCCTTTTGATCCTGTTGCTACAGTCTATTACATGTGTGTATGACATAAAGAAACAGCTTTGGCCATCCCAAATGACTGCATTTGTTGTGTGTTGCTGTTGGGACAGAGCCATTTAAATATCTTAATAATTATTTTTGTTGTACCATTTTAGTGAGCTAGAAGGAGAAGCTATTCTATAATTAAGGAGCTTTTTCCAAGAAAGCAGGCAGCACTAAAACTGTTACAGCATCATTGCAAAGGAGGTGAATATTTGTGGTGGATGTCTAATGCAGTACAAGCCAGAGAGAGTAATCTCTGTCCAAAGAAATTTCTTGCTAGGGAAAACTTAAATACTCAAGGAAAGCAGAGGTTTTGTGTAAATAACTTTTCATGTTTGCTGGTTGTTAGGCAGAGACTAGAGGGTAAGGGGCTGCTACTAGAGTGACAGCCATAGCTGTGTACAGAAACACATTTGCATCTTCAGTAGCAAGTAATTTTTATCAACACAGCAACTTCTTTAAAATAGTCAAGGAAAGACCTAAAACTGACTGGAATATTTCCAACTCCCTTAAATTGTGTTCTACAAAAGCACCAACTTGTGTTGGACTGTGATAAATAGCTGGTTTTGACTATGTATTTGTATGCCCTACTGATGGAAAGTAATTGGTTTTAAGGATGTTAGTAGTGTACTTACCTGCACCTTGTCTCTACAAAGCAATCAGATGAAGGCAGACTGCTGGAATTCTGATGTTGTCTGGAATTCTGATGTTGTCTGAAATCAGCATCAGGATACACGTCTTGGCAATGAGATATAGCTTTGGCTTTTCTTTGTGTTTGTTCCTGGGAGTCATGTCTTTTGAATCATAATTCATTTACATTAAGAATTTTGGTCTGTTGCTGAAATAACTGGAATGATATCAGACTTGAATTTGGCAATTAAACTGTAGAGATAAATCTTATCATGTATTATATGATAACAAGTCCCCTTTGATTGTCTGGCTTTTGAAATGTAGTTTCTGTCTATAGTCATTAATTCAATTACTTATGATTTTATAAAGTAGATTTCCAATAAATGTGGTTTAAGTTTGGGGTGGCTTTTTTTTTTTTTTTTTTTTTTGCAAATGATCCCTTTTAAAAAAACCCCACAACTTGATGTTTCAAGTAAACTTACTTAATCAGGTTTATTCAGATTCCTGTGACAATGTATATTTGCAAAAGCTAAAAAGCTGTACATTTTGCTCTATTCCAGTGCCTGATGACCTCTCCATAGAAGAAAGAGAAGAGCTTTTAAATATTCGTCGCAGGAAAAAAGAACTGATTGATGATATTGAGGTAATTGATTTATGTGTAAAGATTCTTAGAAGACTACTGCGGTAGATTAAGTTACAGTAAACTGCATACCCTGGTATGAATTCCTGGTAAGATTTTTAAAAGCATATAAATGGCTTAAGCTAAATCTTACTAGTAATGAATAGGATTTACACATCGTTTGTGTACTTTTAAAAAAGCTATCTTCTGTATTATGGAATGCAATGTGTGTGTGTGTGTGTGTGTGTACACATTTGATTTGTGTAATGAAGAACTACTAAAACAGCAGATTTGCATACAGGAGTTGGTGAGGAGCCTGGGTCAAGAAATGTTATATTAAAATGGTAATGGTAAGTTAGTCTTGATGCTCTGACATGAACATACCCAGGAGTTTAGATCCATGCGTTTAATAGTCACTCAGTTGTAGCAAAATCATTAAACTAAATACTCAAGGAAGCCATAAGATTTGTCACTTTTCTTCTAGGTGACTGGTAAATATTAGTAAATAAAACCTAGTTCATCATATATTAATATAGGATAGATTATTTTTAAAAGTGTTTTGATGTAGGTTAATATATTGTCCTTCCTTCTTTTGGCAGAGATTAAAATTTGAAATTGCCGAGGTTATGACAGAAATTGATAATTTGACTAGCGTGGAAGAAAGGTAAGGAATGCTGACATATGGACATGAATCATGAAGGTTTTGGAACAGATCTTCCAGGAATAGCAAATTACAATAGCTTTATCATGCTAAACAAACCTTGAATCACCTTTATTTGATCTAATATAAAGTCTCTACAGCCTGACTTTATCCTGTTCAGTTGTGTCATTTGTTGAGATAGAGAATTTGTTAGATAGAATGTAGCAGTTTAGACTGTCCAATTGATAATGAAGCTGCAATGACTTGAAAGAATTGGAAATAAAAACATTAAAAAACAGAGGTCTTGTTTTCATAATAAAAAATACAAAGTAACCAAAATACAAATGAAAATAAATGAATCCAGAAGTTGTTGGGTTTGTAGAAGTGCAACTCATAACCGCTTGCTTATTTCTCCCTTTTTTTTCCCCCCCTCCACATGTAGCAAAACTACACAGAGAAATAAACAAATAGCGATGGGAAGGAAGAAATTCAACATGGACCCTAAGAAGGTAGACAGGTTTTTTTTTTTCCACTTATCAGGAATCAAGTTCTTACTTGTAATATGATCTGCGACAAATACAGTCATGTTTTCTCAGGAAAACATTTCTGATAATACAAGTTCACAGGCCTTATTTATGTATCCTGTAACTCAACTGAGCAGAGGGTTAAATTATAAGCAGTCGTCTAGCCATTTGCCGGACATGTGGCTTATTTCACTTACGCAAATGTTTTTTGATAATGGAGGTTATTTATCAACGATCAAATATGCCAAGTATTGATTGAGCTGGCTTGCAGAAAGATTGTTTGTACTTGATAGAGGTGTTCTATGTTGATATGTCAAATATAATTACAAAAATATGCTTAGTTATTAGTGAGGCCTTACATTTTCCTTACGCCCTCCTGTCTTTGTTTATTCCGAAATATCTTAACGTGTTTCTGAATTTGTTCTCATATGGACTTATCTAAATTCTGTGTATGAAAAAGGCATATACAAGCATTTGTATGTTTGTACACATATATATGTGTACTTATTTGACTTGTACAGGAACCTGAAGGTAGAAACTTGGTTACCAATTTCAAGAGGTCTACTGTGCATTTTAGCCAAGAAGTAAAATAGTTCATTTTGCTGCTATGCCTCTATTTTCTTAAACAATGGTTAATTTTCTGGAAAATTTAGGGACCTGTACATGCTTTTACAGACCTCTCCCAAACTGCTTTGACATATTTCACCTGTAGCCTTTATTTTCCGTCTTCCTTTCTTTGTTTTACTGCCTTTTGTTGTTTGTAACTGAGATTCCATTTTTAATTTCCAAAGTCTTCTTTAAGGTCTTTTTGGAAATTGTTTAGCCTTTCATTTTTCTGCGCTTTTGACAAGTTTCCTTTCTGTTGTATTGAATTCAGTTATATTTTGGTAGCTTTTCTGTAATGTTCCAAAAGCGGGAACTGTTTTAGTTCAGGCTCAAGACTCAAGAACTTGGAGATACAGAACTCTTTTAAAGCTCCTGTGTGTTTTATTTTAATTTTCCTTTTTTGGAACTGTCTAACTTCAGTTCTGCCGAGGACAGAATACCCCCAAATATCCTGATAGTTCACTGTTGTCCTCCAGCTCTTTCATGTCCTAGAAGTTTGTGGCAGAGTCACAGGATGGTGTCAAAGGCTTTCATTCCAATGTTAGCTATTTTTTGTTACTGTTCTTGTTGGGTGAAATTATTTCTATAAATAGATGTTGTGGCTGCACTGCTACTGTAACATAATTTAAATGTGGTAAACAGGCTTACAGTGGCAATTTCTTAATAATGTCTATGAATCAGTGGTGACTACAATAGCTGGCTGCTGTAAAGCTAGATCGTCTTGTTTGCACTGCTACTTTAAATTACATACAGCTAAAATATACATCCTTCTAATGTGATGTTGAGAGAAAGAAGTTGGAGTCACTGCAAAAAGGATGGTTTTCATTCATAAACAGGGAAGATGGTGTCTAGAGTTAGCAATATGAAAGAACTGTGGTAATAATACATGCACTGAATCACCCAAGTTTTCTTCTTTAAAAACAAGTGACAGAGTTCTAATGTTTTCATATTAGCAGCAACGCAGTGAGGTAATTTTCTTTTACCGTTTTCAGTTGAAGACTGTTATGTTTTCTACTGTGTAACTTCTATGTAGAGCAGTTCTCCCTGCCCCCACCTAGAAACTCTTAAGTTGTGTTTAATGCAGTTGCATGATGTAACATCATGTACCTTGCTGTTTGGATTTGGTTAGCTAGTGTGGGAAGGGCTGTAATTGTAAAGTTTGTAAAACACTTCAAGAGTCTCTGTGCAGAGAACATTTAATCTGTGCTCAGAATTTGCAGCACTGCAAGTCAGTACTGCCTGCATTGAGCCAAGAAAATGAATTCTCTGTGATAAATGCAGAGCTTAAATAACTGCAAAATTTGTAATCAAGTTACTGTAAAGACTCTGAAATTCAAAGCAGATTTCATTGCACTGACTTCAAAATCTATGCAACATTTGTAATGAATATGGAATATTTCTGTAGCCATGAATTTTGTGTGGGGAAGTCAAATTAGTACAGCTGTCTTCTGTCTCCTGTCAGACTGCAGAAAGAAAATTTGTATCGAGACAAAAGATGGTGTAGGAGTTGATGGGGATTTGGCTGACCTATTTTACTGTTTATTGCAGACGCTGGAGTTGTTGTTCCAGACAAATTTCTTTTCCTGTCTATTTGACTTCTGGTTCTTAAACATCTTAAGAATTAAACAGGAAGGAAAAAAAATCCAGAAAAAGGAAAATTATTTTCATTTTTGTAGTATGATAAGTATCTGCTTTGTGCATGGAAAGCTGTTTTCCATGCTTCTAGTCACGTCCATTATTTTTTTTCAATAACTTGTACAACTTTATAAAAACTGTTCTAGTCAGTCTGTTTACACTAAGCATGAAATATGGTCCAGGAGCTGAAAAAGGGAATCTGCAACTGCTGTTTCTGATGTTTATTGGAAATAAGGTTCTCTGTTGGTCACAGAGCTGGGAAAGCGTTTTGAATAACTTGTTAGGAAAAAGCATTATGTTTCATAGTCAGATGATTGGTTTTTTTTCTACAAATAGCTATCAAATAAGCTTTGAAGGGATCATTTCTGAGGAAAGCTCAGCAATTTCTGCTTCAAGATAACATGGTTATAGTCTTTGCAATAAAATCATGTCTGTTCTGAAGTGACTTATGAAAATATTAAGTCTTCAGAGTCAGAATACCAGCCTGTCATTGAAATAAAGTTTTCAGATGATGATAAAATTGTTTTGAGATAATTGCATTCCAGACTTTTTTTTTTTTAAAGCTTCAAGCCTTGTAAACATCTTATGACACTTTCTTTGTTAAATTAGGTCAGAAAACTGACATTTTTTTGTCAGACAGGTAATCATTTAAGTATAAAAAAAGCAGAGTCAACCAAACAGAAGGATAATTACTTGAAAAAATGTTACTGCAGGGCCTCCTATGGTATATCATAAAATAACAAAGATTTTCCCAGTTATAATGAAATAATTTTTTTAGAAAGTATTCCATTTGCAGAAGTTGAAAAACTTTCTGAAGTTATGTAATATTCTAGTAGGAAAGTTTTGGAATGATTTATTAAGATCTTTTGTATATATTTGGAATCCAAGACATTAAGATTGCTTACAGCTACCATTCCTACTTTTCACTGGCATGCTCCTAACAGTTTGGTGAAATCAGCAAGAATAGCAACATTGGAGTGTGGGGTGGGGAACAAAAAAAGCGCTATCCTGGCGAGTGTTGGAATAACGTCCCTTCCATCCTTTTCATAATCTTTATATAACTCTTAGTCTCCTTTCTCTACCACTTTACAGAAAGTTCTCTGGGCATCCATAGAGTGTGCCAGTTATAGGGCCAGTAATTTATGGAGGCATAGGAGTCCAGGGGCTTGATCAAGTACCCACTGAGGGACAGGGTAAGACTCTCCTCCTGACTTTGATAGAAGTTCCATGGTAGAAGCTTGACTGGTTCGTGAACACTCCTTTGTGACTAGTCTAGTTCAAGTCCTTTGTGAATAGTTTAGTTCCAGCACAACCAGAAGTCACTGATAATCCCAGTGTCAGCATAAACTCTTTTAAGCTGGTTTCAGTATCTTCAGCTGCGACTTCCACTGCAAGTAGTGGCTTGATGTATTGGGTTGCAGTTTGTAGATTATAACAGACGCTTTATTTTGTGTCATGGTGGTAATTAAGTTATTCCCCACATGTGATTTTCACAGACTCCATCTCTGCAGACATTTGTGAGATATTGTGAACAGGCTAACTCACACATCAACTCCAAAGAGCAATATGGAAGCACTATTGATTTAATATTTGATATTTCTACTCTTGAGGGATTCAAACTGCCACCTAGTACTCCTAGCCTTAAAAACATGTTCTTGTGTTAATCTTTAAACCAGTACTAAATATTGCTTATCTAACTGAAAAACATTTGTTTACCATTTCATTTAAAAAAAAATAAATCTGTAGGCTAGTGTAATTCTTAATGTGCCATGTATATGTCTGTGTCACTGTATTAATACCAAATGTTATGAGTCGTGTTTACATAAATGCTTGTGGAAGGAAACGTAACATTCCTTTTCCTCTGGAATTGCTCTTCCCAGGGAATACAGTTTCTGATAGAGAATGACCTCCTGCAGAACACTGCAGAAGACATTGCACAGTTCCTTTATAAAGGAGAAGGATTAAATAAAACGGTAATTGGAGATTACCTCGGTGAAAGGTAAAATATAAACATTGAAACTTTTGTTCTTGAGTTTGCAAAGCATACTTAAGGGTTTTGGTAGTTACCTTCTCCTTTGCAGGCTGCTACTGTGCAACTCCGATATCTATAAAAAGTACAGTGGAAAGTAAAACTACTATGGTGTTGTGGGCTTTTTTTTTTTCTCCTGTTAGGTTGATGTTTTTTTTTAAATGAGTACATTGTGCAATTATATTTAATTAATTGTATCTTAGTATTCTGAGACATATATTTTAGTATATATTACTATTTTTTGAGAAAATACCCTTAAATTGGGCTAGAGTGCAGAATTTAGCATAAGCTTTTGAAATATCTGAGACTTGTATTGCAGCAGTTGGGTAACTCTTGATACTGTGCCCAGACGGAGAGGGATTTACAATCTCTAATAACTGGATAGTAACATTACTTATTAAAATGAGTAGTTCCTGGGAAAATAGTTATAAGCACATTTTAGTGTTGTCTTCTTCCCTGCACACAGACTTCCCATTAGTAAGTAGGTGTCTCAAAGTGAGGCTGCACTGTATCTGTCAGTCCTAGTACAATAAACATGCATATTTATGCATACTATTGCAAAACACAATGAAGTTGCAAGTAACTTTCATCACTGTGCAACCCAGGAATTGGTTTAGAAAAAGGCAGCAGAAAGAGAGAGAAGAGTGGGTTGGAGTACATGTATCTACGTGCTTGCACGTGTTCCCATTCTGATGCCAGTTACGGAGGTTTAAAAGCTGACTCATTTAGGATATACTCCCATAGTGATATGTTCTGGCAGATCCCTTTTGAGGAACCAGTAATCTGTTGACAGCATTAATGGCTTAGTTTGCACTCAGCAATTTCCGCCTGACTTTAAAAGATTTAATGAAAGTTTTCACTGTAATAGGTATATGTTGAAAACAGATCTTCACTGTGGAGTTTCTGTACAGTATATGCAGACATTTCAACAATTTGTATACAACAGCATTATTTTGTTTTCCTTGAATGTTTGGCAATCAGTGTTATAAATTCACTTAAATATTAATATCCATAATTGCAAAATTGTAAAAAAGCTTATATAAAGCAGCTTGCATCCATTTTTGAGAGGTGTATTCTACCTTGATGTTGTCTGGAACACTTCCATTTTTTCCTATCCCTTTTCCCAGAACCCCTGTACTCATGCAGAAAGGTTTTACCAATATGTCCAGGCCCACTGGAGTCATCAATAATATTTGTGTGACTATTTATGGGTTCACATTGAAAATGAAAAAATGGATTGCTCATTCTTTTGCATCCCCGGCAGGGATGGTGTGTGGCAGCACTGTGATCTAATTGGAAAATCTTGTCCAATGTTTCTTAATATTGAGTATGTATACAGATAAATATGCAATTCAATTATATCTTGTGAAGTTTTCATGACTTCAGTACAGACAAATGCAGTGGTCAAGCTGAAGAGCAAGTTTAATCAGGAAATTTTATATAAATCCATCAACTAGATAATAAAATTTTAGGAGAAGGGAACAAAATTAACATATTGCTTCTCTTTTGCCACAAGGCAGAAGCAACGTGCCTATTCTAAGGAGCAGTTGAGGTCAGAAATAAATTTAGAGGCTTTTTTTTTTTTACTTTAAAAGGAGCTTTTATTTAGTGTATCCACTCAGCCTGCTTTAATTGATTTTTGGCATGTTTCTGCATTTCTGTGCATGGTGTAAATGGTATTTCTATTTCTTTCTCTTCACTTGAATGAATTACTAAGGGGGATGGAGGTGGAGAGATGACAATCTGATTTTCAGGAATATTTGTGGATATTGCAAGGTATTCAGGTCTAAAATGGGAAGTTGGTTCATTATCCTTCCAACTGCAATGTTAATTTCCTAGAATCTTAAAGTATTATTAATGATACTCTGAGAACAATCTATTAGGCCTTTAAGTCATGGGGTAAAAGAAATACCCTGGAATAAAATGTGACAGTTGAGGTGGTCTTAAGCTGCTAGTTTGGCTTTTGTGAATGTCTCAGAAACAGATTGCGACGTGATTTGTGTAATGCAAATGGTAGTGCATATTATAGGTGAGTTTTTATTAAGTTGTATACTACTTTGGAGTCTGAAGACATTCTCTTTTACTTGGCCACTCCTCTCAGGGTCACATCATGAGTTACTTCTGGCTAGACATAGCTGGAGACTGAACCAGGATAGTCAACAGAATGAAATATTTGCATAACAATCTGCCATAAAGAGATGTATTTTAAATTATTTACTTTTGTAGTGTCACAGTGCTCATCAAACTGAAAAAAAGTCAACAGTAAAATGGAACGAGAGAATACCTAAAAATGTACAACAATAAGGAATGAATTACATCCTATAAAAGACTTCAGATTTCCTTATATATGTGTAAATCTTCACTGTTTTTGAGTGGCCTCCTAGGCCTTTCACAATACTTGGCCTATGTCTTTGGAGCAATAACCAGTACAACTATCACTATTAATTCAATCTACATTAAAACCTAGAAGAGCAAAAATCAGAGTATAAGGCTAATAGTGATTCTGAATTATTGCAGCTTTATGTACATACAAGCAAAATCAATATTTGTCTTGGAGTAACAAAATACCTCTGTTGGGTGCTCTCTTATTACACTGTTAGGCCATTTTATTTCACTGCTCTGGAAAGTAGTCACACCTTCAATTGTGCATTGCCAGAGAATTGCTTTGTTTTGCTTGACATAACTGGTGTGTGTTTCTATAAACAATAGAGGGACATTCTAATGAAGGAATTCTTTATTTTAAGGTATTTGCTCATGAGTGTTACAGGTTAGTCTGACTATACAATTAGTAATGCAACAGATAATTCTTGGTGGGTGCACACCTTTCCATGTTCAGGTGGAGGCTGATGTGCAACATTCTGTCTTGGTGATGTATTTAAAGCACACCCTGAGAACTGCAAACCTTTATGCTTGTGGCATATGAGCTCAGTGATGGTGTAGACTAAATTCTGACCGCATCCAAATAGTTTTGTGTTCATGACTGTTGATATGTTACTTTTACATTTAAACACCTTTGTATCAAAGAAGGTGCAATTTGGCTCATGATTTACATAGCAAACTAAAAGACAGGCAAGAGGAAGCTTGTTAAAAACCTGTTCTGATTTTAGTAAACTTTCATTGTAACTATGTTTTAGGATGGAGCAAGAATTTACTACGTCCTAAGTAGCTCTTTTAAAGAGCTATTCTGAGGTACAGTCAGTTGAAGTATTTAATATATTGCTTTAATATTTTCTGTACTTAGAGGAAAAAATGGGATAATTTGTTTTTAATGTGTTTTATGGCTAAAGAAATTAATCTTTCATTAGCTGTTGTTTTAAGAGTTCGTGACACAGTTTGTGCAAAAGACTTCTTACTGAATCAATTTATCAGGTATAATTCCTTATCATGACAGGTGCAGTAATAATAAATGTGAAGCAAATGAGGCCAGGCCACTTTTGAGTCATTTAAATAAGCAGTGCTAAGATCGGTTCAAGTTTACTGATTTTTCCTCACCTACTTTTTTAATGCCACCAAAAATGGGCAAAATATTAGTGTTGAATATTGAAACACCTCTCAAATAAATGTGTAGACTATTTCTGGTGGCTTGATCTGATGAGTGTGATTGTTTACTTCCTTTCTTATTCCTGGAAGCAAATAGAGATAACAAAAAAGCCTTCAAAATTCCGTGTTTTAATTGTTTCCATTTTTGTCTTTCACAGAGATGAATTTAATATTAAAGTTCTTCAGGCTTTTGTTGAACTCCATGAGTTCGCTGATCTCAATCTTGTACAAGCCTTAAGGTGAGTAAATTCTTGCTTTTTTTTTTTTTTTGTCGAATGCTTCCTTTATCAAACTGCACGTTCCTACGAGTCGCTGTGTTGATTTATTCATCAGAAAGCTGATCTACAGCTTAGCGCCATTATGGGCATTACTGTGCAAGTAATGGAGAGGCAGCTCTGATTTAACCCTTGCAGTTGCTTGTGTGTGCGCTGCTTTTTGAAGGTGAAAACTTGTAATTATTTCAGTTAAACACAAACAGTTAAAGCATAGATGTAACTCTATGATGTGCCTGTCAGACCTGGATGTCTTAGCACAGAGATAGGTACAAAACCAAACAAACCCCTAACCCAAGCAAGTAAATTATATTCTTTGCTGATGTCTTCTTTCCTTCCACTTCAACTTGTTCCTCTGGATGGGCAGGGGGAGAATCTTACAGTGATTATGTTCAGTTACAAATAGGTAAACTTTGAATCAACTATTTCCTTCTCCTTTCCTCAGAGTTTCCCACTTGTCATGTGAAAGAAAGTGTAATATTATGCATTTCTCCCTTGTTGAGTGAACTGTTTTCTCTGGGATGCCAGCATACGGTCACCTTACGAAGTCCCTTCTCAAATTGGTGGAAATTCATAACAGATCTAGCAAATTAAGTTGATTTAGACAGCTCTGCCAGTTTCATTGCCACAAGTGACTCCCTCCTGACATCAGATAAATTGAAGTATCCATGGGATCTTTGTCTCTGGTGTAGTGCCTTGTGATGTGGAGGCAGAACAGCTTTCCTATGGTTGAGTGATGATAATTTGTGAGCTGCCTGAGGCTTGAGCTAAGGAAGCCTTTTCTCTGGCTGCTGAAGCTTGTCTGAGAGGCTTCATATTCCTATCTCTTTTACACAATTTAATATTAGGTTTAACTTTATTCTTCCTTAGCAGCTGCTACTATTAAATGTTTGTATTTTGGTAGCTTACAAAATTCGTGATCTGGGTTGGAACCTTGCATGAGGTGAGTAGAAGACAGTATATAGAGCTGACAAAGGTGGCCTGCAACACTTAAATATAATATCCTAAACTGAAAACTGGTGAAGACAGGGATAAATGGTTATTGTATTGGCACCCAGTGTACAGGGAATATTGAGAACTTGTTTTGCATGGCAGAGCATGTAACTTTGCTGATTTAGATCTTGTTTTAATTCAGATAATTCTTTTTCTAAGAAAGAAAAGAAGTGATTAAATTAATTGGAGGTTTTCAGTGCCACGGTGTGCCAAAAGTAAATTTGTGAAGACTTCTGTCCTGTATGCATTCCAGTGTACCTGTATATAAAAGTAGGCAGTTATGAATATAAAAGCTCCATTTTGGTTCATGCTGCTAAACAAGAACACAGGTCTCTTGCATATGTTACTCAGAATGACTGAGGTAATATCATGAGTCTTTATTTTTAAGATCTGGGTCTGATTCTTGTAGGCTGAACTTATACTAGACACACAGCTCCTCTCTCAGCATTGAGTTTTTCTTGTTGATGATACTATTTGTTTGAGGAGTTCAAATAAAGATGTTCAGTGTTTTTTGTATTCCTTGCTTCTCTTCCTCACCAGAAATATTTTCTGTAATGTGTCCTTTTACATTGTAAATAAAGTCTAGCTGAGTGTTGATTGCTTTTAGTACCAGGGAATCCAAGGAGGGTTGAACTGATTGTTTTTCCACAGCATTCTCATAGCAAAAATGGGATGCATACAGAAAATTGTTTACTAGTCTGGAAAAAAGAGAGACTCTCAGAATATGAACTGCCATATTATCTTGCCTGATAGCATGCAGTGTTGCTGGCTGAATTACCGGGCTAGCCATCTGTGCATGTTGCTTTATAACAGCTCCTGACTTGTGTGTTGAGAGATTGAGAACGTATTTCTAGGACATTTTGTATAGATATTGCTGGGGTTTTTTGTTCGATTCTGATTTATTGGTAATATATGCTTATTATATAAATACTGGAACGAGCTTAACAACTCATCTTCCCTTTTGTAGGCAGTTTCTGTGGAGTTTCAGACTCCCAGGAGAGGCTCAAAAAATTGATCGTATGATGGAAGCTTTTGCTTCACGCTATTGCCTTTGTAACCCAGGAGTCTTCCAGTCTACAGGTTAGTCACAGGGAACAATAGGAGTTCTTAAGTGTATATATGTTTTTTGTGGATCATATATGTTGTTCTACATCTGATGCAAGGAGATGATGGTCATCTTGAAAGTTCAGGTTAAAACAATATGTGAAATAAGAAATTTCTGAGAACTGAGAAAATACAGCTGTCTTATCCTATAGTTTGTTTCCAGGAGGTGCAAGCTGATGGTCAGAATGCATTTCTATTTATAAAACTTCATCATTACTATGTATCTAAGCCAATTAATGTATAAAATACACTTTAGAAATGTCACCAAAGATTTTGGCTAGGAACTGGAAAAGAAAGATACTCAAGGACTTAAAGGCAGAAAAGACCAATAGGTTGGGTAGTTTTATCTGTGAGAAGGGGTTTACACATCATTATCTCTATCAACTCTACTTACATGTAGCTATTTTATCTAGAAAGCCATCAATTTTTTGTTATGACTGTATCCCCTTAGCAGTCTACTCAGCAATAACTTATCTCAGTTAGAAAAACATGTAATTTTCATTGGATTACTTGGTTTAGAATTACTCAGGTCCTAAAAGCTAACAAAACTTCTTGATTCTGCACCCTCACACCCTGGCATTGTTGGGCTGTTTGGCTATATACACACAGAGCTTCCTGTTGGTCACTTGGTTTGAGAAACAAATAGGCTAGGAAAAGGTTAATGTAAAGTGGATCCGCAACAGCTAGAGAGGAAAATACTCACTGAAAGAAAATGCTACTTCTTACACGGGCTCTCGTACTTGAATTCTGTCAGAATAAATTATAAGCATAACCATGCCAAGAGACATGAGAAGATCTCCTTGGTCATCTTTTGATACTATTCAGCAGTACTGGCTACCTCATGTATGCTCAGAAATTGAGTCAATGTCATTTTCAGTCTGTTTAAATGCAGTTGAGAATATTAAAGAGACTGTCCTTTCTCTTTGAAGAGAGCTTTGGAAGTACTTTGAGAAGGAATCTGATTGACCAAGTCTGTTGTAAGATATACCCATCTAGGCAGAATCTTGAGTGCAGGGAACATTTTGCCAAACAACGCTTCAGTGTTTCAATGTTAATTTATGGTGATAGAAAGGATTTCAAAGCTTTCAAAACCACTTTTGAATTCTCTTGTACTGTTTTTCTCACGCTGGCTTTTAATTTGAGTTGTTATGTATTTTTTCTTCTTTGGTTGACTTGAACAGTTTAAATAAAGATTTGAGACTTTGCTGTTGGGATCAGGATTTTTTTACTACCTTTTTCTTTATCAGTCAGAATGAGCTATGTATTCGTTTTACAAGTTTGTGCCACAAAACACAGAAAGATAAATGACTTCTCAAATCTTATTTCAGATACATGCTACGTGCTTTCATTTGCGATCATTATGTTAAATACCAGTCTTCACAACCACAATGTAAGAGATAAACCAACAGTGGAGAGATTTATTTCTATGAATCGTGGAATTAATGAAGGTGGAGACCTTCCAGAAGAATTACTACGGGTAAGTTAGACTGGGTAAGACAAGGCATTGCTTTGTATTTTTAATAGGAAACTTGCAAGTGTTTACAACAGTTCTCAGGCAAATTTGCCTGAGAAAAAGTAACAGGAACATTTTCTAGCATACATAACCATTTGAGTAGCTGAAAGAAGCATTTTCTGATATTCACAGCTGCTTTGAGCTAGTTCTTTGTGTATTGAGTCCTTTGTATAGGAGAGTAGATTCCAGAGAAAACACTGTGTGTGTATCTCTCAGTAGTTTGAGGATTTGGCTTCTTGTGAAAAATTCTTCTTAAGAAGAAATGGCTTCTTATTAGGAAAAAAAAAAAAACGACTTATATTTCTGGGTAAATCAGAGAAAGAAAAAAGTAAAAATCATTATTTCATTATTGCCTTTCCATGTGTGCTGTTGAGCCTCCTCCTGTCTCTTGAGATATCAGTAAAAGTACTTCTCTAAGACAGTGTGGTGGTCTCAATCATCTTCTGCAAACCCAGATTCATTTGGCAAAACTGGTAGTAAATGAGGCCTGAAGATGAAACCTTTGAAATACTTAATGCTGAAGTTAAAAAGTGTCTTTGCTAAAGAGTGGTTATAAAATCTGTTTAAAAAATAAAAGCTACTGGTTTCTAGATGAAAAGTAGTTTCAGGTCAAACTTAAAGCAGTAAAAAATGATTGAGAAATGATGGTCCAGGATTTCATGGGCAGAATT
The DNA here is from genome assembly GCA_013401255.1 of Urocolius indicus. Taxonomy (NCBI): domain Eukaryota; kingdom Metazoa; phylum Chordata; class Aves; order Coliiformes; family Coliidae; genus Urocolius; species Urocolius indicus. Next base: position 231,421 of record WBNH01006340.1, on the reverse strand, counting down.
CTCCATGCTTTTTATACAAATAGTCTGAGAAGCAGTAAGATGTCCTGTTTGCATTTTCTGTTGGACATTTATTAATGAGGTTTTTCCCTCTTTTTTTTTTTTTTTCATTCTTCTAGAATTTGTATGAGAGTATTAAGAATGAGCCGTTTAAAATTCCAGAGGATGATGGAAATGATCTAACGCATACATTTTTTAATCCAGATAGAGAAGGTTGGCTGCTGAAATTAGGTTAGTTATAAGGACAGTTTTGCTGCTATATGTTTGTTCGTTGTTAGCATGTTTCCTGCTTCCTTGTCTACCTGCTTTCTTGTGAAGGTAACAGGATTCACTTTGTGGTTTTGTGTTTAAAAGTGTACGCACCAAAATAAGTAACTCCTTTACATCTGAAGGTTGTTACTTCTTATTTGATGTACCCAAACTAGCAGTCTCGTTTCAAACTCGGGAGTTTTATTTCTGATACATCAGAAATAAAACCTTGGGAAATGTCGTATGGTATTTACCATGTGGTCTGACTGACGAATAGCAACTGAGCCTCCATAAGGTCATGGCAGAAAACTGTGTGATATTTCAACTCAGTTTTCTGTGTACCAAAAAAACCTGATTTCTCTTCAAATAGTTATTTTTGTATGTCTTTATTTTTCCATATTATTTGTGAGTTTCTCTTGGTTTGGTTTTGGCTATGATTTTTTAATGAGTGGTTTAAATGTGCCTTCTTGTTTTCCTTATGGCCTATGACCTATCACCTTTCTGTTCTGTGACTGGCTGTCTCTGCTTATTCTGCATTAGGAGGTACGTATCTGATTGCTTTCCAGTCCCCTCTTCTTCAGTTGCTCATTCTTTTATTTTCTTCCTCCTTCCTCCTTTTTGTTTGGGTTTCTTTTTTTTTCTTTTCTTTTAAAATCAATTTTATTGTAGCATTTTGCTTTTTCACTCAGTGTCACTAACAGTAGCATCAACAGTGCTCTGAAAGACTGGCACGTCAGTGTCTAGCTCACATGCAACTGCGTTCTGCATAAGAAGAAAGTGTTTATGTGCAAAGCAGGGAAATAAAGATGGCTATTCAGTGTTCTTGTTCATTGAAGAATCTAGCAAGGGAAGAGCAATTTCTACTGGGAGAAAACAAATGTCTTACTCTTGTAATGAAGTTCCATAGTAATTTTGTTACTTGTACATCAATTAGGTTATTGAAAGTTGGGTTACTTTTGAAAGATGCATTTATAAAAGCTGTTCTTCTTCCCATTTCCCTTTTTAAAATAACATATTTAGCTTAATAGTATCTTAAAATCCAAATTTAGGGTTGCTTAAACTTCTTTTAACTTGGAGTCTCCTGGCACTGCAAGATGGCCTTATTTATGGGGTCTTAAAGTTGATGGGATTCACTTTTCCACTTGGACATAGGGATTGTTTTTCCTGTGTAGACTGTCTGTTACTTTATTTTTAACATTTGTTTTTCAATTAAATAAGCCTCTTTATATATAAACCAGCAGACACTCCAATAGAGCCAGTTGTTGGCCACTTTAATGTATAATTTCTTATTAAATTAGCAGAAGCTTTACCCACCGTTCTCCCAAGTGTAAAATGTGAAAAGGGACCATGTGCTGAGGGGTACACATGGGGTTGAGCTTGGTGACAGTAGAGACTGGTTAGGGCTGTGGGACCTGCTCTACTGATTGCACCTGGAAAATGGTGGTTGTGCTAGTGCTGGAAAGAAAGAGATGTGAAAATGAAGCATTTGGAATTCATTCCCATGCTCTCCAGTGTCTTATTTTGACCTCTGCACTACAGATGCTATAGAGCTCTCTTTCTAACTACAGAAAAGCAAAGCTCTTACTTTTTGACATGCATTGGCTCAGCTGGGACAAGGTCAAAGATGACTTCGCAGCTTTTCACGATTTTGTAGCATGAGGCAACAGCTATCTCAACAGAAATGACTTTCTTTTTGTTGCCAGTGCACTCTCATATACTTAAACATACGCTGAGAGTGCAAGCAGGAGTGTGAGTGCATGTGGAAGAGTGACAGCATGTCTTGTGGAAGAAGCTGTCAGGAAAAGACGTCTAAGAGATCTCATAGGAAATAGAGGAACAAAGACATTGAAGCAAATGGTGACTGAAAGAGAGAGCTGCCAGGCACTTATGGACAATCCATCTCTGTCTCTGGCACAAGGTCAAATAAAACCAACTTCTTATTACAACGTAGATATGAGAGTGCACAGGAGACCCAGTAGTAAAAGCGTGTGTGAAACAAAGGGTGTTGCACATAACGCTCCCACGGTGTGAGGATTGTTAGAATAAAGACATGAAACACATCCAGAAGCCTCTGGTGAATCAGCCTGTAAATGTGTGAAGCTGCACTTCCCTGAAAGACTGCATTTTTCCCAGCAACCACAGGCAAATACATTTTGCTGGTTTAGATGCATTGACCAGAAATAAACCTGGCAGTCTTTTCTTTCTTTATATATTTTCTTTCTTTCTTTCTTTTTTTTTTACTTCTACTTTGAGAAGCCTGTTTGCTAGGAGGCTTAAAATATATGTTGAGAGTGCTATCTCAATCCACATAGTTTCCATTTTTACAGCCCTTTCTGTTGGGAGACACTTATTGTGAAATGGGTAGATTTTCCTTCAGTTCTGGAAAATGCTGATATTACAAATGTCAATATTGTTGAAATGCTGAGGAGATTATTCATGTGTGACAGTTGAACTTGTGATAATGCTTAACAACATAGAAAACTTCATAATAAAACTACAAATACAACTAAGACAACTCACAAGCCGTGAGTGTGTCAGGACAGTGTTTTGTATTTGATATTTCTTATAGTCAGCTCTTCCCATTTGTCTACTCGAGCCCTTCTTTTTAGTTCACCTTATTCATTATCCCCTGGGCAGCAGATGGGTACCTTGGAACTTCATATATTGTATAATTCATCTGTCCTAACAGCCACCTTATCTTTCTAGCCTGGCATTGGGTTTTGGAAAGCTGGGAAGGTGCAAAATGCTTTTGGAGAGCTTACTGCTCTGAATTGTTTAGAGGTGACTTTGTGTAAGTTCAGCTGACAAACCTGGCAGCCATTCTGGTTTTATCTATCTGGACTCAGCTGGTGCCTTTATATAGACATCTTTATCTAGGTAAGCCTACTAGGTTATCATTCAGTTCTACGTTGTCTGAAGTATAGCGTAATGAAAGTGAAAATCTGGAGGCTGCTGAGTGCTAATGAATCCTCACTTAGAGCAACTTGAGATGTCAGGAGCTATTAGATTTTTCTGTGTCATAATTATTAGTGCTGTTGGTACCATGAAATTTTCTGCCTTCCACTTTGAAATTGTTGTCTGTGCTTTCTGCCCTAATGCCTAAGACAGGGAGGCGTTTCCTGGCCTAAAACAGCTTATCTTGGCAAGTACTTGGTTTTCTTCTACTTGGAGGGAAACTGTGACATTATTTAACCAAACTGGAGAGGAAATCGTTCGAGCCAGACACATGATCATGTTAAGTTTTCCTGCCAGTCAGGCAGTTACTGAGAGCTTGGAGATAATCCAAAGCTTCGCATCCGGGCCCATCCCAGCAGTGGTGCTTATTCCAGCACATCTGTCCTTCCTTGTTTCTCTGCCCTAGGCTGGGGACAGAGCACAGTCGTGGTTCAGGAATCTGGGACCTTCTGCCATGTGTCTGGCTTTCGTAGTAACTGATGCTCTTCCAGGTTGAGGCAGTGGATAATTGTGGTTGGGAGAGGAAACTTCTTTTTCACAAAACCCCAAACTTTGAGCCAGTCAGCTGTGTTCATTGTACCATTCCTGAGTCTGGTCTGCCTAGCGGTATCTAAATGAACTGAGAAGAAATAAACATTCTTGATGTGTGCATCTCTCTCCCCACTAAAACTTCACGTGCTGAAGATTTGGATAGAATTTTCTAACTTTACACACATACTTTGTTTAATTTTGAAATTGGTCTTTCTTAAGTCATTGAGACTGTTTTGTTCTTTAGAATAGGTGGTTTCTTTCACCTTGTTCTCTAATTTGTGCTTTGCTCAGTGTTGAGAAAAAAAAGAGAACCCTATGTTGAGTTACATAGATGAAGAGGCTTTCTGTTCCCCTTTCTGTATGTTTTCCCTTGTTGTGGCTTTTTTGTTGTAGTTCCCTTAGATTTCTACCTACAAGGTAGCACGCTGCTTTATTTTGGTGTTTGAGCTGTCTTTGCACCTTAGTCAGCTGCATCTTTCAGAAGTGCATCACTTGTATCTCTCCATTTCTGTAAAAGTTTATGGATTCGTGCTCTGATTTTTCTTGATCCTCTTCTGCTAATTTCATTCCCTCCAGTTTTAAAAGGCCATTAGCTGGAATAAGATAAAGTATGGTACTAAACTCTTTGTTGCTGTTTTGTGAGCCTACAGCAATCCCAGCCAAGGAAAGGAATGTTTTCTTATCACCAGTCCTTACCCATTAATCTTGCATGTGGCGTTTATGGCCACAAAGCCTTATCAACCAGTTTCTTGGGCTTTAGCCCAATGAAAAGACATATTAAATGCGTGTTGTATGGTGACCCCTGCAAACTTGATGAGGACAGATCAGATTGCCCTCCAAGCTTAATTAGAGTTTCTGTGCTGTTGACAGCTGCATCTAAGTAATGGGATGGGGAGAAAGAGACTTATATGTGAAAATAGTTCTTTATCCTGCCTTGCTGCTTTTTTTTTTTTCTGGAAGAGTAACTCAGTCTTGGTGGAATGGGGACTTGGGGGCTATTTCTGTGACTCTCTGAGTGTTGTAACCTGGTGAGCTACTGGCTGTTTCAGAGAGAAGGGAGCAGCAAGAGGGATGTTGTTGGAAATAATCTTCTTTCTGGCTTTAACAACAATCCTGGAGGTGGCAATGTTCCATGACAAAAGCTTCATCAAAACAGCAGCATGGTTACAGAAGGTTTCAGGTTTGAGAAATCTGGCTCTTCCAAAGAGAAAGGATCTTGTCAGGAAAAATTTCAGCCAGCTCAGCTGTCATTTACTACCTGACACTTCATACTGTTCGAGGAGGTGTATGTTTTAAGTCCATTGTTTCTGCCTTAAAGTGTAGACAGGCCTTCTTTTAAATATGTGGTTGTTACTTGATTGTTTTTAAATGGTGTTTCAGCATGGTATCATAGTTCATGTGAAAAACATTTTTCCAGTTTAAGCTGCCTCTGTCGTAGTCACCTGTTTGCTGGGTGTTTTGTCCTCTCTTCTGCCGAATTGTTGTTCTACTAGAACCGGGCAAGCCATGGCATCTGATGCTGGCTGATGTTACCTGTTAGCTTGGAGAATGTGTCTGTGAAAATGTTACATGGTGTTAATCTGCTAACTTGAGCGAGCAGAAGGAGACTTGGAAGTGATGGCAAGGAACACTGGGTTGCAAGAAGCGGTGCTGTGTTAGGGCCGTAGCAATGGCTGCCCTGGCAGTCGTCCGGACTCGGCTGCTGCTGATTCATTGATCTGGAAGTGAGTCAAGCTAAAGTTCATCAACTTTCTGTTCCCAGCCCAAATACTTCCTGCTACTTGAATCAGCTCTCAGTCAAGGTGATGGGAATTTTTCTAGTGACTCACGTGCCAGCGTGAATGTTTCTGCAAGGCTTCGTTTAAGGATCTGTCACAGCGGTTGTATTAAAATGCCACCAATTCTTCCCTCACTGTCTGCAGTTCCCTCAACCATTCATTCTGTCACGGCTTCTGCATCTTGCACTGTTTTGCCTTCTCTTATTTCACCACACCTGCTTGCAGATGAAATTTTTTCTTCAGATGTGCGTGTGTGTTTGTGTAGTGGAAACAAGAAGTTTATTGAGTGCATTGAAGGTTGCAGCGTGTTAGCACTGGGCTGTCCTGTAGATTGTGAAACCAAACAAAGGGAAGGTATGACATGCAATGCAAACACACAGTGGGCTGGTATCAAGAAACTGTGATGTTCCTAGGATTGTTCTTTAATATGATTTGGATTTGTGTATCAAACAAAACTGCAGCTATCACAAGCAGAAAAAGAACGATTAAAAAATGATGCTCACGTCTTAGTTGTGTGACTTGGATTAAGTTGGGGGGGGGTCTTGTGTTTATTCATGAACTGTTATGCACGGGTGTTCAATAGCAAGATCAACTGCTTTGAAATGTGGAGTTAATGAGATTAAATCACTGCTGAATGGATGATGCACAGGTGGTGACATAATCCTGAAGTCAGATAACTATGGTGGAACTAAGCCTGGATATTAATAATGCGTGAATGCTTCATCTACTGTTGTCTTTGCTGGAAAAGTGTTTGTAAAATAATATAATTGTGGAATGCTGGACATGTTCTGAAGTAGCCAATGGCAGAAAACCAGCTGATAGGGCCGGGACAATAATGTGTGTTATTAAAAGGAACTCTCCCCTACAGTGTGACATTAGCAGGTGTAGGAAAGAGGAGCTCTCTGGTTAAGGCAGGAAAAAAACCCAGACATTTTTAGAGCAGTAGCTATTTCTTCTGTCAGGTGTACTCAGTGGTATATTAACTTGTAAAGAGAACATGTTTTTTAAAATACTAGATGAGGAAGAGTGACTAGCAATGGTACTTTCTGACGTAGGACTTGCTCCTTGTTGATGACACATGCCACTTGTTCTCCTAATGTTTATAAGCATCTTACTCCCGTGATGCTGAATCTGAAAGTTGAAATAGGTTCCTCATCACAAGTAGGCTCACGAGCACAGTGAAAGGAAGGGGATAAAATGCGCTTAATTTAATAGATGGCACTCTTTCCTTGTACTAGACAGACTGTGGAAAGGGTTGGACCTCTTACTGGAACCTCATGACGGATTTTGCTGGTGACTGGCCTCCCTTCGCAGCAGCACTGACCACTGTACCGTGGGCTGTACAGGGTGAATGTTTTTGATGCAGTAACCAACTGTGGTGGCACAGACAGAGGAAGAGGGTCTGGCTGCTGGAACTGTTGCGTTCATTCTCTGTGAGAGACAGGACATTGGCAACTTCAGAGCATACAGGTTTTGTAGCTGGTCAACTACACCATAGTTAATGCTGTCTCAGGAGTTTGGTCTTACCACAAGTGTTACAGTAATATCTTCCTTTAACCTCAGCTCATCTGTGCCTGATCCATTTACAGTTAATTAGTGAAGCCAAAACCACACACCATGAAATTACTTTCTTATCCATTGTTGAAGCCTTGACAGCAACACGTGTTTGATTCAGCTGTACCTTTGGGTTGTAGGGGGAAGAGTGAAAACGTGGAAACGGAGATGGTTTATTCTGACTGATAATTGCCTGTATTACTTTGAATACACAACAGTGAGTATATATTACAGTGAACTTTCTTTGTACTTTCAAGATACTTAAGTGGCTAATAATGTGACATTTCCCTATTTTTTTTTTTTTTTTTAGGACAAAGAACCTAGAGGAATTATTCCACTAGAAAACCTTAGCATAAGAGAAGTTGAAGACCCTAGGAAACCAGTAAGATATTTTTGTTCAGTTGTGTTTTGTTTTTTTTTTTTTTTAATGGAGCAAAGTAAAAGAAATAGAATTTAAGTGTAGTGTTAAATGATGATATTTGTCAGGTTTGTGTTGGTTTTTAAATTGATGTCTTCGTTTCTTACTCTCCAGAACTGCTTTGAGCTCTATAACCCTAGCCATAAAGGTCAAGTAATTAAAGCATGTAAAACTGAAGCTGATGGGAGAGTGGTAGAAGGCAACCATGTGGTGTACAGAATATCTGCTCCCACTCCAGAAGAAAAGGAAGAGTGGATTAAATCTATCAAGTGAGTTTAAAGTCTTCAGTGTCTTTCAGAAACAAAATGTAAGCTTATTTCGTAGTAAGATACTAAGAGAATTCGTATTCTAACTGAAAAATTCTGATGTGGCAATGTCTTCTTGCATTAATGACAACCCTACGTGGGGCTGATGGATCAAGATACAAGTCTCCTCTTCCTGGCTGGTCCTAAGGAGATTGTCCTGTTAACTTAAATGAGGAAAACTTGGATGTTTTGGTTTTAGTTTTCTTTATTTTGACAACTGTAAAGCATTGTGTGAATCGTCATCTGTCTTCACCTCATAATCAACTTCAGTGACATGTACTTTAAGTGTGTTCACAGTGCAACCTTAAACTTTCACAGCTGGATTTTATCTTGGCAGATTTATTAAGCAGACCCCCACTTAAATCAATAGTGGTCAAGATGAAGGTCCAAACTCTGACAGCTGAGTAGTATCTTATTCTAAAGAACTGTTTGTGGTGCTTACAAGTCAGCTGTCCGTTACGTTATGAAGAGCGTGGAATCATCCACAGTGAAGAGAGGACAAAATAGTTCTAGTTTTCCAAAGCACGTATTTGTTAACAGTTCCTTTTCTCTCTTCTAGAGCAAGTATCAGCAGGGATCCCTTCTATGATATGCTGGCAACGAGGAAACGAAGAATTGCAAATAAGAAATAGAGTATGATCAGCAACTCTTACACCTGCACCAACCTATAAATGAGCATAGAGCTGAGTGATAATGTAAAACTTGGACAAACTAAATGAAGATGATGACTGTACATTTTATATATACACACTTTATTATGACGTAAAAACTTGGCAAGACCTTTCAGGGTAAATGGTTATTGGCATATAATTTGAAGTAAGCTTCAAATCCCAGAGGATGATTCTATTGGAACTTAATATAACATGGAAGCCTTGTTTTGACTTACATTAGTTACAGCTCCAGTTTGTGTAGGTTGAGGGGAGAAGGAATTCAAGGATAATAGTATAATGTCCTAACGTGGTTATTTTAACGCATCTCTCATCAAAGGAGTGATTACAAGACTTGCATCTCTCACTAAAATGCAGCACCAAAAGTGGAGTGCAGGGTAACCTAGCACTTAATTGTTCTGTAAGCAGAAAACCCACGGTCTCGATATCTGCTTTCAGGTCTTGTGTGCTTTGCAGTAAATGGGCAGCTGAGTGCAGCTTTCCTTCGGGACTGGCTCTCCCACCCTTATGGAAATAGCTTTTCTTCTTCACAAATGCATCTTGGCAGTAGACTGGCAGCTATGTAGTTCACCAGTTGTGCCAAAGGATTTGGTTGATCTGCACTGAAATGTATGTGGGTCCCCACAGCAAAGGTTTGGGGCTGTAGACGTGACACTAAGCGCAGATGTGGTTTGGTATTTGCCAGTGGGCCAAACCTCATCCCTTCTGCTCCTGCACTCACAAGAAGCAGCGAGATTTAATGACTGGTTTCATTTGCTTTTTATATGGTAACATCCTCATGTTTTAGATATGTTGTAGTTTAATGAACACTAAGTTGCCACTAAAGGAGTTAGATGACAAGACTTGCGTGAGTTCAGGCTTTGCATGTGAAAACACCCCCAAATAATTTCACATGCTTTTCATAGAATGGGAGGGTTGGATGGGACCTCTAGAGATCATCTAGTCCACCCCCCCTGCAGAAGCGGGTTCACCTAGATCAGGTCACTCAGGAACGTGTTTTTAAAGGAAAAAAAAAAAGAAGGGAAGGTAAAGTCTTTCTGTAAGAAACAGCCACAGGGAGCTGAGCAATCAGGATCCAGTCCTTTGCTTGATGGCAACCTGTGGACGTACAGAAAGGTTCAGTGTTCTTACTGCGTTCTTAAAGGCGATTTTTCAGATCTGTGCTTCAGCAGTTGAGATTGAAAACATGAGTAGGCATCCTTTACTTAGGAAATAAAATCCTACACCTCGATTACCTGCTGCAACTAAACTGCCCCACAAGCAAGTCTCTTTGTCTTTTCATTTTGTATTTTGAGAGAGGTCCCTCAGCAGCCCTGCCCATGGCCTGTCAGTAACACGTAGGCTGCCAAGGCAGATTTTACTGCACCCCTTTGCTTTTGATGGTGTGCATACCATTTTTAAGGTAAAGCTCTCCACAGTGGGGGCAAAAAGTGTTTTTTTGGACCCTACTGCCTCTGTTAGTGCTCCATTTTTCACAAACTTGTTGATCCTGAGCCGTGCCTACTGTGCCAAACAATGCTTTGGGGACCCAGTACTTTGTCAAAGCAGTTTTGCCTGTTGGAGTTGCAGAAGCAGCTCTGTGTATGTTATAGGGAAATGTGCCACACTGGCACAACCACAGACTTACTACTTAGTTGATCTGTTTCAAATCTCCTTTTAACTGTAAAGGAGAGTCCGTTTTGTTGTTCCTGTCTTTCTGATTTGCCTTGTTTTGCATGGGGTGCCAGTCTGTGAATGTTTTTGGTTTATTGCATGTTTGCAAAAAAATGGCTGTGAGGAAAAGAACAAAGTAACCTTTTTTACACCTCAGATTTTCCCCAGAGTGTGTGGAATTGCAGTCTGCTCAGATTAACGTTCAAACACAAGTACTTCCAAGGGAGTAAAACTCAAACAAAGGAAGTGGAATCGTTAAATAAGTGTCAGTGTGGGGGGACATCTTTGCTTAATGGAACACATTTAAACCCTTCATAGAAAGGATTCGAGTTGTGTGTCCTGTGTTTGACAGCAGCTCTATAATGGTGCTGCTTTGCTTCACCTATTTCGAATCTTCTGTTCCACGGCTTCAAGTTTTTTTTTCAAGCAATGCTTACATCCTTCAGTTTGAGCTTTGGACAAGTAGATTTGTAGTGCAAATAGTGGTAAGACAGAATCAGTGGTACTAATTAATGTAAAGGTGAAAAGCAACAAATAGAGTCTTTCTGGAGAAATGTGAGATTACAAAAGCATTAATAAGCCATGAAGCACTTTGGTATCAATTCTTACCTTCTGAAATATCACCTTCAAGAAAAAAACACCTATTTATTTAACCAGGTGAGGATGTGTGCCTCTAAGCATGAAGGAAATGCCTTGAGAGTTCATTTGCTGTATTTAGTTTGAAGTTCTTATATCCAGCGGAAATGATTATTTAGAGTAACATGTAACTGAGGTTATTATAGCAGGACATATTTCTTAGCATTAAAATGCAACATCCTAAGCAGCTATCTGTGGTGCTCAATATATCTTATTTAATTACCAAAGCTAATGGAATAGCGTTCTTGTGTGTTGATAATGTTTGATTTCACAAATGTTCTTTGTAACAGTATTAACAGGGAGTGAAACTGGCCTAAAATTTCCACCAGCCACGAGGCCAGTAAAACAAAGTGGCTTGTGAAAATTTTGGCCAAATCAGGTACTATCCATGAGGGTGAAGAAAAAAAAAATCTCCCAACCTTTCCCTTTTTTATTGGGCTTCAAGTCCAGGGGTAGCTACAAACAGCAGCTGCTCGGTGGCCTAAAGCAGCACCTGTTATGGTTTGGCCATGCTGAGGAAGAGCCCTCTGGGGACAGCAGAATCTCCCTCCCTGTCACACTTGACACTGGCACCATCCTTTAGCTACTTGTCCCTTTGCAAGGACGGGGGCCAGCGAGAGCCACTGCTGCACCTGCCATGACTGTGTCTTCGCTGTGTCTGAAACCCCTTGGCCGCTGCCATCAGCCAGGTTGCCAGTGCACTCTGGGGAGGGAGCTGTAATAGTTAAACTCAGCTGGACTGACTTAAATTTTACAACGTTCTGACAAAATAAGCTCTTAACGTCACTTCACATATAGAACGGTTTTAAGCTGGTACAAAACGGAACCTTTGTAAACTGAGCAGCATTTATAATGCTTCCTATATAAAAAAAACAATGCATATTTTTAAGATTTATTACATATCTATGTAGATATGCTTGCTGGAAAAGCTAGGTCTGGTGTAGACAACAGGCTACAAAATAAGACTTGTGGCTTTACCAGTTTCATTTCTATATTTTCTTGGAAAATGTTTCTAGCTAGAGTTTAAATATAAAATGTAAATACTGTACAGATATGTATTGATCTAAGTATTACTTGGTGTACACAAGTGATTTGCATGACATACTCTCTATCAATCATTGTTAAAAATGTGATGTCCTATGTAAATCCACTGCAATATTAATGTTTTCATTTATCATTAAGACTTGTGGCTTCCATCTGGAGATTTTCTCAAAAATAAAGCGTGAAACTATAGTCTTGTATCACTCCTCATCACCAGCACAGGGGAGGTAATGACTGATTTATTGACTTGTTTTAAAGAGATGAAGGTTCAGCTTTGCACAATGCGTTACAGCAGCTCTTGTAAGTAAAAAGCCTCTTCTTCCCTGCCTTTAAACTCTACATCAGTTCACGTTTTGAATGGTTTTAAACGGGTAATTTAAAGTATCAGATTTAAATTTTCGGAGAGAAAAACCTTCAATTACAAAATTGGGGGTTTGGTAGAGTGTGCTACAGCTCTGAGTGTCATTCCATTAAGAGCTGGTTTCCCTTGCGAGCCACCCTAAATGAAGGCAGTATTTTGTCAGTTCCAGTCACATGCGAGGGTGGGGGGCGGATGTGGAATCTGCTCTCTGCTCCTCAGATAGATGAATTGGACCTGCCCCCCGAGGCAGAGCTGCTGCAGTTGCCGCAGCCTCCCTCTCATAGCTCTGCTCTGAAGCTGTCATGAACTGCCCTCCCTCCCTTTACTGCCTACCAGCTTTTCTTATTCGAGGAACAGCAGTCACCATTGAAACTCCTTGGATACTTGGAGTTATTCATCAGACAAAAGACAAGACACCAAATCTTGGAGCCAGAGGATAAAAGAGGAAAAAAAAGCCAGATACAGGAAAGGTAAGTGGTTTCTTTGTCATGTTACTTTATGTAACTTCACATAACCGTTGCCATAGGAACATTATGCAGGGTACACTTATGGTTTGGCTTTATGGTGTTCTCCATGTACCAAAATATGACGTTAAGTATTTAGTAAAACATTAACCTTGTTCCTTTCGTTTGTTCTAGTGTCACATACAGTAAAAAAGCGACTGCTGAGCTTCCACCCTGTTGCCTGGTTTTGGAAGCTTTTAACTTGAAAGGAGAAAGCCTTCTGCATTCTTGTCTAGGCAGCTGAAGTCCCAAGTTACTTATCTTCTCTGGGTCACACTGACAGCATCTTCTCACCTACCACACTGAAAGGAAGATCTGATTTCTTGAGTATCAAACACACTCGGAAAGCTGTCAATTCACATGACATAGTGCATGTTAAATAGCTCAAGTAAAACTCAAGTAAAAATCCATTTTAACTTTGCTGTATTTATATACTATATAAATTTTACATGCTATATATTTACAGTGGGGCAAGTGCTTTTTTTTATCTTTAAAAAAACAAAGATCAAACTTTAGACATCTCTGAACAACACAGCTTGTATAAACCAGACAGATTATTCAGATGAACTGTATTTAATACAGGTTCCCCACTCATCTCCTGATGCAGGACCAGTGAATAATAAGTGCATCACAGTTTGATAGCATTTAATAATAAAAATAAAAATCACAGTATGAATTTGTCTGTAACTAGACACTTTAGAGAGACAAAACAGACAACTGAGACTTAAGACAAGTGACAGTATATTAATGTAATAAAAACATATGGAAGAGTATACAAATAGGTCTTGAGAGATACATTCAGAACTGCATATTCGTTGTTTCACAATGTCGAAGACCGGCAGATTTTCTTCAGATCTTGAATATAACTCAAACGTGAATTAGTTTCTAGTGTCAAGACATCACAGAAAAGAAGATGAAGCTCTTGCAAAACTCTGGTTATTTGAGAGCCTGTGAAATTTTAAATAAGTCTTTAAATTAAATATACAGACTGTCAGTTGCAATTTTTATAATTCCTGGTCGCTCTTGCACCAGATGTCTAACTTGGAGTAACATTACATGAATAACATAAAGTCAACCTGAGTCTGTAATTAAGCAGCATTTGAGATGGTCTATTCCAGGGCATTATCTCACGTCGGTGAGATATTCATGTGGTAGTTTATAATGTTCAGCAGTTGTAAAAAGTTTCCACCCTTTTGGATTAGAAGTATATTTTAAAAAAGAAAGTCTCAAGTTAAAAACTAAAAAAAAGTTCTTTCATGATAAAATTCTGTACAGAAATGTTAAGCACCACTTATGACTGGATTTTTGTTTTGATGGTAATTGTTTTGATAATAAATGTGACGGTTTTGTGATCAATAGTCGGTGAAGTTGGTTTGACGGTCAAGTTGTTGGTTGTGACGACGGTAAAAAGTTGTTGGTTTTGATGGTAGGTTTAGTTTGAGTATTGAAGGCTTCTGTCAAGGAGCTCTGTATCTGAAAGACAAAATGAAGCAATGTCAGCGCCTGGTGAGATATTTGACCTAAAATTGTCTCTGTGGTTTGATTTCTGCGAGGGAAATCTGAGCCCTGCACACAGCTCTGCCACTGCAGAACCCGACTGCCTTGGGAAGGAAGGTGCCTTCCTCACATTGCAACCAATGGCACTTCAGGCCTATGCCAAGGGTGGGGAACTGTACAGAGCATTGAGTCAAAGCTACCTGCTTTAATAGAAAATGGGAGACCTTAGATAAATGAAGTGCGGGTCAAGTTTTGCCTACACAACATCCTCGTTTCACTGACAATGGTGTGGTTAACCTGACCAAATCCTACCCACAAAACCAGAAGCCTTCAGAAATGTGAGGGAGAGAACATGTAGGAAAAGAACTGCTTTAAAGCTGCTCCTTCTGCCATTCTGTCTGCATTATTCTGAAGTCACAAGTTCTCACTAGCCCTTTCCATCCTTACTAGTTTGTTCAAAGTAACATGAACGCTGGTGCAAAGGCCCAGTGTACCTCTTCCTTCCCAATTTTCCTAGCCTGTCTCTCACTTGAGAGGTTTGGTACTCTAAAAACACACTACGTGGTCTTTTTTTGAGATTAGATTCCATCACTGACACTTGAGACACAAAAGATTGACTTTCTTTAAGATTTAAATGCAGGGACTTGATGAAACACCATCTCAAGCTGAAAAAGGCAGGTCCCATATCCCACTGATTGAAGCAGCACATCAGAGCGGGTTACTGACTGTATTTATCAATGACCATCTCCCACCTCTGTACAGCCCCGTAACGTTAGTGCCCCTGCCTTGTGCAATGAGATGCAAGATACTTTTTCATTATACTTTTGACTAGTTTAGAGGAAGCCCCACGGTTGCCATCTGCTGGCAGGAGAATTCACTGAAGAGTCTCATTCAAAAGTGTATTTTTATAACATGAGTATTTGAAAGACCTCAAAATTCAGTCCTCTTCCTTACATTTTCCTTGTTAAAGAGATAAATGCCACGTTAAGTTTTACAAGAACTATGTATGAACAGTCAGCTTTCCCTCCCACTGTTTTCAGAGAAAATAAAAGACCTCTGGTTGTCTATATCCTAAAAATACAATCATTGCTTTTCCACAAATGCACTTCCTCTTTGCTTTTTCAGCATAACAGTCTCCTGACTGTGGCAGTTCACCTCGATGTGGATTTTTTGAAAATGAAACTCTCTGACAAGATTCAACTTTTCCAAATTATAAAATGCATTGAGGTCTAATGCAGGAAGAGGAATTCTTTTGTTTTCTACGCCAGAATGACAGCTTTCAACACTAGGCTATTAACGAACAGGAAAGTCACTGACTATTAACCCCATTCTTAACTGTGGGGAGGCTTAAAATGGAGAAAGAAATAAGACTTGCTTTTGGACAACGAGCTGTCTTCCTCAGGGGTTACTTCACTTATTTATGAGGTTAGAACAGATGGTTGAGGTGTGTGGGGGTGTTTGCTTATTAAAACAGCCAGTCCTAGTTTCTCAGGTATATGTCAGACAATGGGCATTTAAGAAGTATTTATAATAAACACTTTGTTCTGAACAATCTCATGGCAAATATTGTCCAATTTGATTTTGGATGTTGAATTTTTTGCAGTGTGCAGTCTTCTTCTTCATTGCATAGTTCTAGAGCTAATTAATTTAAACTCTATAACCCACTGAGAGCCCACGTCAGGACCATGACAAGCAACAAGCAGAGACTTCAGTGTCAATTCAGTCAGGCACTCAAGTTTGTATTTAGTTTTTCATAAGAAGCATCCAACTGACTTATTGTTCATAGTACAAATTGGAAATGAGCTTTCTCATCAGCCCCCTTTTAGTTTTAAGCCTCTACTAAGAGAAATAAAAACCACAAGTAAATAGAACAATAGCAGAGATTTAACATCCTCTGGAAGGTTAATGACCCTGCTTAGGATAAGGCAGACCTACATCTCAAACAACAACATTTCAGTATTATCACTAACTTCCATGACTCTGAATATTCTGAAATAGCTGACCATAGGATTTTATTTAAATCAGTTACTCTGGCAATCTTTTCAAGGAAGACTGTGTTTCCCTACCGTATTACTAGCCTTGAAATCTCACACCATCATCTTCCATTTTAACTACTAAGCCTCCTGTCTGCCTACTCAATTCTTTTTCAAGATACAGCTGCCCAAGGTTTTCTTTTTGCCTAGTTAGCTGGGCTGAATTTAATAAGGCATCTTTCATCTCTCCCACTTTTTCACCATTTAACCATCAGATCAAATGAAAGTTACTTGCCCTTCAACTCCATTGCAGTTTTACTTCAGAATTTATTTCCTAGCAGTAATTTAAAAGTGGAAAACCAAAAAATAGCCTATCAAGCTGCTTCTACATAACTACGGACTGCTTGGAAGCCATGACAGAAAGCAAAGATTTCCTCACACAAGCACTTAAAGACTGTTTTAAATAACAGTGTCTATGTGAACAAAAAGGAGTCCTGCAAACATCCTGTGACCCCTTACCTTTAACATAGTCATTGGCTGGGATGGAACTGTATTTCATGCCTTCACCTGCACCAGAAGGCTTCCCTTCCTTGTAGGGTTGTTTACTGCCCTGGTGTCTGTATTGCTCACATAAATGGTCTCCTGGAGGACAGGATTCTTCCTCCTTCTCCCGTGTTTTCTTCTGGAAACGAGGATCTAAATATTCCAAGAAGTCTTTCACTTTCCTGACGTGTTTCTTCTTTTTCTTCTTCTTTTTATGTCTGCGATTGTCGTTGTCGAAGTGGAGTCCAGAGAAATCCAAATCGTAAGGCCTGAAGGAAACATGCCAGTTAAGATCAGAGAAACAGATGTGGCACTTAATGCATGTCAGAAATGTTATTTACCACAGGTGGTGTCTTGCAGTGTGTCAGCTGCTTCGTGGTACTTTCTGGACATCTAACTAACTTTAGATGCAGCAAACAAGCCCTCAGATTGAAGGACAACAGGTCCAGGTTTGTACACAAATCATTAACAGGGGCTAGTTGGGGAAAACAGGGAATTAAAAAAGTTGTTTTCACCTGATCAGGAACGCTGAGCACATGTGATTCTAACTCTGTAGCTCCAGATGTAGCGTTCTAACACAACTCAGCAATGCACTGCCTAGCCTCACTCGACCAACTTAACAACACAACCCCCAGCCAACTTTGCTATGTAAGTAGCAAACTTGGAAACAATGAAAGAAAAGCAGACACATGTGAAACACCCAGAAAAGAGTTAGGGAAAAAAAAACCCCCACAACTGATTAGGCTGAAATCCTTGCTTACTTGTAATCCTTCTCTCGATGTTTATCTTTGGACTTCTTTTTCTTCTTGTCCTTATTATACTTTTTCATTCTTTGGTCATCTATTTTCCGGCATTTCTTCTCTACCTCGCTCTCGCTTCCTTCTGTGTGGCTGTATTTTCTCTTGTCATGTCTTAGTTTTTCATTTTCCCGGGAAGAGTCCTCAAAACTCGCATGAGCTGACAGGGGTGGAAGTGCATGTCTTTCACGAGAATATTTTTCAGGTTGCTGCTGAGGTACTGAACAGTGATAGAAGTTTGCTCTGTAGCTGCTGAAGTGATGGATATCCTCCTCTCTAGAAAGCGTGTTGTGAGGCCATCTGCTTTTGCAGTGATAATCCTTGTGTGACCTGTTGTTGTAAGCTTGACTCGATTTGTCAAAGTCTTTATCGCAATGAGAGGACCTTCTCTCTCTACCATCTCTTGTTCCATGAGAGGAATAATAATCATGGTAGTATCTGCATTTATCCCATCTCCGTGGTTCATCTTGATAGTATCTTTCTCTGCTCCAAGTTCTGTCTCCTTTGGAATGATAATACCTGTTCCTGTCTTGTTCCGTTCTTTCTCTGCTTCGGGATCTGTAACGAGAGTATTTTCCTGAGCTTTTGCCGTTACTTGGACTGTTCCTTTCGTTATGGGAATATCTGTACTTGCTTTCGTTGCAATAGTCCTGCTTGTGACGATATTGCTTGTTTGTTTCCACGCTGCGAGAGCACCTCCTCTTGTGGGAATGATCATCTGATTTGCTTGTGGTCTGTTTCTCCTTCTCTTCAGTGTCCGAGTGTTCCCTCTTCCTTCGGTAGTGCTCTTTGTCCGGTTTTTTAGAGTCATAGATTTTTTTCTTATATTTCTTCCTATATTTATCATCTTCACATATTTTGTTACTCAGTCCCTCATTTTCTCTAGCAAATTGACTCTCCAAAACTTTATCCAGCTTTGTAATAGAAGAGTCATTAACAGGTGGTACCTCTACGTAGTTATTAGCAATGTCTCTTGTATCTTGGCATTTATTTGTAAGATCCAGAGATGCAAGTTTTTTAGAACTACATTCAATGTCAGACTTTACAGAGGAAGTTTGCCCTAATTTCTCTTCGCTCTCAGGAGACCCTTTGATGTACAACGCATTTTCTTTTGAAATGAGTTCAGGTTCTTTTGATCTTCTTGGTTTATCTTTGTCTCTGCTGTCTTCAGACTCACTCTGGCCAAGGAATTCATCTTCAGCATCCAAGGATTTTTTCCTGACCTTGTGCTGACCGTTGATACTGGGATGTGCATTGTCAGCTTTTGATATAATACTTTCAGCAACTTCTTCTTTGGTAGGAATGGTTTCAGAACCCGATTTAGTAAAAAGATTCTCAGCCTCACGGCTAAAGTTGGAAGAAGCCTTCCTGGATTCTTCATAGGCAAATAGCGCTTCCATCACTACAGTTTCCATACGAGCATCGTTCTCAGAAGATTTCTGAGGTCCAGGGACACTGCACAAAATAAAAACCACATTTTTCACTTGACAGAGTCCAATATGAATTTTAGGAGCAAAATCCTCTTAAGTAAAAGAAATTGGTGGCTAGTGGAAAACTCTACATGACTTCCCCTTCAGAAATCTATTCTTGCATTAAAACATCCCACACCCACCACATTTGTGTCCCTCCACTTGCCGCTCTGAATCACATCAATATCCAAACCCATGATATTTTGCTGTCCTCCCAAGTAGAAACGAAAGTAAACACATGCCTTTTCCCTTCCAAAAAGGGAGAGCTAATGGTGGGAACTTACATTCATACATCTTAAAATGAAAAAAAAAACAATGGGAAAGAGGAATAGAGAGAATATTTGAAACAGTGGAAAATAACATAGAAAAACATTCTATGAAGAAACAAAAGGTTTTCCCAAGTGGCATCCACCTGTATTCAACATCACAACAACATGTACTCAGTGCTGATGTTTGCAAGGCTATGCCGTACATTTAAATCTTTCTATTAAATAGTATCAGTAGATAGGTAAAGCAGTTATAAACTTGTATGAAGTCTTGTTTTCAGAGTGTGTTCAGTTTACCTTATTTCCTCTGACAAATTGTTCAACTGGCCATATGTGAGAGAGTCTAGGATTATTTCTTGAGGAACCGGGGACAAAGCTATAGGCATCTACAATTAAAAGGCAGAAGTTAACAGACAGAAAACATGCCATCTTTAGTAGAAAACTACTGTTTGCAGAATTTCCATGTTAGATGCTAAACAAGATCATTTGCTATCCCTATTTCACACACCACCCTGCTCACCCCTCCACCTATATTTATAAAGCTTATGAAGTTTTCTCTCAGATAAACTTCTTGCTTGACATGTCACATGTCAGCTCGGGTGTCCAAATTCTAATGGGATAACAGCACAAATGTTATGATGAATCTTGTGCTGCGTGTTTTCTTGGTATTTCCCATGAATTAGGAATCCTATAATGCTCCTGAATACCAAATACATCATAGGTAATAAATTCTAGATAGAACAAACATAACTCACTGTTTCAAGCATTCCATTTGTTTTAGAGAAGAAAATCTCAGGTTTAACAGGTTGGACTTGGCAAGTGGAATCTTCAAGTTTTAGTCCATTTTCTTTAGATTCATCATCTAAACTAATAGCACCATTTAGTGAATCACTTTTTGGCAGCTCACGCTGGGATCTTTCTTCTTCAGCATTGGGACAGGAAGAGTGGGAATTCTGCAACGTACGGACCACTTTTCCAACCAAAATTCCATTGGAAGATATTATGTTGCAATTCCTCTTAAACAAGCCCTTGGCCTCCTCTGGTTTTCCTGAAGATTCTGCGCTGTAAGGGACTGTGTTATCAGAGCCGAGTTTAGGATTTCCATTCACTGCTGGCTCGACAAAAATTTCATCAGGAGCTTCTGATTTGGAAACGTTAGTAGCCAGTGACACTGTAGATGCGTTTGAGGTAGACTCCGCTGCAGAGGAATTTGTAATTGTGGATGAAGGAATGGGCTTACTTAGCTCCTTCTCCTCCACAGAACTGGTAAGACAGTCAGGTTGTGACACAGTCTGACGTGCAGTCAATTTGTTGTGAATACTGATAGTGATTTTCTGGCTTTTGGAGGGATCGGCAATCGAAGGCCTGGTTGTCCAGCTCTGAACACAAGCCGCTGGCGGAGCTGAAGAAGGCCTTTTCAGGGTGATACCAACACTATTTGGATCCTCTTTTAGAGGTCCATTTCCATTCAAACGACTTGAATTCTGTATTGAAAAAGAAGAGACCGTGAGATGGATATGTGCAAACACACAACATTTCAAGGTTTAAAACATGAAATTCTCCTACTAAAGTATTTCTACAAATGGCCTCAGCACCTAAGAAGAAAAAGCACCTCCTTTCAAATATAAATGGAAGTACAAACAGATGTGTTTAATTCCTGTTTTTGGTTTACTGCATGTTAGTATCAAAACATCATTTTTGAAACTCACCCAAACAACTTAATATTGACTAAAGCTAATCCCAAATGGATTTAATTTTCCCCTTTAAACACTCCCTGAAAATACTGGAATACTACAGGTACTGAGGAGCTAGTTGATCTGTTTTTACTGTCTCAAAGTCACACTGACAGGGAGAAAAAACCCTTTAGTTTTTAAGAAAAAAATATTTAAACATTAACAGGCTAAAATTGTCACAAGAGCATAGTTCTCAGTGCTTTAGAAAGCTGAGTTGTAATCAAGATATAACAAAGTACATAACTGCACACTTTAGCATTAGCCACCGTGTGAGTAATTCTGGCTGTAGCACGAAGGCTGGGAAGAAAGCTGCAGTGTGAGAGGGGAAATAAAACTCAGATCCAAAAAAAAAAAATAACAAGAAGAAAACCCCACACCAAATCCAAACCCCACTATCAATTTGGTGCCATTACGTGTACCCCTCAAATTACCTTAATCATATGAGGAGGAAGTCGTGGTCCCATGAACCCAGCCTGTTTACTGTTAGCCCCCCGCTGCCCAAGGAATGAGCGGGGATAGGACTGTGGTGGTAGGTAAAATGTCCGTTCTCCGAGTGTCAAATCGTAGCGCCTGGGGAAGAGAGCACTCATTTCAGTCTACAGTTGTTCTTTCAGCTTTTTCTTGGATTAAACCCCCTCCTCTAAGTTTATAGCAACAGTTTATACGACAAAGAAGATGTATATGGAAAACTTAACCAGGACAACAAATTGAAAGTAATGGTCGTCCTACAGTGACTATCGGCTTCAGTGCAATAACTCATCTCTACGCCATCTATGGCCTTCATTTCTCCTCTTCTAAATTCACCAGCAGATATATAGCAATGTACACAAGTGCATCAGTTTGAGGCCAAGCAATGGAAGATAATAAATGACATGAGAAATTTCAGGTCAGACAGAACTGAATCACAGTAATATTCTTCTAGGACAGAAAGAAAAATGCCTGAAGAAAAATCTCAGTAACAGGAAAGTAAATGTATTTCAAACACATTTAGTACTTGTTATTACCTGATATAAAAAAGTACATAAGCTTGTTGATTGAGAACTGTTTTGATATCAGAAAGGTCTACTGAAGCATCATTCATTCTATACCAAAATCCATTACCAGCCTGCAATTAAAGACAACGACAACTTTAGCTGAACTGAATGTTTTCCAAATGACATCACAGATAGAACACTACAGAACAAAACACACCAAACCAAATAAAACAAAATGTAGAATGCAGCCTTTTTCCCCCAAAACAACATTTTAATCTCTTTGTCAGCACAGGTTTTACCCTGTTAGAAATCAAGCTGATGCCTACCTTTATGAAGCAGAGATAGTGTCCTGCATTACAGTTGAAACCACTATGTACCAGAACTGCATACAAAGCGTAGATGAGTGGTTCTCCAATTGATTGGGACATATATGCTCGAAGATCCAAATATTCAGGGTATTTTACATCCTAAACATAGACCAAGAAGACAAAAAAGTTATCCAGAAATACTTCACGGAATATCTTGAGAAAACACACTTCTCGAAACACAAACTAGGATTACATCAATGTCATTTTGGATTGATTTAAAAACATCCATTCTCATAAACAACGTTTAATAATTTAAGTTGCAGACAACTGTTTTCTACACAATTTGGTCTTAATAGCACACAGGAACTCTGCCATTATTAAAACATAAAGAATCAGCCATACCTGTTATATTGATTTTTCTTACTGAACATAGTTATTAGTCTATAGTTATTGCCTGCAAACATTAACAACTTCTAAATGAGTATTCATCTTGGAGAAATCTCCCATGCCAAGAAGATGAAGTTGCGTTACAGTTGCAAATATACCTTGTTTATCTTTCCACCTGTAAAATTTGCGAATCTTTTCAGTGAGATTGTGAGAACGTTGGAAGAACGATGTATTGTGTACCTCTTCGATGCAGGAACCATCTTTTTACACCTTAAAAACAAGTAGAGACAAACGTTTATTAGCATACTCTTTTCCCCTCCAGAGGTTAAACAAGTTTCCACTTTGCCCCAAGACTCAATATCACTTTGTTTCACAGTGTACATCAGGGCCTTCAAGAAGCTTGATGTCACCTCCCACCCCAAATCTTTGTCCACAGCTCTGTGCTTCAGCTCGCCACTACTTATCAGATGTGCCTTTTGATTTGTGGCCACATGAATATTTTAGTGTGCAACCTCACTCCTACGAGGGATGACAAGCTCCAGCGTAGATAATACTAGGAAGAGAAGTGTAACATAAGCTAATGGCCATAATTCTTATCACGTATTTCCAAAGAGTCAAAGAGAAACATACAAATTACTCCCTTTGAAACAAACATTGTTTTCTGAGGTTTGAATGCTTTTCAAACAAAATTAAATGAAAGAAAAATAAAAGAGAGCTGTGTCTAATTATCTTAATTCTAAACGAAGTCAAAAGATAATTTATGCTCTAAGTCATGCAATACAGTAAATGTGTATCAAGATGTAATCAGTAATAATCTTACTTGCTACACTTATAGCTATTTTCGCCATCCAGTTGTTCCGGTTTGACAAATTGTTCTAGGGCTCGGGTAACAGATGTAACTGTCTGGATAAATGAGAAAGTAGAGCACTAAGTCACTGGAAATGTAAGAATTTCAGACACTTACTAGTAAGACAACCTTGCTACTTCCTACTTAAGTGACCTACTGTGAACCAGCAAACACTGTAAAGGCAGCAGAAACAGAGCACGTGCTGAGCATTTACCTCACTTCAAAATTAATTGACTCCAAAATAAACTTTGCAATGCCACAAGCAACATCTGTGGTATGCTCTGGCATCAATAAGGAGAAGAATCAAACCCATTAGTCTAACCAAAGATGCATACTGAAGTAGTGTCATCAAGAAATATGATAGTACTATTGTTTATGTAGATAGCACTGTTATTTTTCCAACTTAAATCCAGCGCAAACATGGAGACCATTTACATGGCTTCCACAGAAGAACAAAGTCCAATCCACTCCCATCCACTCCCATGCTCTTTTGTTTTAACAAGAGTATATTTTAAGTGAAATAACTTCATTTTAGACAGCTCTAAAAGTCTTTACACATCTCAACCCAGATTCAGAAAACATCTTACCTTTATATCCAAAGTAATATCAAGGAATGGCTCGTACGTATCTGAAACCGCTTTGCAGTTCAAGCACTTTACTGTAATCAAAACACAAATGCTTAGCAATACACGAAGGACACTAATTCTAAATGCAATTCTAAAATTATTAATATTACTTTACATATTACAGTTACATACTACTTTAGTCAAACTACAAGCTCCTTTACTTCTACGTGACCTGATCGAGTTGGACCTGCTTGTGCAGGAGGATTGGATTAGATGATCAATAAAGGTCCCTTCCAACCTCTACCGTTCTATGATTCTATGACACAGACAAAAAGACACAGATCAGTTCCAAGGAGAGTAAGATTTTTAAAAAGTACCTCGGGATCTTAGATATCCTCCAAATATTTGATAAATAAGCGTGGTGGCTTGAGAGGATCTGTCCAATCTAGAAATAAACGATAATCAGACCTCAGAATATTTAAGGCACAGAATTAACTCTTCAAAGAGCGTTTATGAAAAATTAAAATCTAAGTCACCAGTTTTTATAGTAAATAAAGGAGTAAAAGGGGCTAGAGAACATTTAAAAGTTTATTTGTTCATGCTTACTTGGTACTTCCATTCAAGCAAGCTTTCTGCAAAGCATCAACAGTGAAGCATAAGAATTCATGTGCATCTTCTTGGCTGCCAAAATGGAAATGTTTTCCTATTCCTATTAAATAAGAAGATTATTATATTTAGCTCATATAAAATGAAAGTGAACTTCCCTTTCTAAAATATCAAAATAAATTTACACGTACCAAGCAATTCTTTGAAAAACTAAAGAACACAACAGAAACCCCTCTATCTGAAATGACTTACTTTTAAGGCCATTGATAACAGATGTAGGTTTAATGGCATTATTAGAGCAACACAGGACTTGGTTAATGTGAGTTTCCATCGTGCACATCATACAGAAACCCTCTTCATGACCTGAAAAATGAAAGAAGCCAGCATAGTAGCCTAGTCAGATATACATTGAAACAAAACCAAATCTTTAAGTTATAGGTGCAATGCCACTTTCCATGCTACATTCTTTTCTCTTAAGGTGTCAATATCTCAAAGGTTTTGTGACATTTTATTACATAGAACTGTCTAGAACAAAAATGTTAAGTCTGTATTAAAGTGCATTTTCTGATGAGACATCCAAGTAACTATTGCAATGTCACTTTTTTTGCAGGCTGACGGGAACGTGAATTCCATAGACTGAAGAATATATGAGGAAACAATATTGACATTGATGATACAGCACTAGGAGAGAATGTCTGTTATTTTCAGCACAGTGCTGTTAGGTGAGCTACATGACACAGAGCTAAGAATCCTCTGGGAGAACGGGAAGATTAAAGCAATGTCTGCATTAGTATTTCTGCCCTCCTTTTTTCAACGCGATTCTTAACTGAAATAATTTGTATATTTGATAAGAAAAAGACAGTTACATTTCTAGGAATAAATGCTAAGATAGTAGACTAGAAAGCATGTAAGTGCCTTTGTTAAAAATACACATCTATAGATATGAAGAGAGGCTTCTAGGCTTACATACAAGTACAAAAACAAAATTCAAAGGTCTTAAAAATACAAGCTTTTATTTGGAATAAAAACAGTCTAAATTTTAATACAGTCTCACAGATTTCTAATTGAGTTCATAAGAGATCTGCTAGTAGTGCTTTCTAGGGTGTGGTTTTCTTTATTTTTAATGGGTCAACAGTGAAAATATAATTTGTCACAATGTTACTACATTGCAGCATCTAGGCTGCAAAGACTAAGAATCTATGATGCCAACATTCTAAGTTTTATCACCTTTCTACCAGCAGGAAACTCAAATGCCAAGTGTTCATCAACTGCCTTACTTGGCAATGCACTTCATTATTCATGTGAAGCAAGAAATTATTCTTTTTTGAAGTTTTTCCACAGTGCATTAAATGAATAAATGCACTCAGAATATGCTACTCTCAACCTCCTGTTAATATAATCACACAATTGTTTAGGTTGGAGAAGACTAAGATCACGTTCAAAGACAGCTTCTAGAGATAAAATAGGACAACTAAGAGTACTGGTCACATAATCACCATTTTTCTTTCACCTTCAGAGCTGTCCAACACATTTATAATCATGTTAGGAAATACTCACATGACTGGGTGTGCTCAAGAGAAAGCATGTAATTAGCGAGAGGAGGCGTGTAGGTCAAACATTGGAGAGTAGAATTAAGGAAACACGTGTTGCCGAGATTCTGTAGTCCAACTCCAACACTTTGTTTTTGTTGCCAATCCATACAAATTTTCTCAGGTGGAAAGAGAATCCTTTGTGGCGGGGCAATTCCATCATTAACAACTGCAAGAAAGTTGTAATTTTAAGAGAGATGTATTGCTTTTGGTTTAAAAAGGATATTTAAAAGAGCAGCCTTCTGCAGGAGCAACCAGAACCACCAGGGATACTCCAAAATGCAAACACCTGAGATGCACAGGCTTAACACTGCCACTTGAATCTCATGATCACCAGACTGGTTTTGTCAACAGTTTATTGATCTGTTTTAACTCTTCTAATGCAAGACGAACTATTATTCTGATGTAAGTATCTTTTGCCAGACTTCTTTCTATCTAGAGTCTTTAATCTGATTATTAATTCAATAATTGGGGTTTTTTTTCCTTCTTCTAACTTAAACCACAAACTTACACTTGTAATTATATGGTAATAAATGTAAGAACTAAGAAAAAAATGCAAATAACTAGAAAAGAAGGTAACTCAACAGATGACAGGTCTCTTTCTGAGCAGTGTCACTGTTCACAGACCTGATTTGGTCTTTGGTTCAAAGAAGCTATGACTCTTCTCTGCATAACAGAAAACACCTGAATAAGCCTGCGAATTGTAAAAACCTCCTCATAATTGATTGTATATAGACCAAAACTAAGCTACAAATAGATAAAACCAAGTTGTGCAACACCAGTTCCTTCAGTACCCTTAGAAGATTCACAAAATTGACGTCTACTGCTGAAGCCTTTATTTGTCATGGTCCCATTTTATAGCAATGCAACAAATAAGAACTGCGTTTTCTACCTTTGACTTAAAAAAAAAAAAAGCAGGAAGGAAAAGCAGACACACTTACCTAGATCTCTTTGGGCAAAAGGCTTAGGTTTTTGAGATGATCTACAATAAATAGCACCTGCAGGTCCTTTGTCCACAGAGACTTTTTTTGCATCTTCTGCAGGTGGTACCCGGCTCAAACTTGCAGTGCGTGATGTCATTTTCTTACTACGGGGTTTCTTCGGTTTGTCAGATCGCCTTGATGAGGATTTTTTAGATTTTGAGGATTTGGGCTTGTTAACTATGGTCATTGTTCATATCTGTAATAGAGACAAACGGTCTGGTTGACAGAAGGACATCAAGAAGCATTCCAGGAAGGAAACAGGAGAAATTCTGTCACTGAAAGCTCAAAGAAATAACTTGAAAAACTAAATATCTGACCTGAAGAATTGAAAAACCAAACCCAACCCAAAACTAAACACACAAAGCAAAGTTTTCCAACAAAACTGTATCAATACTACTTTCAACTTATGCAGAGCTGGTGACTGTCAACATATCTTAAACTTCCATGGTATTTTAATCCATTATAGTAATGAAGACCCATTTTGTTTTCATAAAGGAGCTGTGAGCAGTGGCACATCCAAGTGCTGGCCTGGTGAGAATCAGCAGGAGCTGTCTGGCCCATTTTTTTGCTCCTATGAACTGCACACCTCTGAGACACAGAAGATGTGACATAGCTCTGAGAAATCTTGGGAAAGGAGACCAAATAAACACTTGTAAATTTACTTCTGCTTTGGTTTCTTCTACCCATCCAACAGCTATTTGTCAGGATACAATTTTAGCAGCTGTACTTGTGGCATTTTGCATCTATCACATTCACAAGTCTTACTATCAACTGAAAAGTTGAGCCAAAACCCATCTTTTCCAGTTTGACTTATGTAAAGCTGTACATTTTTTCCCATGGCAAAACAACAGAGGAATGTAAGCTATAAAAAGGAAATGCTGAACGTAAAAAGAAAGTAAAACAAACCCTCAGCCCTCAAGGACAAAGGCAATAACTCATATGAAGTCACTTTAAAAATACTGGGTAAGTTTCAAGACAGTATCTCTTTCAATATGTGCAACTGTGTGTATACAGTAAGCTACTGAATAATTACATGACCAATTATCAATTTCTATATGTGAATTTGTAATACTATCTTACCATAAAAGCACATAGGGCCTTTTTAAGTTTCAGGAAACTATACACTTGGCTGAGAGTTTGAAGTATAAGCTGCTTTGTTATACTGAAATAACGGAGTGAACAAAGCACACAGCAGTTTCAGATCTATGGCACAACTTGATTGCTATAGATAAAGATTAAGGTAGATTAAAGAAAACATAGCAGATTAGAGAACTGCTAGTCCTATAAAAGACAAATTATGTGCAAAGCCTTTAATTACATATTTTTACCTCTCCACTTTCAGTTTAAAATCCACTCTATTCACATGTTCTGTTTCTGAGAATACACAGAAGTGGAAAATTTCCTCTCGTTTTACTGAGAAATTAAAACATCCTTGTCTGTTTGAAAGACTAACACGACAGTTCTTGGGCTCAGTGATTTTCAGACAAAATCCAGTCTGCGACTTGCAGATACCAGTGGCATCTATTTTTCCCCAGTTGAAAGGCAAAGTATTTCAACAACACATTTTAAACCTATTTGTGGGACAAAACCTGAATCAAGCCTGCAGTGAAAGGCAAACAGAAGAATATTATCACAAAAAAACCTCCTTGAGCATGATACTGACCAACAAGGGAAGCTATCCATATTTTTTCATTTATTTTTGGCAACTGAACAATACATTACCACACACCAAGTACTACATGACAGCAAATATCAAAACTAGTAAGAACAAAATCAGATCCACCACTCTTTCAAAATCCACCAATGTAATTCATTTGGCTGTTAACATCTCTTTGACAAAGAAGTACAAAAACCCTAGAAAGACTGATATTTTTTTCTCCTCTCACTGTTCAATAGACATACAGATTCTGTTGCTGTACCACTGCTGAACATAACTTTACACTGTCACGTGTACTGAGCGTTATTTTCCTGTACAGACACTGAAAAGCAAAACAGAAAGAACAGTTACTTTCCTTCCATTTAGAGTTTTGCATCAGCATCCTTTGCCTTTTGTTTTTTTTCCTACGGTCTCATCACAAAACGCATCTGCTATAACCTGGACCTAAATATTCATATTGAGTCTCCGCTTTGCATACAATAAATCACAGCTCTGGAAGATTTTATGCAAGATCTCATCCACGAAACCGTGCTAACAAGGTAGCAGCGATTATTGCATTTACCTCGTCACAAAACAGACGTTTTCATCAACGACTGAAAAGAACCCTAACGAACAGAGAACCGCCCAGGTAGAAATAAGGAGCAGCAGAAAACTACCACAGCATAGGTATGAGCGAGACTTCCACGGTGCAACGCTGCCGTAAGCAAAAAGCGACACGGAAAAGACACCCCGAACACAGACGGGCACACTTTCATTAACAAATAATCCTGCCAGCAAGCCGGGAAAGGCGAAGATGAATCACCACTTCACCTTTAACAGGGAGCTAATTACGTACGTGAGTTACGGCCTAAGTTTGACCGTTGCTTGCCCCGCCGGGGAGCCGGCAGCCCCGAGGCCAGCCCGGGCTGCTCAGCACGGGCCGCCGCTGGCCGGGGAGGGCTCCGAGCCGCCCCCGCGCCCTTCGACGTGCTGGAGCATTCCTGTTTAAAATTAAACCGCCCTCCTCCGACGCCCTTTTATTGCCAGCGCTAAAAGCGTGAAGCGCCAAACTCGGTCAGCCCCTGCCCCGCCTTTCCCAAGGGCTTTGCTTTCCCGAAACCGATTTTGACACGCCAAGATGAAAGGGCTGCTCCGGCGGACGGGCAACATGTCCGCGCCCGGGAGCGGCCAGAGCCCCGGCACACGCCAAACAAAACCGACGGCGACACGCAGGCAAAGACAGCCGCGACACGGCTGTGCAGGAGCCGCCGCTGCCCTTCGCCTCGCCTCGGCCACCGCTCCCCGCGGCTCCCCGCACAGCCGGGGGCAGTTCCGCCGCCTCAGCGCCCGCCCTCCCCGCCCCGTCCTTACCTTTCCGGGCCCGAACCCGGGCCCTCGTCCCGCAGCACGGACAGAGAGACGCTGGACTGCGCCAGGGCATCGCCCAACAGTTGACTCTGTGCCCATGGCAACGCGGGGCGGGGG
>WBNH01006340.1:0-199428 GCA_013401255.1 Urocolius indicus | reverse complement strand
GCCGAGGGCAGGGTCGGCGGCGGCCGCGCGCGGAGCCGAGGGAAGGGTCTGCGGCGGCCCCGCGCGGAGCCGAGGGAAGGGTCTGCGGCGGCCCCGCGCGGAGCCGAAGGAAGCGTCTGCGCCGGCCCCGCGGCGGGAGCGGCCGGCTCGGCTCCCCACTGCGAAGCCGCGGGGCGAGCCCGCAGCCTTCCCGCCCGCCGCTGCCTTCCGGGCCGTATTTATCCCGCGCCGACTCAGTCCTGCAGCTCGTTCTTTTCTTCCGAGCTCGAGGAGCGGCCGTAAGCGCTGGCCCGGCCCCAGCAGCCGCGCGCGAGGCGGCGGGCGGGCGGCCGGGACCCCAGGAGCGCCCCGGCATGTGGCGGGGCCCGTTCCCTCCCGGGGCCGCGGCCGGCCCTGCCCCGCCGCCCGCCATCGAGTTTCCCGAGGAGAGCCCGGAGCCGCGCTTCGATGGTAAGCGGGGCGCGGGGGTAGGCGCGCTGGCCTCCGCGGGAGGCGTGAGGACGATTCCCCCCGTGCTTTCCGCGGGCGAGGGCGGGATCCCGGCACCCCCCAGCTGGCAGCGTGGACAGGAGGGTCGAGCCTTCCCTCCCTCCCTCCTTGCCCATCGCACCCGGGGAGCGGCAGCCGCGGGGGGTGATGCAAGAGCGGGCAAAGCCCGGGCAGCGCGCCCTGCCCTGCGGACGCCGTGCGGGCTCCTCCTTCCTCGGGGAAAGCCTCGTCCTTGACAGTTAGCTTGTTTCCAGACGCGCTTATCAAAATGAATCACGTTCCGAATTAGCATCTTCAGTCGCTTGCTCAGTGGCAGCCCGTGCGGTGCCTTTTTGTGAGCCGGAGGTGTACTGAAGCGGTGTGGATTGGCGTGTGGATTTGACGTTGTGGTAAATAGGCATATACCGAGACCTAAGTTCATTCGTCTGACTGTCCTTTTCCAGAATCGGATGTGCCGGCGGAGTTGAGAGTTGCGAACGGCTCGCAAAAGTTTGTGAATTTCACTTCGACCATCCAAAACCAGCTGCTGCTTGTGTCTCTGCTGGAGCATCTCTGTCACATGTACACACACAACCCTGTTCATTCGAGGTGTTTGTTCCGAAGTTAGTAAGAATAGTTATTCTTTGCTGCTTACACTGTCTTACTGCAATACATACCAGATTCTTTTGTGTAGAATTACGGTGTAATATCAATACAGAGCTGTAGGTCTTGTCCCATTGGGCCAAGAGTGATTCTGGGAGAGGATCAATACTCTGAATCAACTTAATTGGACATAAGGACTTGTCTTATTTTTGAAAACGGTAACAGAATGTTGTTGTAGATGGAAGGATCCGATAGTTCTGTTCCAGCTAAATCATATGAGTTGCATCATGAGATGGGGAGTAAATTAGCTTAAATCTGATCTAAAAACACAGAAGAGGAGTTTAGTAATGCTATTTATCAAAAAGTAGCTGCAGCATAGTCTTCACTGAATCTTGCAGAATTACAGTCTCTGAAAATCGGAATAAATACTTTTATAAGTCCTGTGTTTTCCCATAAAGTCTTTTGACTTTACGCAGGGAACCTGTGTTTTTAGGTTTGAAATTTGTCTTTTTGGTATATGACTTATCTTAGGTATTTTACTCACTTAGGCACATACTTAACATATTTGAGGTTTCCAAGATATTTCACCTTGCTACACATGATTGGAGAAAATATTATATCATTCATACTTAAAATTGAAGCAATTTATAGCACCCAGTAATAACAGCACGTTGTCTGTCCTTCAAGGCTGATATAGATGTTTGGCACTGGGTCTTACTATTACTTCTATCAAACCCCAAAAAATCAGGGAATAAAAGAATCCAACCAAATTTCTTCCTTTTGGGAGAAGAACAAAACAAACCTCAACCTGGGCATCTTCCAAAGTATGTATTCCCAGTGTAGTATGAAAAATGACATGGCTGCATTGGTATAGCTTAAACCACTTTCCCAAGTGCAACAAGCCTGATTAATCTAAGAAATACATATTGCGGTAATAGTACGTATTCAGTAATTTTGGTTGGTATATTCATGTTGGCAAGGCTGAGGGTTTTTTCTCACTTTTCTGATGTGTGTAACCATGTCCATAAGGCTTATGTATCAAAATTCCTGGTTTACTTCCAATAAATTTTATCTCCTTTAAAAGATAAAAGTAATAGACTACTTGTAAATATCCTGGTACCAAAGAAAAATCTTTAACAAAATTTTACAAATAAGTTTGTTTTCAGGAAAGTTTGTTTTAAGACCTTAGAACTCATAAAACTTTAAAGTAAGTTTTGGTAGCACTTTTGCATTTGCACCCATCTCCACTATTTGGTAGGGGTTTTTTTTTGCCTCAGTGTTGTTTTGCTCCCAACTGACAGAGGTGTGGTATTTTGTGGGGGAGGTGGTGTGTGTGGAAGGGAGTGACTTCATTCTTTACTATGAGTGTGCACAAATGTGTGAGTTCACATGTGCATTAGAAAGTCCATTACTGCTCTTTATTATAAATACGGCCTCATAATTGTAAAAATGCTTTGAATTTATCTTTTCACTGGTGACAATTAGCCCAAGTGATACAAGTAAGTGAAAGGGTCGTTGCTTGTATAATTCGTCTTTTGAGATAAAGAGGAGGATGGTGCTGTTCACTTGTGACTGTGAAGGACATGGCAAATAACGGTATTAGGCAAAGGGATCCCTGCAGACTAGCTCTAGTTTAGATTTAATGAGATTTTTACCTCTGTGTATGGGAAATGGCATTAGAGTGGGAGTGCCTGCTCAGTTTTTCAGATGCACTATCTTTCAAATAAAGTTTCTCATTGGAAAAACAAGAACTGTTTACGTGGTCTTATTGGCAGGTTTTATTTAATGTGACCTTTCTCTGTTCCTTTGTACAGTACTTCGTCAGGCTTTCACCAGAACAGGGTTGCTCTCCCCTTTTGCCTTTTGTGATGAATTTAGTACTGTAAGACTGCAGCATAATAGAGCCATTACTGAACTAATGAAAGCAGCTAATCGACAAATACTTAATGGGGTAAGCTTTGTTAAATTTCTTTGGCAAACTCTGCATTAAGGAATTAACACATCATTGCATCCAAAGACGCTTTTGTTTGGGGGTTCTTTTACTATTTGACTGGGTCTTTTCAATAGTTATACTAAATGGTGCTCCTGCCTTATCTGCATGGGATAGTGGGTTGTGTTCTGTAGGTGCAAACCAAAGCTTTTGAAGCCAGCAATATTTTGGTCCTTATTAAATAATTTTTGGAAAAGTAAAACAATCCCACTTCATAAACACAGGCAAGGTGTTTAAATATTGCCACTGCCTTCTTTGACAATGGACGGACATAAACTTTCTACTTAGAACTGTTTCAATTGATTGTGTCAACAGCTTCATATTTATGCTAGCGAAGGGCGTAATCTGTATACTGGGTAACGTGATTTAGGCTGAATCAGAACAGTTTGCTTATCTCACTGCTTGAACTAAGCCAGTTAATTTTGTCTTAAGCACATTTTGGAGCCCTTGTTTTATCCTGTTTGCCAGCAGAACTCTAAAAGGACTGTAATCTCTGCAGCAGAGATATGTTAGCAGATTACTGGTAGGATAATAATACTTTAATTTGGTGAAGCTTTCCACAGAATGTGAATGGCAAACAGCAAGCCTATTTTCTTCTAAGAACATAGTTGTAGTTTCTGTTTTGATTAAGCTGTCTGTGCTGATGGCATGGTATTTCTGTTATTCTGTATTGCATGTCTTTATCTTGGATTTTGTCGTTTCATAGGAACTTGATAATGGAGATGCTCATGCAATTGGGTATGTATTCAAAGCATTTGGAAATATTACACCCAACCCCCTCCCTAAAGTTCTGTGCTCCACTCTGAACTTAATTAATGCTGCATTTCATATTTTGACTGAAACATAGAGGGGGCAAAAAAAAAGTGGAAAATTCTCCAAATTCTTAAAACAATCCGTTGAAAATTCCTCCTTCGTTACAACTCTTGGTTAGTGCCACCATTTGGGAAAAAGCAAGATTTATCAGGCATAAAGAAATCATCTTAATGCTTCTGTTAACACAAGAATGGGGATTTGTAGCGTGTGTGCATGGTGTGACAGTCTGCTGGTTTTCAGCATTCACTGAAACAGTGAATAGTACAGTATAGTAGTGTCAAAATATTTTGTCCTTTTCATGATGTAGATAGTATTTCTAGATTGTGTACACCTGTGACCTATATAATAACTTATAAGTTGTAAGTTAGCTTAATGCAGTAGAACTTTTTTTTTTATTAGAGAAAAAGAAGTTCTCTTTGAAGCACAGACCTCACGATACTTGAATGAATTTGATGAGATTGCACGGCTAGGAAAAGGAGGATATGGTAAAGTATACAAGGTATTCTTTGCCTTCCATTTCTAACTAATCAGTTTGTGTCTAGTTTTTCTTTGAAATTTGGGGTTACTGTGTTGGCTGTTTTGTTTATTTTTCTAACAGAAACCCAAACCCACTTATTTTGTAGTAGAATAGGTGAAAATGGATGTTGGCATTTCATTTCAAGAGATGCTCAGCTGTACTTCCTGGGTTTTGTTTATTGCAAGTGCCGTATATCAGATGTTTCGCTTTGTGTATTTTGACCCATTTAAAGTGAATTAAACCTTCTTATTTCTTGTGTGAAGTATTGTGATATATTGACTTAAAACAGCCATGGAAATTGATTAGTCTGCATGCCCCAATGTTCCAGTTGTTACTGCTTGGGGAAAAAAACCCAGCCTTAATATGAATGTAAACTATTCAGCCCAGCGTTGACTTGTATTGACTACCTGTAGTGTATGGCTAGGCTAAGGTTCCCCATGTAGTATGTGCCATAGGTAGATAACAGTTGTGCTCTCACAGATGTATTGAGAACTTATTTAAGCAGGTATCAGAACCTGTCAGCGTGGGATTTTTTTAATAAAATATAACCATGTATTTCACAAAGATTGAATTAAATATTTGCAGTCCTGAAAGAAGGCAAAAGTAGACCATCCTTAGCTTAGATAGCTGAAGCCTGATGCCAGTTTCATTCTCTGCTATTGGTGAGAGGTTTTCTGAATGGGGTGCAAAAACTTAATTATCAGAAACTAGTTGGTTCTAAAGGATTTGATAATCCGCTAATCTAAACTCACTAATATCTGATTTTGTCTTATTGCAATTGTTTTCAGGTCAGAAACAAGTTAGATGGTCAGTTCTATGCTATTAAAAAAATTAACATTAAGAAGGCTACAAGAAGAGATTGCATGAAGGTATTGTATTTCTTGTGTTTTATCTCTGTTTTAACTCTCTGTCTGCTCTAGCAGAGTCTGGTTTTATTTAATTTAATAATGCAGTTAACTTTTCCCCAAACATCCAAAACATTAATAATGTTTTTTATGCTTTTTTGAGTTTTTAAAGATTTGACCCTATAAATACCTAGTAGGAAAAAATCAAGTATTTAAGACCATTAAATGAAGCATATTATTAACTTGATTTTGATCATCTCTGCAACTATGAAAATGATCATTTGGTTTAAAGCTTCCAGATTTTCTCCATTACTGTAATAACTTTATCTGTTCTTTCTCTGTCAGGAACTGTTATCTTTTGCATTTACTAAGCACTCAGAATAAAGGACAGTCATACTATTTCTTTTTAGGTGCTACGAGAAGTTAAAGTGTTGGCTGGGCTGCAGCATCCTAATATTGTAGGCTATCACACTGCTTGGATGGAACAAGTTCAAACAGTGCACCCAAGAGGAAAGTACTGCACGTTGTGTAATTCTTGCTTGCATCTTGCTTATAACCTCTCTACTACTATTTGCCAGAGAGCATTACTTCTCTGATAAAATTATGGAGTTTTTTCTCTCCTTAAAACGACAACAACAACAACAAAAAAGCAAAGACCCCTGGGGTCTTCATGTTCCTCTTTGCGCTTCAATCTCTTGTCTAATAACCTCTCTGTTACTTATGATGAATTTGGAACTGTGGAAGTAGGAACTTCACCTCTGGTAATAGACAAGGAGAATTTTAAAGTTGTGTGAAGTTCAGTGGAATGCAGTGAAAGCATTTTAATGCAAAAAGTAGTGAGTTGATAAGAAGAATGAATAATGGGGAAGGAGCCACTTCAGATAGTGGAGGAAGAAAAGAATATGAGGAACAAAAACCTGCACAAATTTGCTACCATGTTTATTACCGTCTGGCAGTTGTAGCAGAACTAGAATGTCTCCCACTATGCTTCTCTTCCTACCTGAAAAAGAGTTTAGAAACACTGAAAGAACCTATAAATAAATAATTTATTGACAAAAAAAGGAAAAAAGATTCCTTCTTGTTTTGCTTTCCACAGAGTTGAAGAATTTTCAAGTTTGGTGAATTGTGTTTCATAGTTCTGCACCGCCAGAGCAATCTGGGTTTTTTTGTGTATCAGCTCCTGTCTGTATCTGTTGAGAATTTATTTACTTTTATGTTCACTTTGTGCCTTGTTCCCTGTCCCTCTCTTTTGTTGGTTTTTTTTTTTTTCTCTCTTCAGAGAAAAATCTCTTAAATCTTTCGATCTTTTCTTAGTGGGAGATTTGCTTATGCTCTGTATGACTTTATTGCTTTCCAAGTCAGTGACCTGACACCCAGTCATCTATAAGCATAAAAGAAAAGGCAAGGTAGTTGACAGTATAGTAAAACAGACAAGACTTATAACTGATGACACTGAGAATCTCAAAGGATGTAACTTTTTGGTGCTAGGAGTACTTCACAAATATTTAACAGTGATAATGTACGTATGTAACTAAATCTGTTGGTAGGTTCTGTGACACTTAATGGTGTTTCATATATGCTTCTGTGTGCTAAAACAAGCTGCTTTTTCACATAAATATACAATTTTCATAAAAATAATTTCCAAAGTATCCTGTCTTCAAAACAGTGGCAGGGTGGTGCAAAGGATGGTGCCTTGTGAAGTCGCCTTTTTAACTCTGTATTACTGTATACATTTTAAGCCCTGATTTTGAACAGGCTGACTTCTTAAAGGTGAGATCTAGGTGAATATCCAAGAGAGCCCAGTACAATGCTTTCAGTGACCTCAGACAACGTGTATTTTTCTTGTCACTTAAACAAAAAGGAAAAACATATTAAACTATCATAATAGACTAACAAGCAGCTTTTGCAGCAGCAGAAACAGAGAATAAGATACTTACAGGTAATGAAGCTAAACTCAGGAAGATGCTCTGTAGCTTAAGTGTTGATTTACAGTAAATACATGCATGCTTTGTTTTGTAAAATACCATATTTGTCTTTTCACTTGACAGATAAAATGATAATGGAGTTGCAGCCATTACCGTTGGAGCAAGAGAGTTGCAAGTATGTATTATAAATCTTAATGATAACATTTATTTGGCTTTAATATGGGAGGGGCTTTTTAAAGTAACTTTACAAGGTAATGGAATTCAGCATACATTGCAGAAATGCTTTTTGCTTCCAAATGATATAAAAAGATATCTTAATTACCCTTGTCAATGTTTCTCCTGTTGCATAAGCTGAAGGATATTGCCGGATATTTCTGCCTTGTTTGGATCTCTCAGTTTCTGAGCTCTTGAACGAACTACTGCACTTCAAGTTTACGTCAAAAATTCTGTGCCAGTCAGCAACACCGATTTGTACTGCGGAGCCTTATTAATGACAGGGCGTTCTGTTTCTCAGAAATGTTGATGAGCCCTTTCAATGAGGAGATGGGAGTCTTACGAGAAATACAGTGTAACTTCCTAAATTTAAAGGAATGGAGATGTATCACACTTCTGTCTAGGGAGTGCCGTGACCTAGGACTGTATGCACCTATGAGCTGTCTGGGTCAGCTATCAGAAATTCCTGCTGGGGGAAGCTATTAAAAATGATGGAGCTTACACTACCAATTATGTAATCCTGAAGTTCAAATGGTGGAGCAGCTGAATTCTTACTCTGGAACACATTTTGCAACTGAAAAGAAGTTTTCAGAATGGCATGTGATAAATAGATGGTACAAAACTCTGTACTTTTTTTGATTTCTCTCCCTCTGTTATTTTCAGTGATCGCTGTCAGATTCAGAGTGTGGAAAGTGGTAGTTCAATTATCTTTGCTGACATTACTCCACAAGAAAAGAAGACCTGTGACAGTACCAGTCTAGGAAATCTGGTTAGTGAATCAGTGCAGAATATGGATGTAAGGAGCGATTTTACAAACAGCAATAGTAAAGAGTGTATGAAACCAAATACATGTGAATTACCCATAGAATTGCAAGAAGACTCTGTAAGTAGTTTTAGCAGTAGATCAACTGATGAGAAAAATCATCTGGCACGGGGACCTCATTCTAGTCTGGATCAAGATGCTAGCACTGCAACTAAGTCCTGCACTGAAGAACACTCCAAGTGTGATGTAGCTCTCTGTGGAGAGTTTGAGGTAAACACAGTTCTCTTTAAATATACTTAAATACAACTAAATATACTTAAATATACTGTCTAATTGAATGATGTTGTAAAGTC
Source organism: Urocolius indicus (assembly GCA_013401255.1). Taxonomy (NCBI): domain Eukaryota; kingdom Metazoa; phylum Chordata; class Aves; order Coliiformes; family Coliidae; genus Urocolius; species Urocolius indicus. The sequence goes on along the minus strand of WBNH01006340.1, from coordinate 190,938 downwards.
AAGTTTCATACACAGAGGAATGATTTATAATGATACATTTTTAAAAATGAAGTTATTACCACTAGAACTAAAAGTACAGATGTTTTTTACTGAAGTGGGTAACACCATTACAATGAAACTGCCCAGAGGAGCTGGCAAAACTCAGCATACATGAAAGTTTCCACGTGTTAGTTAGCAACTAAGCACCACACAGCCACTTGCCACTTGCAACCCAGTGGGATGGAGAGGAGAATCAGGAAAAAGGTTAAACTCGTGGACTGAGATGAGAACAGTTTCCTGACTAACATGAAATACAAGTAACTATAGTAAAATTATAATTAATAATAATAGTAGTGAAAAGGAATATAACAAAAAAAGGAGAAAGAAAGAAAGAAAGAAGCCCCAAACCAACATGTGATGCCCAATGCAATCGCTCACCCCCACTGACCAATGCCTGAGCACCTATCTGCCCCTCCCTGCCAACTTCCCCCCAGTTTATATACTCGTCATGACATTCTTTGGTATGGAACAGCCCTTTGGCTAGTTCAAGTCAGCTCTCCTGGCCATGTTCCTTCCCATCTCCTTGTGCACTCCAATTGCACTTACAGCCAGGGTAAGGTGAGAAGCAGAAAAGGCCTTGATGCTGCGCAAGCACTGCTGAGCCATAACCAAAACATCCCTGTGTTATCAACACTGCTTTTGGCACAAATCCTAAACAGCCCTGTTACTCCAGTTGAAAGCAGGACAGTCTTGAGTCCTTTCAAAGTACTTACATGAATAAAAAGCACTACTCTTGCAGAAAAGAAAAGCCCATCAAACCTTAAAGTCTTCATTCAGTGATGATGGCTAACTCAGATAGTATTGATGAAGGTGTCTGGGTATGTACTGTGGTGCCTATATAGTGCAGGATTACACATGAAAAAGAAGCAGATCTCAATAGGGAATCCCTACTCTGCCTGTGCTTCTAAAACTTATGTGGCATTCATACCACAGAAATGTTTTGTATAACAGCTCTGGATTGCTTCAAGATTTTGCTATCATTTGGAGTTCCTTCTTGCAAGAAATCCAAGATTTTACAGGTGTTTCCTTGAGTTGTCCAGTTTATCGTATGAAGCAGTACATTACTAAATATGAATGTACATGTTAATGTTAATAAATCATTAAATTCTAGGTCAAGAGGTTGATTCTTTTTTGCTATTTTATATTAATTTACACTGTTCTGTTAAGCCAAAATGAACCCCTGTTTAGCATGTCTATATGCATTTAACCTATGCATTAATTTAATATTAATGTATGTAGCCAGCTGTTTTGCTACCTTTTATCATATAAGCATTGTTAAAATATGAGGAACAAACCAAAAAACCCCACCTAAAACTAGATAGCTTCTGCTTTTTGAATGCAGTAGGTTAGTAGTGCTGTTTTTTATGTCATTTTGGTACGTGGGGGAGTTTTTTAGTTTAATAAACAATTTTGGTTATATTAGTTTTAAAGAAAATCCTGTTGGTATTACAATGGCAAAATCATGGATCGTTATTTTTCTGTTAGGTGGAGTATCGTTTGATGCTTCATATACAGATGCAGCTCTGTGAAATATCCTTGTGGGATTGGATTGTTGACCGTAACAAAAGATACGATGAGAGAACAGAGGAGACTTCCAGTAAGATTCATCACTGTCTTAAAAAAAACACTAATTCATTATAAAGCAAATATTTCTTTTTCCCTAATTGGAAGTCTACTTGCCTGATTTTATGTTTTACTTCAGCAGCTTATGATATGGATCATCTTCATTAGATTCTTTATTCACTTGATCAAATGGCAGCTAGTATTGAATCTCTGTATGATAGATGTTGGTAAAAGAGATTTCATGAGTTTTAGACAGCTCTTCAGAAAAGAATGAATGTATGCCTGAGGCATAGTTGTTACCTGGAGAGATCTGTGCCTGGGCAGTACTACTTATTTGAAATACAGTTTTTTATTGACAGAATCTGCTTTTTCTCAGTAAGCTGTTTAAATACCTGAAATTTTGTCTTGGAAGTAGTCTTGCTGCTACAAAAATAGAGCTCTCTATGGGCTTATTTATCTGCTGAGGGAAACATAAATACATCTTTTGTTCCAGGCAGGCTGCCACTTACTTAAAAGCTTTTATGTTTATTCTTAGGAATCCAAACTCCTATGCAGGCTGATTTCTCATTGGTGTAAAGAATCTAACATTTCCTTTGCTTGAGTGTCCAGAGCAGTTCTCATGCTCTGATACCAAGCCACCTTCAGTGATTGTGGCCATTTGGAAGAACAAGTCTAATGCTCTTAAAGCATTAGAGATATGTCCCTTTCTCTGGAGTAGTTTATTAAAGAAGAATATGCTTAACAGGTTGTAAGACATAAACTGTATCATTCATGTTTAATCTTAATTTTAGGCATTATTAAGATAAATTCGATGTTTTCTTCAGTCATGGAGTTGGGTTTACCAGCTAATTATTAGCCGACTTCCACTAATCTCTCCTGTAATCATAGTTTTTTTAGCTCTCATAAGTGAAAAGATGATGTTCTTGGTAAGGAAATTACAGACTTACTAGGGCATTTGACCTTGCAAAATGCCATTTTCATACATTTTCACAGGTGACAGGAGAGGAAATGTGAATGCTACCATAGGTTAGACATTAAAAAAATAGATACCCAAGCAGGAGTAAATAGTAGGTGTTGAGAGTGGCAACAGACATGTTAGATCTGGGTCATTAGAACAGGAAGACAATGTAGTTTAATAAAATAATAATGTTAAAAACGGTAAAAACTGATGAGAGAAGTTTTTTTAGGACAGCCACAACTAGAGGAGGTTTGGGAATTACAGGTGGTAGCGCAAGAGCTGAAGGATTTGGATCCAAAAAGGAAGGCTGCAAATAAATGCAGAAAATATGTCATTACTTAAATTAGTATGATTTAAACCAAAACTGTATTTTTCATTCTAATTCATTACTTACATAGAAGTAATGAGTTTGTTAAATTCATAATTAAATCACTGTTTGATGGGGTTTGGAGGAGTCTTTTTCAGGCAGATGTAATTCATGTCCCCTGAACTTTCCTTTTGGGAATTTTGAGGTTAGTGACTTTTTTTGCTGTTTCAAAAATACTATTTTAGAAGCATGGGAAATTCCATTTTTAAACTTCTCGTTCTGTTCAAAACCTTCTTCCACATCAGAAATAAACAAAATTGAACACAACATACCACCATAAACTGAAATAACTCAGTAAAATGAGCTGATTAGATTTGAAACTCTTTTAAGGTCCATACCATCTTGTGGATGTCCGCTGGACAACGAAAATTTTTCAAGAATTAGTAGAAGGTGTGTGTTATATCCACAGCATGGGAGTGATGCATCGAGACATTAAAGTAAGTTCATCAAATTATGACTTGAGAGTGAAAAAAAAAACAACCGATATTGTGGGAGATTGAAAGCAACTTCAGATAATTTTGAGCTGATTTGAATTCAGCTATATTACGCATGAAAAATTATGTTGTCTTCTCTGTGCCAGTATCATACTTTCTTTACTGTAAGCATAGTACTCAATTACATTTACTACAATGAATTCTGATTAAGCTCTGGAAATATTTTCTCCTTTGTGAAGCCATTTTCTTGTCTTTAATGGGGATGGTCAGATTGGTCTTTCCTTAACCAGATACCTAAAAAAAGAAATTTGTTGTAGGCAATTATTAAGCAAAGCCTCTTGACTACAACTCAGTTTGCTAACAGCGTATCGGTTGGCTTTTGAAAATATGTTCAAATAATAATCCCTCAGTTGTAAATAATTGCCATCTTTCAGAATGGTTTGTGTCTCCTCTAAGGGACTGAAATTGTAGGTGATGTTAGTGACTGAATGAAAAGCTTTGGTTTAATTCCTATTGGAATGAATTCCTAGCAGCAAAGAGCAGGTTTTCACAAGTAACACTCTGAATCATTAGGGTGCCCAATCACAGAATGGTAGGGGTTGGAAGGGACCTTTAGAGATCATCTAGTCCAACCTCCCTGCTAAAGCAGGTAAACCTAGATCAGGTCACACAGGAACGCATTCAAGTGGGTCTTGACCTCCAAGGAAGAAGAGTCCACATTCTCCCTGGGCAGCCTGTGCCAGAGCTCACTCACCTCAACAGTCAAATAGATTTTCCTTGTGTTTAAATGGAACTTTCTGTGTCGCAGCTTCTTTCCATTACCCCTCGTCTTGTCACTGGATAAAAAAGAAAAAAAGGGCTGCCCCAACCTCCTGACACCCACCATTTAGATATTTGTAAATATTAATGAGGTTCCCCCCTCAGTCTTCTCCAGACTCAACAGCCCCAGTTCCCATAGCCTGTGAAGTTTTTTTTGAAGCTCTAGTCATAAGAATAGTTCTGACTTAGTGGTTGGCTTAAATGTTAAGCGTAGGTAGATGTATCCCACTTGCCCCCTGCCATGGCTTAGCCCCAGGTAGCAACTGAGGAAGAATCTTTCCTCCTAGAAGAGGAAAATAAAATTAAAAATAATAAATGAAAATAATAAACAGTAATAATAGTAAAGGAACATAACAAAAAGGAGAAATGAAAAGAAGCACATCTGCATCCTGTTCTTTCTATTCATTCATTCATTCAAAAAACCCAAGTGATGCACAATGCAGTTGCCCACCATCCACTGATCAATGCCTGAGCAGTGATCTGCCCCTCCCAAGCAGCCACTAAGAACAAACCAGATGTCATACATTTGCAAGATGTAATCTGCAGAGATGCTTTTCTGTATTATGCTGTGAAGTTGATTGATTTCTCTGAAATTTGTCTGAAATTGATGTCCCAGCTGTAAGCATTAGGCAAATTTAGTAGTAGGACTTGGAAGTGCCTTTGTAGCCTCTTGTTATTTCTGTAACATAAAAGATTGGTTTAAGTTGATTTATTTTTAATAAATTGGACTGGTGGGGTGTTACAGGTCCCAAAAGTTCAGTTGTCAGCATGACTTTTGAAAGTTGCCATGTTCTAACAGAAGCTTGCTCATTAACTTTTATTTGTTAACCATAGCTTCTTTGTGCCCAGCAGGAATGCATAAGACAGTGGTAATGCCTTCATTTCCTCAATTTTCTAGTTTTATAGAATGAGGAATGACTCATCCTAGTTCAGCTTCAGGCCAGTGAAGCTCACAGAGGAAGTGTAAGCAAGCAGAAGTTCCATCTAATTGGTGCATACAGATGTAATCTGGCAGCTGCATGGGCCTCTAGATTATAAAATCATAGAATAATTTGGGTTGGGAGGGATATTTAAAGATCATCTAATTCACCCTCCCTGCCACAGGCAGTGACACCTTCCACTAGAGCAGGTTGCTCCAAGCCCTGTCCAACCTGGCACACAAGTTTCTCATAATTTGGAGATTTTCATAGCGACTTCCCAGAACCAAGCAGCATGTTGCAGCTGTGTTGATCATGTAGAAAAGTATTTTGTGATTTCTGTCTAACCCAAAGGATCTATTTAGTCTTCCTGCTACATCATTTGGCCTGGTTAGGTGTCTGTTCTTGCCTGGTCCTGGTAACATTACTGCTCTGCAAATTTCCCATTTTCTGCTGTTCAAAAGAAAACTACTTTGTCTTTCCACTAAATCTTTGTTTCTTCTGTTTTGCTTTTCTTCTTTTTTTTTTTCCTATGTCCTTCCTATATAGTCCTTCTGCTCAAATGGTGTTGCTAAAACATAAGTTGGTATCAGCTATGACTTTTTTCTTTCACTGATCAAATGATTCTACCTGTGAAACACTGGATTTTATAGACTTTGAAACAGCCCAAATGTCATCACTGTCAATATAGATATATTTTAGATTTTATTCTGTCTCGTAGCCCAGAAATATCTTTCTACATGGCTCAGATCATCGTGTAAAAATAGGAGACTTTGGATTAGCCTGCAAAGACCTTCTTTGGGATGATGCTGACCAGTGGTTCAAGACACCAAGGATAAATGGTAAGAGAAGAAACCTTAATAGATTTCAATGTCTATGTTTCTATGATATTAAAACCATTAAATGTTAAATTCTGTAGTGAAATGATACCAATGTAACAATATCTGAGTAAGTCTAAATTGCCTTTTTAAAGGACTGACACATACTTCAGGGGTAGGAACTTGCCTCTATGCCTCACCAGAACAATTGCAGGGATCTCACTATGATTTTAAGGTAAGCAGTTGTTTCGGTTTTCTTTTTCTATCAACACAAAATGCTTGCAGTAGGTAAATACATAATATTTGGTGAACACATAAATCTTCCTCCTACTGTTACTCCCGATGTTTTCATTGCAACATGGATTTCAACTTTGCCTTTGTTTCTAAAATTATCTTGAGGGATGGATTCAGATTTGATTTGTGTTCCTTCAGTAGGGTCATGATACTTTTCATACCATCCTGAAACTTGATTATCATGAAACCTTTTGCTGTTGTGATTTTTTTTTTTACAAGAAATCTAGCAATTAAAAATAGCAGTTATCCAAGAACTTTTTCTTTCCCTCATTACCAGTCAGATATGTACAGCATGGGTGTTATCCTGCTAGAACTCTTCCAGCCTTTTGGAACAGAAATGGAAAGAACAGAAGTTCTCACACATTTAAGGAATGGCCAAATTCCTCATTCTTTCTACAAAAAATGGCCTGTTCAAGCCAAGTATGTTAAACTCCTCACCAGCCAGAGATCTACAGAAAGGCCAACTGCTGCTCAGCTTCGTGAAAGTGAACTATTTCATACCACAGAACATGTAAGTTATCCTATACCAGTTGAGGTTACTGGCATAAACAAAGAGAAAATGCCCTTTGTTTCCATGCCTGTATTATGGTGGACTCTTCTTGTTTTGTTTTTAACTCAAGTGGATAGTGTAATTTTTTTTTCCTAAGATCTAGGCTACTGTATTAATGTTTCTGGTGTCTTTACAATGAGATAAATAGTCATTAAGCATAGGTAACTATGAAGACTGGACAGTTGATTTACACACAGCTTGCAGTATTTTTCTAGGTCAGAAAAGCTTTTGAAGCTTTTTGTGAGCTCTGCAAAACTTTTGTTATCATTTTCACTTTCCTCACCCCACTTTTTTGTTTATGGAGTAAGTTCTAGTATTGAATACTACTGCAGAGTAGCTGTGCTGCTGCAGAATGTGATTGAGTGGATTACAATCACAATTCAAATAGGTTAATATGGCTTTCTCCTTGCCTGTCTGTAAATTAAGTCCGACTCTCATTTTCAGGTTATTTCTAATCTACAACAGAAGGTGAAACAGCAAGAAGAAGAAATAGAGAAACTGAGAGAGAGAATAAGACTGCTTTCTGAAGGACAAGATGATGAACACATGAACCTAGGTTCTCCTGTTTAATTCCAGGAAGAACTAACCTCTCTTGAATGCTAAGTTATATTAAAGGTTTCCTTTTTTTACATAAAAATATTTCAGTGCCTTTGATTTTTCTCTCTGTTCTTTAAAGGTGTTTATCATTTTGGCTTAGTTCAGAAGTCTGCAGTCAACAGAAGGGATTCACATTGCACTTAAATGGCCTGAGGCTAACTTCTGTAAGTAAGCATTTGTGTTACAAATATAAGGGAAAAAAGTATCAGTGCAACTCAGTGCAACTTGTATTTACATAAGACTACTTTACATACCTTGTAATCATTAAACAAATACGCACTTTACACATCAGTTACAAAAACAAAGGTCACACAAAAAAAAGTAGCTGTAATGTTTTTATTGATTTTAAATCCTGTCCAACTTGTGAATACATCTCAGAAAGGACTCCAACCACTACAGCAGGTGTGGGGTGGAATAAGATTAAAATGACACCGTTATGCAGAGCACAGGTTTACTTCAGGAGCTTCATAACAGAACTGAAAGGTGCCAAGTTCTCACAGGACTTCATCCATTTCTGCACGTTGGCTGGCGCAGCATTGGTACTGCCCGTCTGCTGAAGCGCACACCACGCAACAACGTCTGCCACGGTGAGCTCGCTGCCCACCAGCCACGAGGTCTTGCCCAGGGCAGCGTTCATAGAGCGCAGGACTGCTCCTTTTTCCTTACTGCTCCCTTCTTTCAGCTGGAAGATGGCTGTATCAACCCAGCTGTCAATTAGAGATGAAGTAACTGCATTGTACTTCTGGCCCAACAGGGAAAAGAGAAACCTGGCAATGTTCCCCTCTCCTTCAATAGGACACATAGTTTGAATGCTAAACTTCATCTGGGGTTTTGGAACTGAAATTAAGAAAAGGAAAAAAGTGTGAGTACCACAGGGTAGAGATGTTAACTATAATGATAATTCTATGATGTACTTCATCTGTTAAGGCCAGCAACACTGCTGACATCGTTAACTTGATGAACAATATTCAGTTTACTTAGTTTTAAGTATTTAGACCTGAGATAAAGTGATCATCTTTTGCAATCTTCAGACCAATCTCTCTCCTAATCTCTACTCTTATTGTAAAAACTGAAAAATACTTCTATGAAGAAGTCCTGTAACCCAACTATGTAAATGCCATGTGTATTTTAACAGCAGTAGCCACAAACAACAATCTTCCTCCTGTCCCCATGCAAAAACATTATCTGCAGTGCACGTCCCTTGTGCGTCAGCAGACACCAAAGCATCTGTTGCCAAGCTTTTACGGGAGGTGAGTACATAAAGCTTGCACTGTAAAACACTGATTACAAGTTAACTTCCTTCTTACCATCTTTCCAGATCAGAGTAAAGCCCAACTGATATTCGTGACGCGGTTGTTTCGTAGTCTGCTCTCCAAAGCATTTCAAGAGGTTTTCAGGCACGCCTTTCACTGATGAGTGTGTGTGAACAGCTGATAATATTTTGTAGTGTTCACAAAGCAGACTGTGCAGCACTAATAGTGACAGTGGAGGCTGGGAAGGATTTGCATTGATTACAATATCCTTCAGGGCACCATAATCCTAAATGGAAAGTCAAACATTCCCCAGGTAAGACACAGGCCAGGTCAGACTTTAAAGTAGTGCAGCTTTCATTTGACACCAAGAAGTATTTAGCCATGCACACGTGTATCTCAAATTCTTATGATCTACAAATAATTCAAGTTTGGACATTTAAGATGTGCTTGCACGTTTAAACATCTTCCTCCCTCAACGCAGAGCTCAACAATATGACTGAAGTAAATTCTAGTCCAATCAAGCGAAAGCTAAAATTTCCAGTTAGTAACAAACAAAAAATCAATTATAATTTCAGAATTAACCATGCTAGCTCAGAATTGTATCCAAATGAGAATACAGAGGATTTAGTATTTATACGACTATAGTATTTTGTAATACGGATGCCCACTAGGAAGTGGTAGTTGTAGGTTAGTTGTAAGGACACAAGACTGAGTTCTGCGTGTCCCACCCTTCTGACCCTGAAAATCTGAGAGCAAAGCAAGTATCTTTCAATGCATATACTCAAAAAACCTTACCTTTCCAAGCATCAAGTCTAAATCTGCTTTGTTTTTTGTCAGTGGAGAACATTCATCAGTTTGAATGATATTAGTTACATCAAAGTCAGCATCTGGGGTATGTATCATCTTTGAGAGACCATCGACAGCACTCTTCAGTTCATACAAGCGTTTCAGAATCTCTTCTTGGCGAGATTCAAGTGCTTGAAGTGATGGGTCAGCCTCTTCCTAGAGGAGAGGAAAAGAAACCAAGGTCACAGAAACATTTCTTCAGCTCACTTTTGAAACTTGAAACAATTTTAAATAACCACAACATCAAAGAATGTCACAATCTTATGTCTGTTGTCTGTCTGTATGAAGGTGGTGAGAGATGGGTTATTTAAGCAAGACTAGGAAATCTTCTGGCTTAACATTGTTGGTTTTTAAACCAGCAGTTAGAGCAGACTCTGTAACATAGTAAAAATTAGCCACAGACACTTGGCAATGTTAAAACCTGAAAAAACAAAGAGCAGACATAAAGTTTGTGTTGAGGCTGCCAAACAAGGAAACTTTTTGACAATTCAGGTAGTTAATAAAAGTAAAGAACCCTGGAGGTTTAGGTGGATGGTGTATCAAAGGAAATCACTCCTTGTAGTCATTCTTTGTTGGAGATCATGTAAACTATAGAGAAAAAAGACTTTGTTACATGTTAATCCTAATGCATCTCTTTGCTATCACAATTGTTACAAGTGTCTCATCTTTTAAAACACGAAAAATACATTGTTGTGGGAGGTTTTAAGCCTACAAACTTCCAATAATGTTAAATAAATACTAAGCATCCTGAATAAGGAGTAATGAAGCCCAACTTATTGGCCAAACGTCCTTCTTTCAGTGTAATGGATAAAGAGGTAGCAAGCAAGTGAACTCTTGATACCCACTTACATAATGTTCTCAGAGAAACACCTCTTAAGTAACCATTATCTAGCTAAAACACAACTTCATGATGTGAAAAGCTTTCTCAGAGGAAAGTGGTAGTTAATACTGTGAGGGCATCTTAGTAAGCATTGTGCCCTCAGCCAAGAAAGCCAATGGCACCCTGGGGTGCACCAAGAAGAGTGTGGCCAGCAGATCAAGAGAGATCCTCCTCCCTCCCTCTACTCTGTCCTAGTGAGGCCTTTTCTGGAGTCCTGCGTCCAGTTCTGGCCTCCTCAGCTCAAGAGGGACAGAGAACTTCTGGAGAGAAGTAGCAGAGGGCTACCAAGATGATCAAGGGACTGGAGCATCTCTGTGACAAGGAAAGGATGTGAGACCTGGGGCTGATTAGCCTGGAAAAGAGAAAAGGCTGAGAGGGCACCTCATTGATGCTTATAAATACCTAAAGGATGGGTGTCAAGAGGATGGCGTCAGGGCTTTTTTCTGTAGTGTGCAGCGATGACAAGGGGTAACTGGCACAAGCTGGAACACAGAAAGTTCCTTCTTTCCTGTTCAGGTGAGGGAGCACTGGCACAGGCTGCCCAGGGAGGGTGTGGAGACTCCTTCTCTGGAGATTTCCAAACCTGCCTGGATGCATTCCTGTGTGACCTAATTGAAGGGAACCTGCTTTAGCAGGGGGCTGAACTGGATGAGCTCTAGAGGCCCCTTCCAATCCCCACCATTCTATGATTTCTAAGAAGTTCAGCTCCAAATCTCCCTCTACTCAGTATCTCCACCACCAGCCTGGGTGAGGGCACAGCAAGGTCCCACTGAAAAGATGCAGTGCCGTCAAGCTAAAAATGGACATAAGCAGCCTGGAAGAGTTAAAGGCATTCCTGACACTGCGGTGAGGCTTAACCCAACAAGATTAGTCTAATATCGTGCATATTTTTCCTGATTTAAGATAACTGGGACTAGCAACAGCGTAGCTAGCTAGCTCCCCTCGCAGCCGCAGAAACGCACACTGACCCCTGCCAAGCAGCGATGATGCAGCAGGAAGGGACACACGCCTGCTGGGACGCAGCCACCAACCTACGGGCTTGCAAAGCCTCAGCTCGCCTCGTTCCGAAACAGAAACCGCGCAGATATGCACGAGAGCGCAGGGAACGCCAAGCTGAGAACTAGCCAAGAGTTTACAGTGTTAGAGACACGGCTGGGAGAGCCGAGCTTGTTTAACCCTCGGCTGGAGCCGCCGGCAGGCGAGGCGGCAGCAGCGCAGCCTGTGCCATCGCTGGCGTCCCTCCCGCGGGCTACAGCGCCGGCTCGGGAGGACGCGGCCCCTGCCACGCTTCTCCCGGGCCCCGAAAGCGCGTCGCGTCCGGAGGCGGACCTGCCCCGCTGCGGCCTGAGCGCACCCTGCCCCCGGCCCGCTCCCGCGCGCTTACCTGCGGCGGCGGCGGCGCGGCGGCGGGCGCGGGGCGGCGGTGCAGGTTGGGCAGGCTGTACATGCAGCTGGGCAAGTGCTCCGCCAGCACCTCCCCGCTGAGCCTGTGGAACGGCCTCACGCTGTACATGGGCATGGCGGCGCCCGACGGACAGCGCGGAGCGGAGCGGAGCGGCGGGGCGGGGCACCAGCGGCCTGCCCGCCGCGCCCATTGGCCCAGCCGCGAGCGCGCCCGCCCGCCATCCAATGAGCGCTGGCGGCCGCCTCGCCGCCTCCCTGGCCTCTTTCTATTGGCCAGCGCACGCCATTGATTTGTTAAGCGAGTCTCCATAGGGCAAGAGCTGCAGCTGCCGGTTTCGACTGGGTAGCTCCGTTGACCAATCGGAGCCAAGGCACCTGAAAGCTTGTTTAGGACTGGGGGGGGGGTGGGCTCTTTTGCCCAGCGGCCAATGACTGCGCGGGGGCGGAGCCTGCGGGGAGCGGCGTCCGTGAGGCGAGCGCGGCGCGGCCCGAGGGGTTCCTGATGGAGGGAGCGGCTGAAGCGTGGTGAGCAGCGGCCCCGGCCCCGGCTTTTGTCTCTGCCTTTGCCCCTGGCCTGTGCCGCTTCTCCTCAGAGGAGGTCGGGGTCGCGCATCCCCACGGCGGGCCGTGCCGTGCCCGTGGCCGTGCCGTGCCGTGCCCGTGCCCATGCCGTGCCGTGGCTGTGCCCGTTCCCGTGCCCGTGCCGTGCCCATGCCGTGCCGTGCCCGTGCCCATGCCGTGCCGTGGCTGTGCCCGTTCCCGTGCCCGTGCCCGTGCCCGTGGCCGTGCCCGTGGCCGTGGCCGTGGCCGTGGCCGTGGCCGTGGCCGTGGCCGTGGCCGTGGCCGTGGCCGTGGCCGTGGCCGTGGCCGTGGCCGTGGCCGTGGCCGTGGCCGTGGCCGTGCCCGTGCCCGTGCCCGTGCCGTGGCCGCTGGCGCGGTCGCAGCCCCCTCGGCCGCCGCTGTCTCTTCAGTTGCCGCCTGGCTTCGGGCAGCCCGCGCTGCCGCCGTGCTTCCCCCGCCTCGGCCCTGCGTGCCGGTTGCCCTGTGCCTGTGCCGCCCGCTTGACGCTGCCGTGGTTTTTTTTTTTTCCTACCCCTCTTCTCTTTCAAGCCCGCAGCCTGCCAAAGCCATCAGGCCCATCGACCGTAAATCCGTTCATCGGATCTGTTCGGGACAGGTTGTGCTGAATCTTGGCACTGCCGTCAAGGAGCTGGTGGAAAATAGCCTGGATGCCGGAGCTACCAACATTGGTAACCCTCTTTTCGTCGTAATTTCACGGTTTTTCCTAGACTTTTGAAGTGCTTTTTTTTTTTTTTCCCCTGAATTCAGAGCACACACTAACAAATCCGTGCAAATCCTTTCTGTTTGGGACAAGCACGTTTGGAATAATTTTACACCTCAGATAAACATGACAATTGGATTCCCAGGCTCTAGCTGAGCTCTTAGAAGGATGTAATTTCGTCTGTGTTACTTTATTTGTAGCTTTTCTTGCCACAAAATAGGTGGCCTTTACAGCAACGGTGGCCTCTGGTTAGCAGAGGCTGCAGTTTCCAGGATGATAGCTGTTAGAACTGGGAAAACCTCTTCAGGCAAAAGTGGAATGAAGCTGAACTGCCTGCAAGCACAGACTGGTTGGCATTAGATCGCCCAGACTTTTGACAGCTCAAAGGTTTTTTTGTTGTTGTTCAAACTTGACGTGGAAACCTGTTACCTGGTCAAGTTGCTCAAAGTACAAAATTAATACTGAATGCATATAAACATATAGAATGGAAAAGACTTTTGTTACTCAATTTTGTAGATGTAAAACTGAAAGATCACGGAGCAGAACTGATAGAGGTTGCAGATAACGGTGATGGAGTGGAAGAGGAAAACTTTGAAGGCTTGAGTAAGTTGAACCTTTTTCACAACTTATATTTGGACATTTTGAAAGTGTATTTGCAGCGAGAAAGCAACTTTTGAAAAACAAACTTGCTAAGTTTAACCGTTTTTACCAGATACTTGGCTTTACACAGTGCATGTGTGACCTGCAAGACTTGGTCAAAACTGGACTTATGTAGAGCTATTGTGGTTATAGCTGTTACATCTCTGAACTAGTCTTTGATTTGATTGGTCTTTTGAGTGGAACAAAGAATAGAAATAGTTACAGAACAGTTCATTTTGACTCATTCATGTCAAGTCATGAGTTGTTGGAGTCAAGCGTTGTGAAAGTGAAGGTGAATTGTAGACTTGAATATTTGCTGAAAGGGAACCAACCTTGCATGCCTGACTCAAATTTTCTGTTTACTAGTTTTAAATTGCACAGAATGGGAGCAGAAACACTACTGTTTGATAAACATAACCAGCCGTTGCAACAGAAATACCCACATTTCTTAGTGACAAGGGATCTCTTTCACCATAAGCTATAACTCAGTAAGTTTGTGAGTTCTGAGTGTATATATGGTACATCAGAAACACTTTTCTCCTTTTGTTCCAGGACAATGAAAGTTCAGGGGTGCTGCTACTAACTCTCTTATCTGGTGACTAGTGCTGCATTGATTATGTAGGCCATGTCCTCAGCTGTGGTCATGGTAGAGCAGACATATGCGTGTCCACTATATACTATGCCCAGCACAGCTCTACAGTTGTTTTCTTGCAGGGCAAAGTCGATGACAAGTACATCAGCAGCAGGGACAGATACTGTGCACTGCTCTGAGGCATCTGGTAAGGCAGATACCAGTAACACTGTATGAATTTTGGGTGTAAGTATGGAATAACAGGTGTATCTGAGGATTTGAAAGAGATCTTGCTTACAGGAAAAGGGGAAAGAAAACTTGTTTCTAATAGTTCTGCACAATCTGATTAATAATATGGAAGGTGTTTTGCTTCTTGATATGCATGCAGAATTTACTTACATTAGTCCAATGTCACTTTGAAGTTAAATATTTATTCTAAATATCTCTTTCCAGCTCTGAAACATTATACATCAAAGATACAAGATTTTTCTGATCTAATACATGTTGAAACATTTGGGTTTCGAGGTGAAGCTCTGAGTTCATTGTGTGCATTAAGGTATTAATAGTCAACTTTTTATCAGTAGTTACTAATATGCACAAAAATAATTGAAGCCAACTTTTCAGTTTACTATTACTGATAAAATGGGGCCGTGGTAGCTTCCAGTTCCTTAATGCAAGCACTGGCATAGGCTGCACAGGGAGGGTGTGGAGTCTCCTTCCTCGGAGGTCTTCTAGACCTGCCTGGACGTGTTCCTGTGTGTCTTGGCAGGGGAGTTGGACTAGATAATCCTTAAAGGTCCCTTCCAACCCTCCCATTCTATGATTCTGTGAATGTTGAGTTAATATTGAGCAGTAGGTTGCATGATATCTTGAGTCCTTTCCATCTAAAATTATTCTGTTGTTCTGAGCATCTGAAATTACTCTGTAATTCTAAGCACCCAATTGGTCATTTTATGTACAAAATTTACTGTTACTTAAGTATTCAAAGTATTGCAGGATGGAACTGTGTACTTTCATAAGTGTGTTATCCTCTGATGTAAAGCTCTGTTGCACCCAAGTGCTGTTTGCTAGGCTGCAACTCACTGACACTGTATTTAAACTCCTCCAGACAAACTAGGCATTCAAACTATACAAAGTAACGACAGCTTTTGTACACAGTTCTGTGAATCAAGAACGTTCTGCTGTTATGCATTAGCAGGAGGAATGTAGTGTGCAACAAAATCAGACTTTAACATTGCATATTATGGATGAATGAAAGGGAGATAGATAAAAATGTTCGTGTTGTAGCTAGGAAAGTGTTACACTTCAGGTGTGTTTATAGTTGTTTCTGGTGAAGAGTTAGTTTTAATGAAATTAATAGTATTGGCATACTTTTGATGCCTGATTAGGTCTTGAGGAATGGATAAGAAAATAACAGTGCTCAGTGAGTAATTCTGTTGCCTCTTTCCCTCTGATAGTGATGTTACCATTTGTACTTGTCATAAGTCTGCAAAGGTTGGGGCTCGTTTGGTGTTTGATCACAATGGTAAAATCACTCAGAAAGCGCCTTTCCCACGCCAGCAAGGAACGACTGTTACCATTCAGCAGCTGTTCTACACGCTGCCCGTGCGGCACAAGGAGTTTCAAAGGAACATTAAAAAGGTAGGTTAGATCACCTAGTAATTCATACCCCAGAATTTAGTATGGTATTTAGTTCTCTGTAGAATACATTGATTGTGTCAGACTATTTCATGCCTGTCTTGTATTTTCATCAAAGAAGGAGACAGTGTTTCTGTGTCCCTTCCTCTTCTGTTTTGCAATGATTGGGTTTAAAGGTACAGTCTCAGATTTCCAGCTTTTGAAATAATGATTGGCTTTGTGTATTTTAAAGTCAGGACCACCATGTTACAACTAAATATCAGTCTTGTAAACATGCTTGTTGCTTTTAAAGGCGCTATTTTTCACATACATTTCTTTCAGTTTAATTTAAAAAAATTTCATCTATCCCTTTCGTGTTGCCTGCAAATATTGAACATTTTGTTTATACATTTTTGTTTTAAAGAGAGAGATTTTGTATTTATATGAATTTTCTGTTTTCTTCAATAGGAATATGCAAAAATGGTCCAGGTATTGCAGGCCTACTGTATTGTTTCAAAAGGAGTGCGGATTAACTGCACTAATCAAGTTGGCCAAGGGAAAAAAAGCTCTGTGATATCAACTACCGGAAGTCCTAGTTTAAGGGAAAACATTGGAGCTGTATTTGGACAAAAACAGGTATTACTTTTATTATTGAAAAGAGAAACAATATAGCTGTGTAGAGAGATTTTTTTTTAACATCTAAAGAGAGGAGGTGCAGGAAACCTTTAAAAACTGTATGAGGATGGAGCATGTGTTGACTTGTAGCACACCCTACAGGCTGAAAAAAGGAGCAACAGTACAGCCTCCACGGACTCCTGTGTTGTTTCTAAATTAGCATGGAGATGTTTTGATGGAAGAAAAATCATTTGGGAGACAAGGTTACAGCTTAATATCTCTCTGAGACCAGTTTGATTATCTGTTCTGCCAGTGAGCCTCTGAAGTTTTGTGCTTTTGAAAAAATAAGTATGGGCACCAAGGCTGAATGCCAGAACAAACCCTTTACAAAAAATCTTAAGAACTGTGTGATGTGAAAGTCTTAATAGGGAAACAGAAAACTGAGGTGTTTGTAGCTTTTGCAGCCTTTTCTTGTTGAACTGTTGCATTAGTGTTCATTAGTATTAACCTTTGAATGCGATTGAAGTCAGCCCCTGTAGTGGTGTGGACTGGGATGCTTCCTAAATAATAGGTATGAAAATAATTGAAACAGCTATAAAAATAACTGTGATCCTTTAGAAGAAAGCAAAGATTAAAAGAAAGCATAACAACTTCCTTCTTACAACTGCATATTACAACCCTCAGGAATACTGAGTAGTTGGTGTCTGTTGTTTGTTGATAAACACTTCCTCCCTTCATGGTGCTCATGTAGAGATTATGCAGCTATTATGTAGATATTACTTTGTCTTGCCATGTAGCAACAAGCACAGCTGGAAATTCAGAATGTTTAGCTTACAGCCTACTTACATAGTGTTAAATACTTAAACATAGAATCAGTAGAAGATGCTGTAATGACAGAAAAATAATGGTGGCATGACTGGGAAAATGTGTGTAGTAAACATATTTGTAGTTAGCCAGCTTGTGAGTCAAATAATGTATCTTTCCTAATAGTTTTACTGTTCTTTGAGAACAAACTTCTCTTACTCTTTTGGCCCTTTGTTTCTGTATAAAACTTGATTAGGTCATAGGTATGTAGCTGGAGAGTCTATATTGCATCAATTACTTTGTTCTATGTGCATTTTAAACTAAGGGTTTGTGAAATAACTAAGGCAAAAGTAGTGATAGCAAAGGATGAGAGCAGCCATTTGTTAGGGCATTGTTTCTGTTTCTCAGTAAGCAGTGCTACCAGCTTCTAGTAGGTTTGAGTATTTAAAATATCTGTCTTGGTCAGCCAACTTGGAAAAAGACCCACCATTTTATCAAATAGATTTTAAAGCTAATAAATAATAGTAAAATAGAAGGAAAAAAATCTATACATGTCTAATGTTTCACTTCCTTTGCTTTTTTTTAGTTGCAGAGCCTCATTCCGTTTGTTCAGGTACCTCCTAGTGAAGCTGTTTGTGAAGAATACGGACTCAATACTGCTGACATGCCCCAAAATTTGTACAGGTAATTAGAGAAGTACAAATCATTGTTGCCAGCGCCATTTTGTCATAGCTCAAAATAATACCAAAAACAAGTGTGGTGATTAATAGTATTAAGAATAGCTAAGAACAGCACATTAGATGTTAGTATACAGTTTGACAAAGACCATCACTTGATTTAAAGAGTTAATTCGGGTGTTAATTCAGATGTTGCTAGTCAGATAAGTGGCATGAGCAAAGCTACTATTCCTTCTGTCTTATTTATTACTGTAGTCTTCTGCTGAGTGTCACCTTTGGGCAGTGTTCTGAGTAAATGGATGGACAATCTGTTGTTCACACCTATATGACTTCAGTAGCATTACCGAAGATGAATGTGAATCTCTAGATTACCCATTACTTTCTTAAAGGCATCAATATCTGACCAATGACAGATCACAACTGACCTCTCTTCTGCTTCCAGAGCAGAAGAATTACAAATGCCACCTCTTCTGAAATCAGAGTAAGCTGCGTTCTCAATTGCTCAATGTCTTTTTTGGAACGAAACATCTAGTCAGATAAAGAATTGGGAGAGGAAATACATATAGATATTTACTAGTGCTGTATAATAGTGTTTCTTTTGCCTTATAAAGAAAATACTCTTCCATTAAATATGCTCAGTCAGAAAAATTCCTTTGCTTTATTCCCCCATTTTACCTGAGTGTTATTCTGTGGTTATTCAACAGTATTACAGGCTTCATTTCTCGTTGTGATCATGGTGTTGGAAGGAGTACAACAGACAGACAATTTTTCTTTATCAACCAACGTCCATGTGATCCAGCAAAGGTGAGTTGTCTTTTTTTAATATCACCAGTGCTGACTTACTCAATATTCTCTGAAAACAACTAGATTAGGAGCTGACAGGTGTATTTGTTGCTTGATGCTGCAAGTTGCCATGTCTCAAGTTTTTGTTTTCATTGTGTCTGTAAATGAAAGCTCAATCATAGAAGGTCTGATTTAGTATGTGCAGTTTTGAAGGGAGTTAAATAACATACTGGTAGGAAACAGAAGATAATAGTACTGACATTGATTGTTTTTTCACATTCTCTGCAGGTTGTCAAGCTTGTGAATGAAGTCTATCACATTTACAATAAACACCAATATCCGTTTGTTGTCCTTAACATTTGTGTGGATTCCCGTAAGTTATGAATAATTTTCAGTAAGTTCTGTAAAAGCTACAGCTTCATTGAAGAATAAAATGCATTTTTAACTTCTATCTATAGGCCTTCCTGCACTGTGGCAACTTACTGATCTACAGTTGCTGAAAAAGAGAGAGGATGCAGCTATCCTTCCACATTTTTCCCCCTCCACTTTTTCTATTGTCTAACTTTTTATCTCAAGTAATAAGAAAAAGGCAATCTTGTGGTTAGCTTACCAGAAAACTCTTTATCATGTTATTGCACAGAACTAGCTTCTGTTTTGCTTGCTGGAATCTTTAGCAAGTTAGAGGTTTCATTTGCAGACATACTGTTAATCATGGTTTTGGTTTTAATCCTGGGAAATAAAAATGGTGGGTGAAGGGGCAGAGAACTTTCATCCAAGGGTGGATTCTTCTTTTTTTAATTTATTATAATGTAGTTTTGTTTGTTTGTTTTTTTCTCTAGAGTGTGTTGACATCAATGTAACTCCAGACAAAAGGCAAATTTTACTGCAGGAGGAAAAGCTTTTATTAGCAATTTTAAAGACTTCTCTGACAGAGATGTTTGGTAGTGATGTGAACAAACTGAATGTCAATCAGAAACTTCTGGACATTGCAGGTAAGACACAAAATGTGAGCATTTTCTATATACATACATGTGAACGTTTTGTGTTTGATACTTGGTAGAGAATTGGAAATGAAATAATGTGTTTTTAAAAACCCAAAGAAAAAAAGTCTGTCTGTTATTTCTGTACATTTCAGGGCAGATTTTCTTCTTGCTTATATTGAAAGTTTGTTACTGAGATAATAAAAGAGGATGTTAAGTTATTTATAGTCAAATTTTTAGGGGAAAAATAACATAAAAATCATTGATAATGCTAGAAAAAGATTTCTCACAAAATATTGGAAGAGATATGTGTTTCCTTTATTTAAATGAACTTCAAAATGAATGTTGAAGACCTCATAAATAAAATCTGAAATTTGAATACAAGTTTATTTGGATATTCAGCTTTGATTCTGTTATGGTAACTACAGAAATTACTGATTCTCTTGTGACTACATCATCTTACAAAATTACTTTGCTGTATCAACGTCACCTCATGCTTCTAAATTTTTTCAACAGAACCCCCTCTAATTTCCTTTTTCACTGATGTATAGAATAGTTGTAGCCAATTCTTACTGTTATTTGAAATGAATCTTTAGTAAATACAAACTACTAGATTGAAGTCCTTTAGTTAACTAGAAGTCACATACATCACAAGTATCTACTGTGCCAGCTCCTTAATGCCTTGCCAATAGACTTTTATAGTGAACATTAAAGTGTAAGAGCAATTCACTTTTTGTTGTCACTTGGTCAATTAACTCTTTTGATAATATAAATAAACATGCTGACTGGACTGATAACTGTTCCAGTTTAAAAAGAGATTGCAAATTCATTCACACAAGTACCATTAAGTTTCTTAAAGTATGGTAACTGCTTGCCTGTTGGCTCATTTAGCCCCATACCTCATCATTTGTCTGAAGCTTAAGGGCTGCTTTGAAGAGTTTGCTCTTTTTCTACCTCACTTTTAATTTTCTTCACTTAACACATAATCTAATTCACATTTTCAGCTAACTTAGAATCTTGAACTATTCTTTATTCTGGTTTTATTAGGCAACTTGAAGAAGACTCATCCTGAAGAGACAGAAAAGTCTCAGGTAGACATGCTGCCTGACTCTGAGACTGAAAATCCAAGTGGTGAAGGAAAAAGAAAAATTACTCTTGCCAGATTAAGGGAGTCATTCTCTCTGCATCAAACAACAGAGAGTAACTGTCGAAGCCATAAAAAGATGAAACAGCGTCACAGCTCCCTTAGACAAATGTCAATTGATATGTCTTTGAATAAAGATTCTGAGAGTTGTCATAAGGTGGACTCCAAGGTGTCAATTCCAAGCACATACCTGAGAAAATTAGAAGATAATGCAGATTCTGGATTCTATAGCACTTCTGAGTCAGATGCTGGCTGTAATACACCAGAAGCTGGGACCTTTGTCAATAGTGAAAGTGTAATTAATCCTCCCAAAGAAGAGTTCTGTAGCTCAGAAGAAAAACTTCCAAATGAATGTCTTAAAACTGTTGGATGTAGTGAGAAACCATTGGATTATGATGTTCAGGTCTTGGGCACTGAACACGAGTTAAATCAAGTGAATGACTGGACTAATAAGTTGTCTCAAGAAGACAATAGTTCTTCCCCAAGAGCAAAATGTTTTAAAAGCAGAAGCTTTAAAAGTGGAACAGTTGACTTGAAGGCAGGTAAATGTCCTGAAGCAAAGAATACTAGGAACTATATGCCAAGTGTTGATGTACTGGTGGAAGTTAAAAAGAAAACTGTGCCACTTGAATTCTCTATGAAGGTTTTAGCAGAAAAGGTAAAAAAGGTAATACAGCAGCAACAGAAAAATGCAGAAACACAAAACTACAGAAGATTTAAAGCAAAAATTAAACCTGGAGAAAATAAAGTAGCAGAAGATGAATTAAGAAAAGAGATCAGGTATTTTCACTTTAATATATTCTAGTCATCAACTAATGAAAATAGTGTGGAGAAAATGTAAGGTCTGTCTTGGGAGTGGGCAGGAGGCTTACATCTACACATTAGCTTTGAACGTATCTTTTAGTTATGCCATTGAAATGTCCGTTTGACAAGTTTATTTTACCCGACAGAGCAGCTGTTTGAACTAAGTACAAACAGAATGAGGGAAAACATACTAAAATGGTTACAAACATCATGAATTTGGCTTGCTTAAGGCTGGTAATTTGCAGTTTAGTCAGAGAAACGCCAAATTTCATGACATAAGAACACTGAAAAGATTTCATAATTCGTATCTCCCTTACGTGAATTTCAAGTTTGGTGAAATATGGCTGTGAAAATAAGTTACATTCAGGTGGTCACTGGACAGTAGAAGTATATGATTCATTAATTTGGGATTTTTAAATGTGTTAGGAAAGCCTTCTGTATGTCAACTGCCTTCTCAAAACTGTGATGCTACCTTCAGTGTTACTCACTTAGACTACTGTCATACTGCCTGTTTCTAATTTTATTATCACTGGTACTGAATTTAAAATGAGAGAATCCTGAATTGAGTCTAAATGATGGATTGTGTTCTGCCAGATATGATCTCATTAGTCATTGGCAGGTACTAGATAACACTACTTTTTCACGTCCATACCCTGCTTAAATGAACTGGGTTTTTTTCCTTTTCAATGTACAGTGTGTTCTGCAGGGGAGAAAAGTTAAGTTTTTAAGTTTTACAGTCTTGATAGCTGATGAGGTGTAATTTATATTCTGTTTATCTTTCTATATACAGTAAAGAAATGTTTGCAAAAATGGAAATCATTGGCCAGTTCAATTTAGGGTTTATAATAGCAAAGTTGAATTCTGATCTCTTCATAATTGACCAGCATGCTACTGATGAGAAGTACAACTTTGAGATGTTACAACAACACACTGTTCTTCAAGGTCAGAAGCTGATAGCGTAAGTATTTTCTATGTTTTAACAATAATAATTCTTCAGTTTAATTCAATGTTTCAGAAGGGTATTTATGATTATGTAGCATTTCACATAGTCAAAACACCTAAGACAAATACTAGTTTTAGCATTCTGTGTTTCAAAAAGTTAGTCTTCACATGAAAAAGAAATTCCACAGATGCAGGTGTAGCTGTGAGTTGGCAGTCAAACATTTCACGGTGGCCTTACGTGGCAACCCACAATTTGGGAAGCATGGTCATACACTGAGGATATGGGAGGCTGCTGTTGTAACAGGGAGTGCTACCCAACCGACTTAACTCTTCTGAGTAACACTTGGAAGTGAACTGTTCAGCAGTGAGGCTGTGTTTTTTTAACTAAGTGAACTATTTTGATAAACCTCTGTATTAGGATCTCTAGATAGGTTTCAGAAGCAATCTTGTGGTCTGAACTATGTAACTGCATAATACCATATTTTCTATCTCTTTCAGGCCTCAAAATCTCAATTTAACAGCTGTAAATGAATCTGTGTTGATTGAAAACCTGGAGATATTCAGAAAAAATGGATTTGATTTTGTCATAAATGAAAATGGTGAGTTTGAGCCAGAGTTACTGGGAGTGAAAAAGTTCAATGGTTTCAGCAAATTTGTTATGTAAAAATCTCTTTTGGTATTCATTAGAGACTTCAAAATAATATGCGTTATAGCATGTGGTTAGATTGGGTTTTAAGGCTTAGAATTCTGTGGTCTCTGCACTTTTTTAAACTGAGAGAAGGCTGGAGAGTCTTTATCTCACCAGCATTTTATATAAGTTTCTGAAGGCTCTTTGGATGCTGTTTGACCATGTGGCCAGATTTGCACTTCCTGGATGTGTTACATAAAAATCCTGTTGTTATGTTGGTACACTTGCAGGTCCCAGCAGGGTTAGATACAGGCAAACAATAAACCCAGTAACTTTTACAGATACCATTGGTAAATAATGTTCTTTGGGTTTCCTTATGGCTCTAACATTGACTTGCTGTGTACTCTGAGAACATAAACCTGCAAGCTACTTAATGTTTTTCCTTGCACAGCAAGAATAATGAAAGTGCTGTATGTTACCACTTGGGTATTTGGGAAATCACTGCATGCTTTTCCCATATTCTTCATTCTATAATCTCTGGAGTTTTGTTTTTTTTTTTCCTAAAATTATCTGTCTCTTAGCAACAAAAATCCTTAATGATTTTGTAGTCATATAAACTTAAAATAGCTTCATAAACATTTGCTCTTTGAAATTGAAGGGTTTGTCAAAAACTAGATCCATCTGCTTTTAAATTTGCAAGCATTTTTTTTTTTGTTACTGTTAAAATGGTATCTGCCATAGTTACCACTATAGTTAGTTAAAAAGACTAAATTTAAACCTCTGCATATCTGCAGGTTAAAGTAGCTTCTCAGTTTTTCTCACAAGAGGAAGTAATTTCCTGTAATGCCATTTATGAACAATTGCAAATCTTTCAGCTCCTGTAACTCAAAGAGTTAAATTAGTATCATTGCCAACAAGCAAAAACTGGAGTTTTGGTCCACAAGACATAGATGAGCTGATCTTCATGCTAAGTGACACCCCTGGAGTCATGTGTAGGCCCTCCAGGGTGAGACAGATGTTTGCTTCTCGAGCTTGCAGAAAGTCTGTAAGTACAGCACTTGACTTTTGTTGTCAAATAAATACTGTATTTTCTGTTCTGTTATGGGTAGCTGTGTCTAAATATATTGCAGGAGAAGTTTGTTTACTGTGGATTGGCAGCAGCTAATATCCTTCATTTTGTTCCTTGTGTTTTTGTTTAATGTAACATATGAAAAAAATCTGGTAGATATTGATTTTGTTTCCAAGTGCTGCACTTGTGAACTTATTTAGCGGTATGTTGCCTTCTGTTCTTCTTCTAGATCTTTCTGCTTTTCATGTCTTGCACTATTTGCTTCAGTAGCCCAAATACTGTCAGCTGTCAATATAGAGAAAGAAAAAAAGTAATTGGGGTTCTTTTGCCTTTACTTGCAGGTGATGATTGGAACTGCATTGAGTGTGCAGGAAATGAGAAAACTGATCACCCACATGGGTGAAATTGAGCACCCCTGGAACTGCCCCCATGGAAGACCTACTATGAGGCACATAGTCAGTTTAGACTTGATTTCACCAGAATAAATCAGGTTCTGTTTGTTAACATCTTTTATTGTAATTCTTGGTGATGTTTTGAGCTTTTATCATGACTCATTTTGAGTAAGAAAGTTTTAATCAGTTTTTCCATTTGAAGACAACTAACACTTAAAGGCATTCAGCAGAGTGTCATTGCTATTCCTATCAACAACATTGACATACTGGAATTCATGTGTAAATAACATTTAATGTTCTTTACTCTGTGTTTAACTTTTGCGATCAAGACTTTTCAAAAATAAATATAAATCTGTATTTAAGTCTCTAGTAACACTCTGGGACAAACATTTTCTATGTTTATACATATCCTGTATATTATAATTTTTAAGAAAATGTAAATGATATGTAAGTGCTTTTTTTTTTATTGAAAAGAGGTTTCATGAGTTCAAGCATCAATTTTGCATTGCATGATTAACTTGCTGATATCTATGTTTAAGGCTTGGATAGAATAATTAATCTGGCATATTTACTTTCACTTAGCATATTTCCCATAGTCCAGATACTACTAATTTCTCAAGAGCGGAGATTCCTTTTCTGAGAATGAGTAGGAAAAGACCCTCTCATCAGACACTGACAATCTTAGTGGAATCAGAAGTGTTAACAAAGTGTCTCTTCGCGTCAGAAATTAATTAAAACAAATAGCTAAGCTCTTCCACTTCTATAGGACCAAGGTTTATCCTCAGAACTCTTTGTTTACTGATGCCTTTTCTTTAGCATCTCCCTCACCATTTAGTGGAGTGCAGAACCTGGCCCTAGACAGAATGGGCATGCACGTTGTAACTGTGCTGCCCTGGAGTGGGAAAGGGCTCAGTGCCCTGAGCAAATTGTCAGTGTTCTGTGGGGACAATCTGTAGCGTCTGCTGACAGCTCTCTTCTGCGTTCAAACGCCGCCAGAGAAGGCCGAATCCGTCAGAGCGAGCGCCAGGCCGCGCTGCACTCAGGGGCCGGGCGCGGGGCGGCGCTGTGCCGGCCGCCGGGCGGTTGCCATGGTTACGGCAGCCGCGGCCGCAGTGCGGCTGCGCGGGAGCGGCGGCGGTGGTTGTGGGGCGCGGGCCGGGGCCGAAGGGTTCCGAGCGCTGGGCTGACCTCGCCGTCCCTCACTCGCCCGCTCGAGCCTTCCGCTCCTCGGGTAACTGCCCAAGTGGACCAAGCGGCGGTGAGAACATGGCGCTTGCTTGAGGCTATCCCCGTCAGCCCTCCCCACCGCAGCCCGCGGGATTGGTTCTGGTGATGAAATGAGTGGGAATTGTGATTGCGGCTGTTCAAGCAGGCTTGTAACCTGCACGTAGCTCTTAACTGGATAAATAATTGTATTTTTAGAAGTTACAGTAGTTATTCTGTTGTCGTTCAATCTGCAACTCGTAACTCTGAAAGCAGTTTAAATCCATAACACTAGTGCAGCTCTAACTTTCAAGAAGCTCACCAAGCTAACATCTTGGAGCGATGGATTTCAGCTTTTCCACATGATTGCACATAGATATCTAAAGATCTCCTAGTAAAGATGGAGACCTGTGTGGCAAAAGTATGTCTGTTGACAACATTTTGTTGTAGTGCCTTTCGTGGACTTTGAGGTAATTCCCTGGCATAGTTTCCTGTTAGCCCTGCAGTGTGCCTCCCACAAGCTGAAACCATTGCCTCCAGGAACTATTATTACAGAAATAACTTAAAATACATACATGCATTAATAATAATAATTAAGAAAATACATTTTTTTCCCCCCATGTAGTTAGCTATTTTGATATAGAGAGGGAAATCCTGACATAAGGCAATAAATGTTCAGAAGAAAACTACACAAGACAATTGGGTGATTATGGCAAAGGATAAGAAGAAAAATGGCAAGAAGGCAGAAAAATCTGCACATCGTACTCCTGTGCAAGATACCACAGCTGAGAGTAGTTCAACAATGCTGACAGATCTGCAGACCTTAGTGGATGGAGTGGAAGAAACAGTGGCAAATCCAGTAATACCAGATAAAGAACTAGAGGAGGTGAAGGAAACTCCAGTCCATGATGTTCCTCAACACTATGAGGAGCCAATTCCAACTCAAGTTGTTGTAAAAAGGTATGATTGTCACAAATGCATCAGTGAAGCCATGAATTCTCATTTCCATATCTGCTCTGGTGTATCCAGTGTCAGAGCGTCCTTCAAACAGGGATCTGAGGCTGAGAATCAGGTTATTCAGACCCAGTAGCTGTGACGCTTTACAAGACATGTAGAATTATTCTTTTTCTTTTGGCTTGTTCACCTAGGGTGGAGTTTTGTCCAAGTATTCATACAGTTGGTGAAGAAAACAGCACTGCCACTTAGTGTTAGGTTGTTGCTGCTTTCTTAATGTTTGGGACTTCTTATATCTGTTAAGAATATCCTAAACTGAGGGAACAGGTGAATGGAAGCGTTAACCAAATCCTTTGGTAGTTCAAAGGGAATGTATTTAATGTTTCACATAGTGAGCAGGTTGCCTGGTTGTAAATGCTACTAGTGCAATTTGTTTTGTTAATTAGAAATACGGGTCTGAGGCATTGCAACAGTTATGTAAACTATTACAAGGCAATTACAAAAGACTTGTAAATTTTGTTGTGCCTCATTTTTTTCTACACAAGATCCAGCAACTGGCTTGTGTGTAGACCACGATAAATCAAAGGTCACTTATTACCTGTCTATTGTGCTTTAGGTCTACTGACAGGGACTTAAAGTCTTCATCTTTTGTTTGTTTTCCTTGTAGCTATGAAGGTGAGAAAGTCCATGGATTGTATGAGGGTGAAGGAGTTGCATATTTTGAAGGGGGAAATACATATAAGGTGAGTGTGTAAATTAAAATTAAAAATGTAAGTGGATCAAGTTCTTTCTTTAGAACAGGCAGGCTATTTATTTTAATGTAGTTGGAGGTTGAGCACTCAGAATGTGTAAGCACTGAAAGCTCTGTTGGTTTCTGTCATTAAAGCTTAATTTGAAACTAGTAGTTGGAGGGGAATTATTATGTCATTATTTTGAAATCTTACAGTTGCTGTAGGCTTCAGTTGGGTAAGAAATTTTCAAATGATGGTGTTCTCTTCATTTTCAAGGGTATGTTTTCTAAAGGGTTTATGCACGGACAAGGGACTTACACGTGGGCTGATGGAATGAAGTATGAGGTAAAGTGCAACTTAATTTACAGCTAAATACCGTTCTCCCAAATGGGAAGCAGTGAGTCTTAGCTTTTTAAATATTGTGCTTTAATCTTTTAGGGAACATTCATTAAGAATGTGCAGATGTTTAATGGCAGTTATACGTGGAATGATGGCAGCGTTTATGAAGGATCAATCAAGGATGGACTTAGGCATGGGTTTGGATTTTTCAGAAGTGGTACTTGTCCAGTTTCTTACCTTGGCTATTGGTGTAAAGACAAAAGACATGGAAAGGTAAGAAAGAAAACCAAATGATAACATGGTCTTGGATGACTACCTTCTAGAAGAGCAAAACATGCTTTTGCAATAGTTTTCCAGAAATGTTTTGTGCTGTTGGGTGGTCATTTGTTACATAGAGATTTCTTTTTTCCTAAGGATCATCTTTGAAGTTGCAAATGCCAATTCAAACATTTGGAATGGGCTCTTGTTTGTAGTGGAAGGTATGAATAGTATCCTAAAAAAGTTACAGGCCTATTGTGTGGTTTGTCCTTTATGCTGCTCCAAGTAGATGATAGCAAAGTCAAAATTGTTGAGTGCATCAGAAGCCATGAAACAATGACAGAACAATTAGCTTCCTAGTAATGACAAAGTGATCCCGCGGGAGTTAAGCAGTCCAAGTATAATAATTACAATTAAGACTGTCTTATGTAGTGGAAGTAACATCTAGTTTCAGGTTTTTAAGGGCAAGTAGGGCTTTTATCTGTCTCCATTTTGTGCATCCTCAGCGAGACACTTCTCAACCTGACATTTGGAAACGCAGTATATGAGAAAAATCCATTCTAGTCACATATTTTTTTTGTTCTGTGTCACTAATGGGGTGTTAAAATCACACAGGCTGCTGTGGAGGGTCATGGGTGCAATGGTCTGTCCAGTTTGTTCTGAGCAGAAGCTATCAGATAAAGACAGAACCGTTAATGCTGTAGACCTGCTGTTGGAAGGTGAATTCTGAATGAGTCAGGGAACTGATCTACCTCAGAGTGACAGCTATGATTGAGTTGCCAAAGTTAGCTCTCAGAAAGTATTTCCAAGTGGTTTGAAAAACGTGGTGGATTTTGATGTGATCTCATAGGATTTTTTGAACACTTGGTTCTTTTTTAAGGTATTCACTAATATTTGTCAAAAAGGGTTCCCTTTTAATTTCATCATTTCAGTTGCTTTCAGTACAGTGTCTCAAAATGACTACAAGACCATGATTATGTTTCCTGTATAATTTTTTCTAGTGTTTTATTGATGTAAATAAATATTTAGGTGTTTAAATTGACTGTACTGTTTGTTTCAGGGCACTATTTATTATGATCAGGAACGTACATCTTGGTATTCAGGCGACTGGGTAAATAATGTCAAAGAAGGATGGGGAGTGAGATGGTAAATGTGATAGCACTTGTTCTTCATATTGTTTTTAGTTTTACATGTAATTATACATTTTCTCCTATTGTTTAAAATGGATACAAGTGCCACCACTTCATGGTACTGTGCACTTCCTACAGTAGAATAAATAATTGTATGAAATGCTTTGTAATAATAGACTCTCTGTGTAACTCACATTTTTATGTTGGTATGTTTCTACTGAGCATTCTCACAGAAAAATGTCTAAAAATAAGATAAAATCAGCTTTGGTAAACCACAAATCAACATTTGGAAACAAATAAACTCAATTGATTTGAACAGATGGAGCCACTTTCATGAATAAATTAATTATTTGTGGAATTACATATGAAAGAAGATTTTAATTAGCTTTGGCAAAGACTCTGTAAAAAAGGAAGGACTGGTTAATATTTTTACACTGATCTGTAAGATAAAAATAGGAGATAAACAGCTGGTACAATCTAACCTCTGTATCCATGTCACACTGAGACATCTTTCAAAATCATGATAATACTTAGCATTAATAAATGCAAAATTTATTAGCAATGAGTTTATTAGCATAAACCTGGCTTTCATAAGATCATAATAAGATCAGAATTTATTATGGATGAGTCATTAACTTTTATTGTTTTCTTGCAGCTATAAGTCTGGAAATATCTATGAAGGTCAGTGGGAGAAAAATGTACGTCATGGAAAAGGAAGTATGAGATGGTTGACAGCTAATCAAGAGTATATGGGACAGTGGGTGTATGGCATACAGGTATTAATTTCTTCCCCAGAAACCTCTTTAGTTCAGCATCTGTCCATTACTCTGGTAAAACTAGACAGGGAATTTTGTGGAATATCATAGGAGCTTTGTATGACTTTAGCCAGTTGAGATAGCAGAAGTATGGTGTTTAAGTTGATTTTCAAGTTAGCAATATTCCAAATGTTAAAAGGCCTTTTACATAGTCTTACAAAACCATAATTTATTTCTCCAATTAAAAAGTAAATATTTTTCTTTAAAAAAAAAGTTTTTGAAGTTAAATGTTTGTGACTAAGCTTGAGATATGACTTCAGCAGGGAGTATATGTGGCAAGTTACTTCTGTGTCACCTGCAAAATACTAGAGCACTGTATGAAAGTTTTAGGATGCTTTTTTGAATCTCTATAAAATTGCCAAGGAGTCCAGCTTCTGGAATATTGTGTGTCTCTTTCATGTTCAGTATTTACAGTGGAAAAGATTCAGTCAGGAAGGATGTTTTTAGGCGTTCTATTGGTAGAGCTTACTCAAGTATGTATTGACTCGATGTATCCTCTGAGCACTTCTCTCATGCCTCGTATAGTTCTAAGTACTGCAGCTATCAAGTTGTTGCTTTTATTTGAGAGATTTGTCAGCAGTGACTTTTAAAGATATCCAAGTGATCCCTCCTTTTGAAAAGTCTGGACCTGTAGCAATAGCAAAAATAGTAAAAACATCTCTTCTGGAGGTGTTTTTCTCAGGCATGCATTTTGTTTTTCAGCATGGATATGGCAACCATGTATGGTTTTTGAAGAGAATACCAACATCTCAGTATCCCTTAAGGAATGAATACAGAGGGGATTTTGTAAATGGGGAACGACATGGACACGGGAAGTTCATCTATGCCAGTGGAGTGGTGTATGATGGTGAATGGGTTTGTAATAAGAAGCATGGCAAGGTGGGTATTGACAAGTAGCAAGACAAAACTACAGACAGCACCAGAGGAGACTGTTCTGCTCTTTATAGTGGCTCTCTAGATTTCTGTATGGAAAACTACATTCAGTTTGCATTGTAGATGGAATCCCAGCATAAAGGGCAGAGTCCACTGAAAGCAGTCAGAGGCCTTCCAAGGGCCTTGCTGGGCCACAGATTTGGCTCTGTGGTTATATGTATGTTGCTTGCAGAAAGAAATACATTTTGCTATGGAGATTTTCAGTGCAGTGATTGATCAACATTTCACTCTTACACTGTCAGCTAATAGATTTCAAGATGTTCTTGCACAGACATACTCTCACATTAACAGACTTTAAAAGCTGTGGTCAGACTGCCACTTAGGTGAACTAAGGATTGCAAACAAGTCTTTCTATATGGGGAGGGAAATGGTTATTTTTTCCCTCAAAATACTTTTCCAAGTCAGAGGTATGCAGGCAGTTCTTCAACCCAGCAGTGATGATCTAATGACAAAGTGCCTTATAAAAGAGGGCAGGAAAAACTGTTTTGCTTTATCTTATATGTTGCATTTTAGCCAAAATTTGTAAAAGGACATTTGATTGAGAGCATTAGTATTAGTGTTTGTGGGGGCTAATCTTTGATTTCTGTTTATATTTCAATGAATCAAATTAATGTGTCTGTAGGGCAAATTTGTCTTCGAGAATGGCCATGTTTATGAAGGAGAGTTCATAAGTGATCATTTAGTACAAAATCCTGCTTTTCAAGGGGATGCAATGAATGCAGAAGGGCTGAATGCCATTTTCACAGGAAGTCATTTTGGCACTGGTAAGCAGCTTAAGAAAACAAAGTCTACTCAGTCCTGATTTTATCGTTCCTTTTTACTATAATGTGAAGCTGCTCATACTTACTCAAGAGCAAGACATATTTCTTCAGAGAGGTTTGATAAAGGTGGGAAATGTCTTGATAATTAATAACTTTTGCTCTTAATGCTTTTTTTCCTGTGCATGACACTTGGAGTTGAGTGACACATCCATGTTGCACCTAGTAATGCTTTTGGAACACTGTTGTCTATGTAATATCTGCATTTCCTTTTGGCAAAATTACTCTTGAGTTGTTATGCTGTTGATTATGAAGTCAGTATAAAGGAGTCTATTATTCTCGGTTTGAAGTGAGTCAGAGAAGAAGAAACGAGATGTGATTTTGTATGTGTGAATGTATATTTTACATTTCATTTTAGTTGATTCTAATTTATTTTATTTGCATGGTAGAAAATATCACAGTCATTAATGGCTCAGAAAATACTTCTGTTCTGGAATCGAATATTATGTTAGATATCTCTTCACTGCTTGACTTGTTGCCAAGGGAAGAGAGACATGAAGAACTGAAACAAGTAAGAGTCTATTGTTTGATATTTTCAGTTTTCCCATGCAGTGTGTTTCATATTGTTTTGATTTGTTTTATTTGTATTAAAGTAAGTCTTTCCATTAGAGAACTATTTGAAAATCTGAAGGCCATGCACACAGAAAAGCAAAAAGAATGAATAGACAGTACTGCCTCTTCATGAGCTTCCACCAGAAGACAATCAAAAATATAGTAACATACCTGGATGGGTATGCAGCAGCTACCTTTAGCCTACTGGGAGGTTTGTCTGCTGACAGAGACTAATTTATCAGTCACCAAAAAATAAGTATTGTAACTACATTGGAACACCTAAGCAGGGATA
This sequence comes from Urocolius indicus, assembly GCA_013401255.1. Lineage (NCBI taxonomy): Eukaryota > Metazoa > Chordata > Aves > Coliiformes > Coliidae > Urocolius > Urocolius indicus. Next base: position 158,227 of record WBNH01006340.1, on the reverse strand, counting down.
TGCTCTTTGATGTTAGATCAAAAGCATTATATGCCCAATTACATGATAAGTACCAGCTGATCCCTACCTGCTGTGAGACGATGCTGAAAACATATCCTGCTTTATTTAGGTAGAATTTGCTGTGTTGAGGCATTTTACAGAACTGAGAAGAATTTACACCTTCTACAGCAGCTTAGGCTGTGATCATTCCCTTGACAACACCTTCTTTATGACTAAGCTCCAGTTTTGGAGATTTCTGAAGGACTGCCAGTTTCATCACTCCAAACTAACTCTTGCTGAAATGGATCGGCTGTTGAGCGGTTTGTATTTCTGTTGGCTGGGGTCTGGAATCTAGGAATTCTAATGGTAAGCTGTGGAGAGTTGAACTAGCAAATTTTACTGATGGCTTAACTCTGATACTTAAGTGGCCTTGAGTGAGTACCTCTGTGTTCTGTGAGTTCTCAGTGTGTGTATTAACACTTCTCCAAGAACAGGTGTTAGGAGAGAAAACGCAGAATTTAAATACCACTTTAAAATTGTACTAAAGAGCCACCTGTTCAAAAATTGTATTCACCCAGGTCTTGCCAATACTATTACATGTAGTTTTAAGAGGTCTGAGAATGAGTAGTGGAAGGAACAAATAATTTGTTTCTTTTTCTAGTGCTCTGTTTGCTTGTTTGGTTTGCATGTGGTATGAGTTGTTTTATCTTTCCTAGAGCCAGTTAATCAATTGGTTCCATTTAGACCTGCAGTGAGATGCACTGCGGTGCCCCTAGCATGTGGAGGGTTTCACTCCAGTGTCTTCCCATTTCATTCCTATATGCTAAGTGAATGCATTTCTAGAAAAAGAGAATTTGATAAGATCCAGCTGTAGGTGGACACTTCTCTCTTGACCTGCTTGTTTGGAAGTGGTGCTATGTCTGGTCTGCTTTTTCCAGGAGGATTGTTACATTGTGATGGGTAGAGATGGAGAGGTTAAGAAAGGCTGACAGGTCAATATGCCTATAAGCATTTTAATATACATGATAGTAAAAGAGATTTATTTCTTCATTTTTTTAGGTGATCAAACACCACTTGAGAAGATACATTGTCCGCATGAGACTTTACTCTTCAGAACATTTTTATCTTACCTTATTCATCTAGCATTTCATATCTATTACAAAGAACACAAGTAAGTTTCATCTTTTAGTAAAATTTATTGTAGTGTAATCAGTTTGGGTCTTCCCAGACAGGAGTATTTTTGGTTTTGAACTGTAGAGAGAAAGGTCCTTATCTGTGTGAGTGTTTCTCAGAAATGATGTCCAGGAATGTCATTCCTTCTGCCCGTCATATCCAAGGTAAGTAATGGTATTTCTTCTGTGCTGTGCAGAATTCATCAATTAGTACCACATATAGCAGAATTTTATTGTAACAGGGTTGTTTTTTTTCCCTCCCAAATAATTATTAAAGGTGTTTTATTTTGTGAAGAACGATTCACAGTTTTTGCCATGAGCTACATCGATAAGTGCTGGGCAATGTACACAGCTTTTTGCAGACCGAGTACCAGGCCTCCCTTTGAACCCACAATGAATAGGAGGCACTTCCTTTGGATGTTGAACGTAAGAATCTTTTTGTGTGTGTGTGTGATTAAATGCATTTTATTTGTTTAGTTCATATGAGCATTTAAAAATACTTCCCGTGACTTCTGCACAGTTGAAAAGGTAGGAGTGATGTTATTGGTACAAACTGTCCAGCAAACATTAAAGTGGCAGTCTTTCCAGAGAAAGGTTTATGTACTTTTTCAGGATTAAATTCTGATCTTGTACTTGATAATTTCGAATAATCAAATCTTAGACAAATGTGTTTTAAGAGAATATGTGTATTTTTGCTGGCTTTTTTGAGTTTTTTTTTCTCCTCGTCCTGTAAAATATATATACAAAAATATGTTGCTGGTAGAACTCTTAATACTGTCAGCTTCTGAAGTAGCACAGTAAACCATTTTAATGTGTTTATTTAAATTCTTTACTGAAATTCAGTAACTCAGACCAAGATTACACTGAAGCTAGGGAACAATTCACATTGATATGCCTCGGTTCTGGGTCACTGTCACTGTTTTAATCCTTTAAAGCCTTTTTCAAATGAAAAAAAAAACACCCCACCAAAACTCCAAAACTATCAGATGGCAAAACTGTGATTTTAAAAAGATTATTAATTATAAGCTTTCCCAAGTTCTTTCTTTAGACTGTTCTTGCAGTGTAGGAGAAATCCCCATTGACTTCAGTAGGGCCAGAATTTCACTCTGCCATTAACTACAAATGTAAAGATATCATTTGAAATAAGTAGAAACTTTTAGACAGACTTTAAAGAGTGTTAGGTCCATGTGAGAAGGCCTTAATTGCTTTTAACATGTAATATTTACTCTTGCTCAGGATTTAAAACTTCTCAGCAAACAATTAACTGCTTCAAGACTTGTGGAAATACTTGTAAAAGATGATCCCTCTCTACATGACAGCAGTAGTTCCAACCTGGAGCTGGAGGTATGGAAAAACCATAATCAGTTTATTGCTACAGGGATAATTAAAATGAATTTTAAAAAATGCTGCAATAGGAGGAAAATTAATGCTTTATGAAAAAAATTTAAAAGGCTATGAACTTGAGCCTCTGATTTTCTCTTCTTTTGTTCTGCCTCTGTCTCCTAGTTTAGCGCAGATACTTCTATGTCTCAGCAGACTTGACCATAGAGATAACTCCATAAGAGTGCCATAACCCAGAGGGTGAAACACCATTGGCAGGAGGCTGCTGCTGGCAATAGTTCTTTCTATGGGGCAGTTGTCTGACCATACATGTGTACAGTGATTCCACAGAGATGAGTCACTGCACTGCCAGCTGCTGAGACAGGCACTGGAAATGTTAAGATGAGTCAATAATTAAGACGTCAACTCATTGATCCTGAACATCTGATGATCCAAGAAACCTGCTTAGTGATCTGTGAAGTGCTGCCACTCAATGAGGCTGAGTAAGAAGTCCCTTGTGCTACCTGACAGCTGGCTTGCTAGAGAGGGCCTTCAGGCTTAAAGAATTAGCTCTTGGTGATGATCTGTTGTAAATGACCTCACTGAAGTTATAGTCTGAATCAGTATCTGATAAACTGAACACACAGTATAAGCCTTACTAAAGGGTTTATTATACACCCATTCCTGGGGTTTCTGGAAGCATCATATGCAATTAAAGGTTGCAGGTAGTAGCAATAGTTGTATGTTATTTGTTAGAGAAATTTCTCACAGCTCCAGATACAGCACAAATCGGTGCAGTGTTTTATGTCATGATGACTTGTGTAAGGTGAAGCACAGTAAACCACCTGCTGAATTTTTGGAGCTCTGTCTGTTTGCAGTTTCTTTTCAGAAGAAGGAATGTTTGAGTAGATAAATGAGACCAGTCAGGCTTCATGAGCAATCGCTTTTGAGTTGTTTGCTTATCTATATTTGCCTGATAATGAAGAGATTTTTCAAAAAAGAATTAATTATTCACTGCTTTTGTTTTACTCTAGTTGGTTTTTCTTGAGTTCGTTGAAGCTCTTCTTGATTGTGCCTTGGTGTATGTTACCAGTGATATGATTGAGGAGCAATTAGCTCGTGATAATCAGAAAGGAAGTAGCGTTAGAATTGAGGGTCTCTCCGAGGGAACCACAAGTGTGTCTCTGTACCCCGAATATATTCCAGCCCAGGTAAAGTTGATGCAAATCTGTTAAGTATTATTGTATATCCACTTTCAGGACAAAGTTGGGTCCTGCAATTGTTCTGTGTTTCCTGAACATAGAAACCATTTTCCTCTTTTTGCGTAAACAGTCATTTGGTTGGGTCCTTCTGCTTTTACTGTTTGTTGCTGCCTGAGGATGTAACATCAGTGTAGATGGTTTTGACACATTTGCACATGTTGCTGAAGAATTAGAAAAAACACATAAGTCTTGCAGTGTTCAAAGGGCATTTGACAAATTGGTTGACTGGTGGAAGATACGCCTCTCCTGCTTTATAGGGCAGTTTTAGATCTTTCACTTAAAATTGGCATTGCAATTGTTGGATGTGGCAAGGCGTGCTGTTTCCCAGCAGTTAAACCTTGGCTCTTTTATTTTTGCTGAACTTTTGCATAAGGATTTTGTAAGTTTTAAGTAGCTGCCTGTGACACTGGCACAATTTAGATGCATAGAGTAGTTGAAGGTATGAATTTGAATTGTTACTATTCACAAGATGAAAGGATGGCCAGTTGTTCCCATTCTGTGGAACCCATTCTCTTGCATTATATAAGCATTAACACAGTTGCACGGTGAAATGGTCCAGTTTAAAACAGATTTTCCAAGACCAAAAGAAAATCTTAATTTAAAATGTACTGAATGGAAAATTCTCCTTGTGTAAATCACAAAATGAATTAAAAAAACCCAACAGCTATGTAAAAAGCTCACACTGAAAGCTGGAGCAGAGTTTGCCATTCATGGGTGACAGTAGCCAAGGTAATTTTCAGTTTTGAAAGGGACTAGAACTTCATCTAATATTAAATACAATGTGTTCCCATGCCTGGATGCATGTATGAGCCTAGAAGTGGTGCATTTCCATTGTCAATAAAAGGATTTGCTCCCACACATACACTCAGCTGTTGTTATTTAGAATAGTGGGTGGTGTCTTCTGGAAACTGAAACAGTGGTGAGCAAAGATATAGTTTTATCTTTATGCACAAGGTGGGGTGTGAGAGACTAAGAAATGGGCAGAGACATATTGAAACACTGGGGAAGGTAACTGTAACTAACTCCTAAAACACTTTTCAGAATTCTTCCAGTGTACTTTTTACCTTTGCTGCCTTTACAGTTTTGTACCTACTGCATGACTATTATGAGATTCTTGATATTCCAAGAACAAATACATTCTGTTTATTCTCTGAGATTTCAGGGTAAAATAGTAAGGATTACTGTTCCATTATGGAAATCAAACAGAGAATTCTTGACTTTTAGAAAATATACCAACACTTAACAAACAGAATTGTGTGTGATCTGAGTCGTTGTGAGACTTTTACTGTCACTTATCTGAAAAGAGTGGCATCATCAGGCTGCAGAAGGTGCTTGGGATGACAGTTGGAATGTTTTCAAAGCATTCATCTCAGATACATCCTTGAATGTTGTTCTCTTCTTTTCACTCAGCACATTTCCTGGTGTATATTCTTATAGTCAGGGATAGAAATTCATTATTATTTCCTCAGGGGCAAATGAATAATAGTAGGTAGAGCAACATGGAAGAACAGAGGGACAAGTCTAAGAAGAGGGGCTTCCATTGTCTGTACTTCTCTCTTTCCCTATCTCTGAAATAGGATAATCCCACTTCCCTGGCTGGTAGCAAAGGTAAAATGTTATGATCCGTACTTGAAGGTACTGCTGCAATTTAAATGTTTGTAAATAGGCACAATTGCAGCAGGCATTTGGTTTGGAGAATGCTTTAGGAATTTGCATGACTCAAATGGACATGTAATTTGACTTTTTAATTTGAACACAAGTCCAGGCATTTAGTAACTGAATGCAAAACTTTTTGCCAGCCACTGAGACATTATGAAGACACAGGGCATCCTCTTCAAGAATTTCCTCCAGGTGAGTACTGCAGCTACCATAAACATCTATCAGCAGTGGTGCAAGAGGAGATTCACTCTTTCTACAGCTTAAAAGACAATTAAAACCATAGCTAATCCCTGAAACAGCTGGATGTGTTGCAATCACAGAGGGTAGCTGTATTCAGTTTGTCGCTTTATTACAAGGCTTTCCACACCTGACATATGCAGATAAGTCAGCAGGTTTGAATCTCTGAAATTTTTGTGCTTTTTAACTAGACACTATCACATTTTCCTTGAAAATAACTTAATGGCTTTTAAAAACTAAATTCTTCCTATTCTGACCACTTATTTGGGCATGGAGACAGGTGATTGAACTCTGTACTGTGCCTTCATTATAAACCAACTTTTCATCAATATTTCAGCCACAGCCCTATCTATAAGGGCAGATGACAATTTGTATTTGTGTTGAAGATCAAACCTGATCCTTAATGCACAGAATTTACAGCCTGAGTAATTTAAATTTTCTTCCTTTGCAATATCGGATACCGTCCTGTCATTTCACACAACTCATGACGATATCAAAGATGCAGAAAACAAACAAGATTTGCATCCAGCAAAGGAACTGACAGGTAAAGCAGGCTTACTGTTCCAAGGCCAACACCAAAAAAAATCCCTTGTAGCACTTGAATTGCAAAACTTTAATTGTATACATAGATTTCAGCTTGTCACAAGAGGGCAGTAAATGAACATTAATTACAGAGAAAGGGTCTTTAAAAGAAATAAAGAAAATAAAACTTCATAATTGAGACATTTGAGTTCTGAGTTAGTTTCCCCAGATTTAAAATGACATCTTTTATTTGTAGGGTATCATTAAGTTGTAATTTGTATTTACTCTATGAAGCTCAATCTGCTAGCCAGCCCTTGTTGTTTTTCATGTCTCAGACAAATGAAAGATGCTGCTGCTGTTCTGTCTTGTATCTGTTACTCAATACAAGATTACTAATGGTGGGCCACCAGTACCTGGGATGTCTTATGACAGGTAGAAAAGAAATCAGTAAGAGCATTTTCATGTTGAGGCTAGTAACATTGTCAAACCATCTCCCTTCTGGCTGATTAGCAGATCTCACCTGGGTTGGTTTTTGTGCTTGTTAAATGTTTTCTACAGATAAAGAACCCAAAAGTAAGAACACAGGGAGACAAGGATCTTTGTCATCAACAACTCTTTGTTGATATCTGATGACTGAGAAGTTACAGATCTGACAAAAACAGTGTTTCTTAAAGAATCAGCAGATAAGCCTTGGCCTGGTTGTGACAGTTGTGACAACTGGGTGCGTGGGTGCAATTCTGTCATGGATGCTGAACTGACATCAGATTACTGCAGAAGACATTTATCATAGGCTTAGTGGGGAAAGTTCATGTTCTTTTGATGCCATTCCCAGGAACAAAAGGGCCACCCCTTTCACATACATCAGTTAAAGGTTTCTCACAGTTGTCACCTTCTGAACCATGCAAAAGCCAGACTCTCCCCTTGCAGAGCAGCACATGTGAAATGTTGGAAGTTCAAAACACACTGGAAATAGAAGTGCCTTGCTAAATAAACATGTTTAAATGTTGCAGATGAACCAAAAGAAGCCAAAACTGAACATGATGAGGAATTTCATCTGTGGATGTGTCAGGTGCAAACCTTTTTTACAACTAAGTTGTTTCCTGCTTACCAGCATGAAAAAATGCTGAGGGAAAAAATAAAAGAAAACCGAATACGGGATGCTGAATTAGCTGAGCTGAGAAGGATCAAGGATGAGGAGCTGGCAGAGTGAGTGTTGTATCTTAGCTTGAAGTACTATGATCTCCTGTCTTCCACTAGCACAATTACTGAAAATGAGAAGTATGCTTTAATAAATAAGTATAGCATATTGTAACTGGGAAATAAACATCTGGGTAGAATAAGCAACACACAGAATGTAACTCATGTCACTTCTGTGGGAGTAAAAAATTCGGGTTGCTTTCAGGTTATAGAACTCCACACTCTGATATTTCTTGGCACTGGAGTCCTGCTCTGTGTGAAGGCAGTTAATACTTTTACATACTGCAAGCCAGACTTGACATGGTAACTAGACAGATTTTCAACTTCTCTACAATGTGACTGTTTATACTGCTTATAGTGTGAGTGTAAATCTGCCTCCCTCTGTTTGCAACACATTAAATTTAAACTTTGTTCACCCAGACTTATTGCCAGAAGAGAAGCAGAAGAGGCAAAAATGCAAGAAGCAGCTGCAGAACAAAAACCATTTGACTCCAAGAGTGTGGAATCTAAGGAGTTAAAGAAGCCTGTCAAACAGTTAGTGCCTCCTCAAAAGGAAACACCATCTACTGTAGCACGCTCAGTTCGCTCAGTTCGTACCAAAGTGCCTGCTGGCAAAAAGAGAAAGAAGTAAATCTTCTGAAGCTTCAAGTAAGTACTCTTTAAGAAAAAACCCATCAAATACTCAAAAGAGGCACACTTGCACTAAGGTCTACAATACAAATACCATAAACCTGTATGAACAAGACTGGCTGGTCTTACACCAGGGGTTTGGGGAAAGAGAATGTAGTAATTTACGTGAGTGTAACCTTTCAAGCAAAACTATCGAAGTATTTGACTTGCACCTAAAACTTCCCTCATTGTTGATACAGAAACTCCTGTCTGGTCATGATTGTGCATCCCATGAACTGGTTTCTGCTTAAAAAACATGGTTTGACTGAAAAACTGCATATAAACATACATATGTAAATGTTCCTGTGCAACCTGATCTAGGTGAACCTGCTTCTGCAGGGAGGTTGGACTAGATGATCTCTGGAGGACCCTTCCAACCCTACCATTCTACGATTCTATGAGTCTATGATCCATCTGCAAACAAGAATGTAAAAATTTGACAAAGAATGTAAAACAGGACGATGCAAGAAGTGCCCAAACAGGTCAACCCACCACATTCTTTGTTGTGGGGTCTGCTGTAGGCAGTCTTGTTTCACCTTGTAGAAAATGAGCAGGAAGTCAGGCGCTGATACAAATGAACACAAGAAAGCGAAAAGATGCCCTTAAAAGTGTAACAATTCTTAGTTTTATTTTCCAGTAAAATATTCACATGATGAGATCAGAATGGAATGGTACAGATGAATTCAGACTGGCTTTTCATTCATTTGCACATAAACATTTTTAAGATCTAAAAATGTTATGATCAGAGTTTACAGATTTTAGTAGAAATTTTGATTCTTACAAAGCAAGTATTGCTTTACTATTGTCATTATTCCAGTCAATAATATGACTAATAACTTCTCACGTTGAACAAGAGTCTGCCATCGACATCTTCAATAAATCAGCCTTTTGCAGATCAATCCAAGAAGAAAATATTATTAAACTGTGTTGCACAAAGTTTCTTCACTTCTTCTGTGGAAAAAAATACAATCAAGAAGACATTTCAGTATGATATTTTACAGGAATCTCCACAAGAACAACCCTGAGGATCATCAAGAATATCATTAAATTCAAACAGAAAAAACCCAAACCCCTAGGAGCTTCAAACGTAGAAATATAGTTCATGGCATTCTGTGTTCAGTAAGAGAAAGTCAAGCCTGACATTTCACACTGGCTGAAAGATGAGTTGTATTTTAAGTGACTGAAGTGTAAATGATGGTTTGAGTTTGCTGCATCATCTTGTCAAATTTTTTACACTTCCAAGAGCAGAAGTCTGAGCTTCTGAGGAGAGATCAGGGTAAGTCTGTTACAATGAAGCAAGTTAGCCAAACTTTTGCTTTGTGCTATTTGGCAGACAACACTTGTGAAGTTTACCAGGCACAGAAACACTCATTTACTGTTTCTGTCTGGCAGGCGTTATCATAAAAGCCAGCTAGAAATCCTTGTGCAAGTTTAATGCAACTTATTCCTCTTTTTAAAGTGAAGGTTGCAAGGCTTTGGTCTGGGTGTGTGTTCTTTCCCATCATCCAGATGAGCACGTTACTTCCTACTAGAACAGAGCGCTGCAAAATCGCTGCAAGTGAGACTCCCAACAGCCATTTGTCTTAAGTCTGTTTAAAAGCTTATTGCATCTTAATTTGCATTCTCAGTCAGAGTAAATAATTTGCAAAACAGCATTAGAAACATGACAACAATGGAATGAGGACCACTGACAGGGTAGACACATATAACTAACCTACCCAGGGATCACTGACAAATAAAACCTAACTTGGATGTAAATATGTTCATCTCTCACCTGTAATACACATCATTAATTACTCCTAAACTAAGCTCACAGAGCTGCTTTCTATTATTTGAAGGAGTAAGAATGACTGATTAATTATTAAGAATGTCTGTTGAATATTGATGCTGTTCTTTCACAGCTGGCAGAAGGCAGATGAAAACCTTCTGCAAACTTACTTTGTCTATGATAGATCAGTCCCTCTCTAGATTTCTTGTGACATGGATATTGTTACTTCTCCAGGGACACACATTTTAATAGTAACTGTATTTAAAGGTAACAAAAACCAATCCTTACCATTAACTTCAATCAGATTTGCATTTTTTTGATTCAAAATAACGTACAGTTCTCGCTGGTCAGACTTTTTTCCAACTACCCAGTAATCACTCATTGCCTTCACAATAATTTCCTCATCTTCATCAACTCTGAAAGAAGTTTCAAAAAGCAAAGAATGTGGCAGCAAATTCATCTTCAACATCTTTCTTTGTAATCATTAAGTGACTCCCAATACTAACTTAGACATAATTCAGCAGCCCGGATGAAGGCTTCATAAATGGCTGCTTAGGACAATTACATGCCCAGATGAGTAAATCATTCATTTGTCCATAAGCCAACTACTCCAGGCAAAACAACATTCTTGTTTCATTTGTGGAAAAAAAGCAAACCCTGTCAGAAACAGTGGGAAAATTACTAGGCACTAGAGACATCATCATCATTCGGTATTTTCATGTTCTTCCTTAACTTTTCTAGTGACTTTTCTAGAGCGTATCTCCCACCTTGAAGCACAACACACATTGACAAGAAGCCAGTTCTGGTCTCTATGAGCAGTGCTGTAGTAACTGCAAGGTTTGCATTTCACCTGTTGTATAACTGCTAAGAGCAGCCAGCTGCTTCAGAGGAGAGTATCATATAGGGTATATCTAAGCAGCTTTCTGTGTCCTCTACACTACTTATCCAGAGATCAGACAGACTTAAGTACAAAAGCACTAGGCTTCCCATCTCAAACGTTAAGTTTATGGCTACTCTGAAGCTTCAAATAGATTAAATATTTTCTTGGATAGAGGCCTTGGCCCTTCTTTAAATTACTGTTTTAAAAGGACAATGGAAGTTGTGTTGCAGACAGACTACTAAACCAAGACAAAATATCAAATGTGACTTGTGTTGCACCATTTCTGTCACAGAGCTCTGAATAGCCATCCATCAACAAAAAGGCATGAAAGCTTCACTCATTTGAAAAAAAAAATCTACTTGATGGAAGGAGTTACAGCCTATTAAATAGTTAAGCATTACCTGGAGAAGTCACTGTTGATGTCACCGAGAATCTTCATGAGGTCAGGGTGAACAGATGCAAGTGATACACTGGGTGTTTTCCTCATGTGAATGGTACTTTTCTCTGCCAGGTTCATGTGATTGAAATAGATAAACTTAAACTGAGGCTCCTTGTCAGCCCTAGGAAGATTTAAAATAAAGTGACTTGTGGATATTGCCATAGTCTGTAAGAACAGACTTCCCAGAGAGCAGGGAAGTAGCCTGTGCAAAGCTTAATCAGATATCCTGAAGTTACCTTCACATTGAAGAAGCCAAGTATGATGTTAAGACTTGTGGCATCATCAAACTTGATTTTAAACACAGGGTTGGGTGTCTTTTTTAAAAAGCAAGCCTGTAAAACCCCTTCTGCTGTTTCAGCTTTTAGTAAATAGACCCAAAGGAATCTAAAGGCCTTGTCCCACTTCCCTGCAGTAGTTTGTTTGCATTTTTTGAGCTATTTTTTCTCCATCGCCATTTTATTTCCTTGCTGCTCTCCTCTCTGTCAGTCCAATGTGTATTGAATCAATGCTAGGTCTTCACTGTGATCAATAAGTAATCTTCCACTCACATCTTTGTTATTTGTTACAAACAGAAGAAAGAGCTTGTCAGTGATCCAAGCAATTACATTTCCCTCCATGATTTGTGTGGGCCAAGCAAGAGATTATTTTCAAACTCCCACCTTGGCAGTCTTCCTCCATTTTCCCCTATTATTAAGTTAATACAAAATCTGTCACTTGGAGCTGTAGTTTTGGTAGAAGTCATAGACAGTTTTTGCCTAGATGAGTTTGTCATAGCAATTGGTACTTGAGGCTATGTATTATTTAGCATCAGGGAGATACTGTGATGACACCACTCACCTTCGCAAACAACTAGATACCCTTGCTCTCTGTCACCCAGATGCAGTGGTATCACGAAACTGTATCATGTTTTCAGGACACCATGGCATTAAACTTTAAAAGAGTCAGAGCTGCCAAACCAGTCCCAGGTGACATTAAAAAAACCTCAAGTTTAATGATTTAGTAGATGGGCACAATTTCAAGCTCATCCTATTCTATACCCTGTGGTTTTGCTGATTTGGCATGCGACCACTAAATGAGTTCAGTCACACACCTGTCTTTGGTTTAATTCCTCTTTTCTTGTCACCTGGGATGCTGTTCTTTCCTCCTCAACTAACAAATATACCACAGATGAAATATAATTTTATGGAAAGTCAGCTATGGTTTTATGTCTCTTTTCCAAATCATTAACATTTTTTTTTTTTCATTTGACTTCGCTTTGTTGCCCTTCAAGAAGTTACCTTAGTCCTGAAAAACAGGAAAAAATAAAGACTTGTTTTTCTCCTTCACCTACCATACAGAGCAAGAAGCAGTAATTTGGGGAAAAAAGTACTCAAGTATGCATTGTAAGCAAATAATCCACTCACTGAAATCTCCATTTCAAACTCTTAACTGTTCTGCTACTTAGACCTTCATTTTCCTTTTGGAATTGTAACAGAGTTGCAAGTGACATACACTCTGTCTAAGCTGTAAGTACTTGTGTATAAGACAGTACTCTGAGCTAGTGGTATCAGTGTCCACTTGATGTGAAAAATACAGTACTTTTAACGTTACACAAAACAACAGCCCAGGAAAGCAGGAGCCCAAGGAAAATCAGCACAAAGAAGGACACGGGCAAAGTGTCCAAACCTCGACTGATCTACTGTCTTAATGGCTATTTGTGAATATTATGAGATTCTGTTTCCCCTCAAGAAAAGTTAGAAAGTACAAACTGAAGTTAAGATTCTTCAGGAACTGTTACTTCTCTACTTCAACATGAGGGGACAGTGACAGAAGATGACCACTTTGGTTGGGATTTCTGCCAACTCGTATATATTTCTGCAAGGACAGTAATCTGTAGAACGGATCACTTCCATGGACCAGCCAGTTTCAGTTCACCTATGAAAGAAGCAAACCCTAGAAGTTCCACCTCGTGTATCTGAGTAATCTGCTGACAGCTGGGGGATGAGGAGGCAGAATCTCAATTGATAATAGTGAGATTTATCTTAATATTTATATGATATTTTTTCCTGCAACAGTTATGTACATAGAGGAAAAGGGTTTCAGCCAAGAGGGACCTAAATATGCAGCAACAGGCACTTTATATATGCTTAAGATGCAGAAAGGTAGATAAGCATCGTTTTAGGTACACTGTTAACTCCATGCTTTAGACATTCGGGCTTATATTACCATTATTTAGGCAGTTCATTAAACCTGACTTTTAACCAACTAATGAGGGACTGCAACAGGAACAGAAACATGGTACAAACCCTGATATTCTCTTGTTGATATTGTATTGTTCACATATGTCTGATGCTAACACGGTGAGTTGAGGCCCAACAATGCTGTCCAGTTTACGGCAAAACTCCAGTGTAGGCGGGATTGAAGCTACGTGGAGGGTAAAGAAAAAGGGAGAGATGAGATTCTCTTCCCACAGCTGGAGGTACAATTTCTGTAGTTGTTGTCTTTAAATGTCAGTGAGAGCCCTAGGACAAATTTCTCTCTTAATTACAATCTTAACAGATGACTTTGAAAGTGCACAGCTAACTGAAGCAATACTCTAGTATTTGTGTAAACTGAGTTAATGACACCACTAGCACAAAACCCAAAAGACTGATGAAAGCTCTCAAGAAGAAGAGACTCAAGTAGCAAATCAATGTTCTGTTGAAGAGTAAACCAAGTTGCATGTAATTGCATTCTGTACTATGTCTTGCCAAGTAAGTGATGCTAACAGGTACTTACCATCAATCATAAAGCAGACAGCTGCACTCATGGCCTGGAACAAAAAAGTTAAAGCAAAAGAAACACATTTATAACAGGTTACCTCAGCTACCTCAAATAAATGACAATACTTCAGTGAAGTCACACACAGATAAACCACTTACATTTCAAAAAACCCTACTTAGAAGATAACACTTTACAGCATAATCTCTTTGCAATACAGGATAGTTAGGATTTTAAAATTCAGCCCAGTGAATGGTTTTTGAGTTGGAAGGAGAAGGGAAAATTGGCTAAGGATGCAAATTTTATATATTAACTATCTATAGTTATATAGAAATAAAATGTCCTTTTATGCAAGGATATATGTCTACAAGAAACTTGCATTTCACTTTTAAAAAATAGAGTTTTATGCTACATAAAGCCAGGTATGAAACCACTTGAGGTAAGTAAAGGTTGGTATTTTGTTTTAGTAAAGCAAAAGCTTGTTTTGGGGAAGGAACACAAGAAGGGAAAACAGGATTCAGGCTTTAAAAGCTCATTGTTAGCAGAGTTTTATGTCTTCTTGCTTCAACCTGGCCATACTGACGCATCTTTCTGTACAAGTCCTAAGTACTTCACATGGTTGTCATCTTCACTGTATACAGATTGACAGTTCTGTGGAATGATTGCAGAGAAAAAACATAATACCTTATAAACAATTAAATGAAGCTCTTCGTAAGTGTCATCAGTGTTAACAAATATTTTGGGGAAACGGCACTTTGCTTCCGGATCATTAAGATTTAAAGGTCCAGTAAGAAACCTAGAAAATAATTCAATAGGTCAGATGTGATGAGTTCCTGTATTTCAGGAACTCCTTCCACATTCAAGATGTGACTGTCTTTAAAACCCTTTTTTTTTGGTTGCACCTGGGACAGCACACCCTGCCTTTGCTTTGCAACAGTACGTTCAAATGAGTTTTATGTAGAACAGCGGTGTATTAGAAGCACCTAAACTTGACAGGCAAGGACCATGATGGGGGTTGGAACAGGGAAGGCCTTGACGTCAAAAGAATGCAATAAATCAAGCAGAAGGAATGATGATTAAAACATGCTCAGACCCACAATTATTCAAAATCATGTTGCCTAGCAGCTTAAGTACACAATTCTCCACTCTGACGTGCTGAGTACAGAGGAAAGATAAAAGAGAGAAACCCCTAGATTAAATTCACACCTTCATCTGAAGTGTTTGACTGGAAAGAAATTACCAGAGCAGTTGCAACATTTTTCATGCAGTGTATTAAGAAGAGTGGGAAAGAAAACTAAATATGCAGTAATGTTAATGAAGCCTTTTGTCTTTTTTTCCAGAGCTCAAGTTTACTTTGCACCAACTACTGTGTGACCCTCTGGAGTGAACTGTGTGTGGGATATGTACTCAAAATACATGTACTCCTCCCAAATATTTTGCCCTTGAGAGAAGCAGCAGTGGATGGTGACAGTAAGAAGAGCTACCTTCCATAGTGTTGTAGATTTCCTGGCATTTCAGCACGTATTGGAGAATCTCTTCCTGCTAACTGAAGAGAAAAACAACACACACAAGAAAAAACAGCTCAGAGATATTTTGTGGACTGTCTTTAAATAAAATCAAAGCAAACCATTTGCAGAAATAGAGACACAGAGACACATTCTTTGTGTAATGTGAAGGAGGTAAAGCTAAAGCACAAGAGATCCTGATAAAACAGGGAATTCTGACTTTGCATTTATTAATCTTAAAGCTTAGCTTGTGGAGCTTTTTGACTGTGGTAGATAACTGACTCCATGTGCTTTTAGGGCACTCCACACTGCATTTAGCCATTAAGCTGAGGTGATTCATTTGCAGTACTGAGCAGTCATCAGGTATTAACATTCAGTAAAGTCCCAATCACCATCCCATATTCAAATTACCAGCACAATTCATACTGTGTTAGCTGCTAATACTGTAGAGTTAAGTGCTTCAAAACCAATCCACCTCAGAATTCCTAAACTAAAATTTAAGGGGAGGCAGGGAAGAGAGATACTTCTCTTTTATATTTTAGGCCCTAGTGGTACCAGATAAACAGGAATTAGAAAAAAACCCCAACCACCACCTCCATGACTCAACCCCAAAAAAAACCCCAACTACCATACCTCAGGCTCCATGTGTCTTGGAAACAGAGATGTTGTGAGATATTTGTACAAAATTCTCATGTCATCTTGTTCCAGTCCACTCCTAGAACATCAGGGAGAAAAATAAATGCAAGTGATGTTTGTGCTGTGAGTTTAGATCACATGTTTTCCTCTAACCAAGACTGGGACAAAACACACATTAAACTGGGGTAACAACATTTCAGCATCCCAATAGATTAAATTCCAGAGCATAAACTTTCAATAAAATGTTAGTTTATTTGCTAAATACAAAACCACAGAGAAATTAGCTGTAAACCTGAAGAGAAATATAAACAATATTTAAACACAGGTCTATTCTGCTATTCTTAAGTCTATTTTTAAGTAGAACTCATCACAAGCATTGCAGCTTTCTGGTTCAGAGCAATATAAAGAGCAATCTTTTAAAATCAACCTTCTCAACCACATAGTCCTACAGAGGAACTTGTGTATATGCACATAGGTTCTTGTGATGGAAATGACAAGGACATTTCTATAGCTGCTCCTCAGGCCAGCTTGGAAGTGATGATTTGGTAGAAGTTAAAGATTTTAAAGCTAGAGACCAATGCCCTTCTGACACATTGCTCGTCCTACCATTCAGCTTTCCCATTTTCATGCAACTCTTCCACTGATTCAGAAGCACATCTAATTATGGCACTTAATTACAGGATGAGGAATTGAGGACACACAAAATAATTACTGAACTACCTACCAGATAAGCTGGTCATTGTAGAGAAATGCAGTATACTTGACTATTTTCAGACTTTCCTCCATCCTGTTAATGAACGACTGAATTTTCAAGTAAGTCATTTTATCCAGTGGAAAGAAGCTGATTCCACAAAACACATCCAGCAGATCACAAGACTGTAAATGCAGTGTCTGCAAGTACTAAGAGAATAATGACAGTTGATTTTTCTGAATTCAGAAAACTACCAATGTCTAGATTTAAATTACAGGTTTGAGTCTAATCCCCAGTAATGCAGACTAACGATAAAAAAACCCAAACAAAGCCTTCCAGTTCTGCTTGTATGACATACTCCTTCATGTGGGGCCAGACCTTCTAGTAGGGCCTGTAGAGATAGGACAAGGGGGTAATGGTTTTAAACTAAAAGAAGATAGATTCAGACTAGATATAAGGAAGAAATTTTTCACAGTGAGGGTGTTAAAAGACTGGAACAGGTTGCCCAGAGAGATGGTAGATCCCTCATCCTTTGAAACATTCAAGGTCAGGCTGGATGGGGCTCTGAGCAACTTGACCTAGTTGAAGATGGCCCTGCTCAATGCAGGGGGTTGGACTAGATGACCTTTAAAGGTCCCTTCCACCCCAAACTATTCCGTGATTCTATGTGTGAATGGATTCCAGATGTCAGCTTGCTCTTATTTAGTCGTAGTGGTAACAATAGCTGAAGCTTTTGAGGGTACAAGGAAGCACAGCCTACCCTACTAATATTTAATTTCAGCACTAACTCTGTAGAAACATTAGCAGATAAATCCATTAGCTTTCAATGTGCAATGGAAAAGATATTTTTTATTCTTCTTCCTTGATAGACTGTAACAGTTACCAAGAGATTTCAAATGCACCATCAAATGCTTTGCTCTGTGAAAGATGAGTTATGCAATGGCTCCCTCTACAGTCGTTTCACATGACCAAAACACCCCACATAGTAAAATACAGACAAATAGCATGACAGATCTCTGTCACAGTTCCTCATCTAACTCTCATTTCCTTTCAGAGTTTCAGTGCAGTGCGAGGCTGCCAGCAACACGTAGCCTATTCATCAGGGTTACAACAGAACAACTTGCATGACCAAAGTTTTTAAGCATTTCTAATTCCACAGCAAAAAGAAGCAACTTTTTCCTTGGATTTCTTTCTGGTTTACGAATCTATAGTGATTACCGTTTTACCTTCAGTAGGAACTTCAAAGAAAACCATTGCTTTTTAAAGGTAAAGATCTCTTAATTTTTGCCAAGCTTCATTTTTTAGTTGCCTAGACAGAAGTGTCCATCAGCTAATTAAACAAATACTCCTTGTGCCAACAGTATTCTTTCTAGAGCCTATGCCAATCTTCAAAAACTAAGCACATTGTTATTTTAAAATCTCATTGAGAGAACAGAATTTTAAACACCAGTATACAGTGTGTACACTCCATCATCATCAGACATATCATCACTCACATCTCTACCACATGAGAATTAACTGCTGACAACAGGCTTCTGTTTCCTTCTGTACAAACAAGAAAAGCAGGGGCAGACAGACACTTGGTTGCCACTATTTAAAGCTGGCTTGGTGAAACTTTTCATGTAGGAATTCCAAATTCTGCCAGAGGTGACTACTCAGTTACTTTAAGTGAAAAACACTTGGAAAATATTTGATTCTTTGCTCAGAAATAGGTTTTGCTTTCCATCTTTTCACTAACGTGTTAGCTGCTACAGACTGACGTTACATTCTGATGACTAGTTATAACAAAAGGCAGTATTTCCTGAAACCTTATCAGGCACAACTACTAGTTCCCCATGGGAGGTTGAGGGAGAAGTTACAAATTACAACTATCCATGACTTCACAGTACATTCTAATGGACTCTAAGTCTGTGCACGTAGGTTGTGGAATCTCAATCCTTGGATATTTTTAAGACTCAACAAGCCAAAGCCCTGTGCACTGCAGTCTGTCTGATTGTTAATCTCAAAGTAGATTAACGATCTGGACCATTCCTTCCAACCTGAATGATGCTCAAATAGATCTGCACAGATTGTTATCACACTAACCAACTCAAAAGTTAAAACAGAATGTCTAAAGACCTAATATGATTCCACCAGAAAAAATACCCAACAGCTCAGCTGTTCCATCAAGCCATAACCCTGTGGTTCAACTCCACTAAAAGAACCTACCATGTTAGCAAGAAGAAGTAAGTATTTGAAAATATGAGTAATGAGACTTTGTGTGTTGCCACTGTAACTTTTCCACTGCCCATGTCTTTTAATCACAGTGCAGCCACAGCCACTTAGAGGAGACTTTGGCTTTTTATTTCCAACACAGAATCACACTGCATGTGCCTGAAAAATAAGCGTCTTACCCGATGGAAGAACTTCTCTAGTCTCTCCTTTAGGAGTTTTACACCTCCGTCTTCCATGGCTTTCAGGAATGTGCCATTGAAAAGCTAATAGTGAAAAGAAAATATAACTAAGTCAGTTGGGTAGTCATTTACAATAATTTCTTAAAATTTGGCCATGAATACAGCTAGATCACAATACAGCTCCTGCTTCTCAGTGTTTTGACTCCATATAGATCTACATGTAACCCCTTGTTATAGAAAAAACATCTCTCAGATTTGTTGAGTCCAGGTATATATGGCAGCAGAGGCAGAATGAGAAAAGGAAACCAAATTCTTTAATGGTAGAGAAATTACCTACCTGTGTTGCTTAAGTATCTTATGTTCTTGTTTTATAAAAACCAGATGCATAGTTTTTCAACAGATAATTGCCCAAGAAAGAAGAAATCTGGCCTTCATAAAAATTAGAAGGCTTTTATTTTTACAAGAAGCTACCAAACCAGCACAGGTAGCTAGAAAAGCTTTATTTTTCTCTTCCATTAACATCATTACAGCTTCAGGAAGAGAACACGTGATACTAATGAAACAAGAATGTCAAAGCAATGATAAGCTTGCACATCCAAGTGGTGCATAAGGATCCCTGCTCAGAAGAGGAGCCTCTAGTATTAACTCTACCTTGTACATGCTGTAGCACTGCTGTAGGACCGAACTATAAACCTTGTCCTGCAAAAAAGAGAGCAGGATATTAGTACATCTGTACACAGGCAGAATTTTATGTTTCATGTTTTTTAAAGAGCCAGCAAACATACAAATTAGAGAAATCAGTCTCTGAAAAGTGAATCGGCATTTTCAGTCACCATCTAGAAATGTCTTTGTACTTAGAAAGTACTACTGTAATAAAGGGAACCCTTTTCCTCCTTACATTTATTACCAAAAATGCCTTATTAACTCATGCATAAGATACCAGTTACAAATAGTGCACTTCCCTAGGCCAGTGGGCAGTGAAAATGAATTTATTTCTGACTAGTTTTCTCCTTATCCAGGTAAAAGACTCAAGGAAGTGAGACGCCAAGCAGATTTTTATGGGGCTAGAACCTTGAACCAGACGAAAGACAGACTATCTTATTGTTTGTCTAGAAAATAGAGTGCCTATGACCTATCCTTTTCTGAGATCATGAGGAGCAGAACTGGTGCGCGCAGTGGTAGCACAATGGAGACAGCACAAGCACCAGCTTTTAAAATATTATCCCACCTGGCCAAATACCCTTCCTATATACAATTAAACTAAGGAAACTTCAGTTTGGACAAGAAATCCCAAGAAAGTTATGAGCTGCTTGTTTTTCCAGATTATTAGTAAAGATTGCAAGCAGTCTTAAAAGAGTAGTAATCTGTATACTGAAACCTAATAAAAACACATAGATTTAAAATCTTGCAAGCACTTAATTACACAAACAAATATTAAGAACTATTTGCCTATTCCTAGCAAAGAGTCTCACAGCTGGACAGAATCATAGAATGGTAGGGGTTGGAAGAGACCTTTAGAGATCATCTAGTCCAACCTTCCTGCAGAAGCAGGTCCACCTAGATCAGGCGGGTCTTGAAGACCTCCAAGGAAGGAGACTCCACACCCTCCCTGGGCAGCCTATGCCAGGGCTCCGTCACCTGAACAGTGAAATAGTTTTTTCTTATGTTTAAATGAAACTTTTTGTGTTCCAGCTTGTGCCGATTACCCCTTGTCCTGTTGCTAGATACCATTGAAAAAAGGGATGCCCCAATCTCCTGACATCCAACATTTAGGTATTTGTAAATATTAATGAGATCCTTTCCTCACAAGGTATTTTTCACTCATGTTTACTGGGTGATCTTGAACTGCTCGCTGGATCCTACTCTCTTCTTTAACTTCATTGAATAGTACTTTGCTCTTTTTCCATTTATGGAGATATATACATATATATATATAAATCAAATCAATATGGCAAACTAAGATATTTGTTAGTTTTTGAGTTATACAACAGAACTCAAGAATAAAAGTAAGAAGTTCAGTGTTACCAGTAATTCTTCTTCCTGATACTCATAGACTGGCTTTCCATCTTTGTGTTTTTCTATTATGGGATTCCGTACAACCTAGAAAGTGGAACAGGCTGGTATTAGACAATGCAGAATGTCTTGAGAACACTGCAAGATGATGGTTTGGAAACATGCATATCACGTGTATAAATACCATGACCATCCAGAAGCTTTCCTCAGGTTCATGGAAAAATTGTCTATTCTTCTGTGTATGTAGGGATTTAGCTGGTTTTGTTGGACTGAAGGTCCTGGAAAGAAAACAGATACATAGATACAGATGTTTATACACACTCATAAAACAAAACAAAACACATGATTGGGAAATTTAAAGTACCATGCTTGTGCTAATACCTTGTGAATTGTACTATAGCTTCACATAGTCCCACATTTCTAATTTTTTCATTCTTTTCTACTTCATTTGGATGATAGAAGAGAATTTTCTTTTCTTCCTAAAATTTGAAAAAAAGGATCAAAGCAAATGCATTTTAACAGAATCAGAGTTATACCGAGTTCCTGGATTGCTTGGTTTTGAACTTTAATCCCTTAATTTCCTAGAAAGAATTTTAGCTTGTACCTAAATGGGCTTCTGTAATAACAGATAAAAGCACATTATTTAAGCACACTTAAGCAGTCAGTCATCCCAAGATATCTCAAAATACAGCTATTGAAATCATCAGGCCTCGTCACTTCATAGCTATTTCAAAGCAAGGCCAGCTTCAAAGCCAGATCAAAGCATTGCTAGCTTCAAAGCTAGCTCAGATTGCTCAAGGCCTTGTCCAGTTAAGTGCTGAATATCTCCAAAGATGGAGATTCCACAACGGTTCTGGGCCCCTATCTTCACTGTGAAGATCTCATCAGTTTCCCGTGCTGGAACTTCTTCCATTACCTCTCATCCCTTCACTTCAAGGACTTCTCTCCATCCTCTTTAGCCACCCTTTAGGCAAGTGAAGACAGCCATCAGACCCTCTTCCCCACCACCTTCAAGCTGCACAAATCCACTTACTTAAGGCTGTCCTGGTACATCATGTACTGTTGGCCCCTGACCACCTTGGGGATTGCTTCAGTTTGTTGGTATTTTCCCCAGCCTAGGAAGTCCCAGAGGAACACAAGTGCCCGCCAGTAGCCTCACAAGTGCTGACCAGAGGGGAACCACTGGCTTCACTTGTCCTGCTAATGCACGCTCCGTCCCGCAGCCCGGCACGCTGTTAGTTTCCCCTGCCACAAGGGCACATTGCTGATTCACGTACAACCTGTTGTTCACTTCAACTCCCTGGTCCCGTTTTGCAAAGTTGTTCTCTAACCAGTCTGCCCCTGGCTGCCACAGTGCATGAGATAATTTCATCCCACACACAGGCCTTTTGCGTTTGCCTTCATTGAGCTCCACGAGGTTTCTGCTAGCCCATATTCCCAAAGAAGAGGCTCCTTCTGCATAGCAGCCCTGCTCTCCGGTGTATCAGCAGCTTCCCTCGGTTTGGAGTCATGCAGAGACTTGTTGAAGGTGTACTCAGTCTCATGACCCTGGTCCTTAATAAGCACTTAAGCACACCGTTCTGTTCGAAAACTATTACAACTAAAGATTAGCACACGAACCATACAATATGCAATCTAAACCCCGATACTATCACTTCTTAAATTTCCTCGCTAGAGATCACAACGACAAGAAAACACCGGCAATCACTGGAACGTCACGAAGTTAAACGCTAAGCTTTCTACCACGTTGTGCCTACCTGGAGAAAGTGACTTTTAAAAAGAGTTACTGCACCAGCAAAACAAAGTTACTAACAGACCGGCTACAGGATTTCACGTGCTGTTTCTAGCCCGCTGGGTTGCCGTTCGTTGTGGCCTGAAGCAGACAGACACGGGTGCGGGTGGCAGCCGCGGCCCCTCGTGTCAGCGCCGTCCCGCGGGCACACGCTGCGGCCCAGGCCTCGGGGAGAGACCGCAGAGCGCAGGCAGCCGCAACCGAGGCCGGGACGCAGCTGCGCCGGGAGGGCACCCTGCGCTCCCCGCAGCGCCGCGACGCCCCGCGCAGGTACCTCTCCCTCCTTGGGTCCCAGCTTGGGGTTGTAGATGAAGAAACTGAGCAGGGTCGGAGGGAGCTGTTTCTCCTGGCCGGCTCCCCCCGCCGCCGCCGTCGCCGTCGCCATACCGAGCCTGAAGCGAGCGCGCCTGAGGCCGGCAGCCGCCACACACCATCAGGGAGCAGCCCGGGGCCGTCCGCCGGCAGCGGCAGCGGCAGCGGCAGCGGCAGCGGCAGCGGCAGCGGCAGCGGCACCGGCCCCGCACCGCTTCCGCCTTCCCCACCCCGGAACAGCAACGGCGCCGGCCTGGAAGCGCTGCCGGGCCCGGCTCCGCAGCGCCCCCGCCAGCGGGGAGAGGAATGGCACGTGTGTGCGGGAGCGCGGCGCTGGACAGCACCCAGCCATCGGGGCTCGCCGGAGGCTGGGCAGCCGCAGGACGCGGTGTTCCCTCAGCAAGAGGTCCCCAGTGTCCCGGGAGCCTCCTGCGGGAGCTCTCCAGCACAGCCCCTCCCGGGCAGCGGCGGCTGCTGCAGGGGCAAATCACCATTTGGCCACGACATCCCCTTTGTGAAGAGCCAACACAGCGCGGTTCAGTTCCCTCCTGATTCGTTCAGAGCTGCCCGGCAGCTGAAATGAGTAGAAACCCTTTTATTTTTAGAGGTAAAAGAGTGAAAGATGAGATCTACAAGTTTGAATATGTTGAAGGAAATGGCACTCAGCACCACTTAGTGCAGGTAATCCTTTCTCCATAAATACATCTACTTACGCTGGTTATTTTTTTATAGTTTTCTCTGACACATTTAAAATCATAACATTTAGCTAATAAAATACTCAAGAAGCTTCACTATTACTTTTCAATTCCAATTCTAATCAAAATTCCTGTGTGAAGTCTATTATAAAAACAGCTACATGGTAAGAGATGTGTCACCGCTTCTCCATAAAACTAGTACATTTAGGAATCTGAATAAATGAAGTGACATAGTTGCTTAAATAAACACTTAGATAAGGTATAAAAGATGAAATTGAACATCTCATTCCACCAGGTCATTTAGTAAAATGTACTGATAAGTTTTCTTAAAGTTGTGCCAGACTAATTCTGAAAGAAAACAGCATTTCTTGAGCTTTTCATTTTTCTCTTTCATCAACATTTTGGTTCCTGTCGTCACTCTTAGTTGATACTTACTTTCCCTACTGGTGATATCATTTGGAACAGACCTCATCAAACCTCAGCAGTTGATGGTTTACTGAAGAACCCAATCCAGTGCCGCAGGAGCACTGCATGGAATAAAGATTCTGTAAGACTGCAGTAGTTTAATATTTAATGGCTGTACTCAAAAAGGAGTGGTGTACACAAGAATGATGATCACTGTTTCCCTCTGGCCTGGTAGAGTTGGTGTGCAGCTCTGTCTCACATCCCTAGTGCCATGCCATGGCTGCAAACCCTCCCAGGGTGCAGCCTGAGGGAGATGGCTGCCCCTTGAGAGGAGAGGGGCACAAAATGAAGTGGTCTGCTTCTTGTGAGGTATGAAATGGAGGTGGCTGTTTCTTGTGAGGTAGAGGAGGCACAAATTAAGTGAGCAGCTTCTTGTGGAAAGGGCAGAAATAGAGGAGGCTGTTTCTTGTGAGGCACAAAATGGAGGGGGCTGCATCTTATGAGAAGGTGCAAAACAACCAGACTGCTTCTTGTTAGGGAGGGAAAGCACAAAATGGAGGAGGCATGAGGCACAAAATGGAAGAGGCTGCTTCTTGCAAAGGAAGGGAGCCACAAGATGGAGGAGTCTGCCTCCAGTGAGGCACAAAATGGAGGTGCTGGCTGGCTGTGAAGTCTGGTGAACTGGTGGGCAGCCTTACTCAGGTCCTCGCAGGCCAGTTTGGTGTGGAGTTTGAATATGTGAATTCATGTGAATGCAGTATGTGTGCAGACTCCCTTTACATGGATGCAGAGCTCATCACCACCACTGGTGTCATCTTTCCTACCTACATCTATGGCATTTAACCCAAATCTCTCAAGAGCCAAGCAGCTCCTTGTGTCCTATGGGGTGGACAGGTAGGAGCAGCAATAAAGGCTGAGCCATAGCAGCAAACAGAGCATTTCCAGTCAGTGCCAGACAGGCCTCAAACAGGGGGAGGAAATGTTTCCAAAGCTGCAGAGAGAACCTGATTTCTAATTTAATGCAAGATTTCAGAAGGACCACAGTGGCAGGTGACTCCTGCCTCTTGCCAGTGTAAGAAGGCAGGATGGGGGAAGGCCTTGCCATGCTGAGCTGCTCAGGGTTTCCTTGAGTAGAGGCTGAGTAAGGATCAGACCAAATGTGTCAGGATGAGGCATTAAAATACAGTAATTCTTGCTTCCTACCCTACATCTGTGAGAAGAAATCCATCAATGTGTGCAGGTCAGCCCTTTAGACTTATGATCTGTCCATATGAAGACAGCAACACAGATGAGACAATTTCTTGAAACGTCTGGTAAAGAATGTACAGGAAAGTCTCCCTGTACTCTGCAGTGGGTGAGGCGCCTGGAATACTGCTTGGTTTTTGAGCCCCTCACTACAAGGACATTATGGTGCTGGAGCACGTCCAGAGATGGGCAATGGAGCTGGTGAAGGGTCTAGAAAACAAGTCTGATGAGGAGCAGCTGAGGGAACTGGGTGTGTTTAGCCTGGAGAAGAAAATGTGAGAGGAGATATGATCATTTTCTATAACTTCCTGAAAGGGAGTTGTGAGGTGGGAGTCTCTTCTCCAGTAATGAATGGACAAGAGGAAATGGGTTCAGGTTGTGCTGGGGCAAGTTTAGGTTGGACATTAGGAAGAACACTTTCATAGAAGGGTTGTTAAACTCTGTCACAGGCTGCCCAGGGAGGCAGTAGAGTCCATATCCCTAGAGATATTAAAAAAACCACATAGCTGAGGTGCTGAGGATCATGGTTTAGTTTAGTGATGGGCTTGGCAGTGATTGGACTCAATGGTCTTAAAGGTCTTTTCCAACTGTAATGATTCTATGATTCTATGAGTGAATAAATCAAATGAATAAAGCAAACTTCTCTCCCCTTCCCCCAACTTGTGCTACACTGTGGAGGGGATGGGAGTGGGAAGGTGGTGGTCAGGACTGTGGGCCAAAAGGAAAGTGAATTTGTTTATACTACTTGCTTTATGCCTAACAGGAAAATTGTTGAAGTTGCTGGTATTGATAGCAATTTCTCACCAATGATGTTATAAAACTGCAGTGACTGGATTTTATGCTTATGTTGGGTTAAGCCTTTAAATGTGTGTTTGTTCAGAAGTTAACACAACGGAGATCCTGGTCTATGACTAGGGTGCCTGTCATAGACCCTGCTGTAATACTAAGACTGTCACAAGGAATATATTGTGGAGGTGTATATGGTTGGACAGTGGATACTTGCTGTAATTGGTGATTCGTAAGGAAGGTGTTACCATGCTAAACTTTCCTTAGGAAGGGAGTTAATGTATGTGTAGTGATTGCTAAAATATAATTCTGCTTACTGCAACCTCTTCTGTAACTTGACATTGCTTTTGGTGGAGGTATTTATGAGAATCTACAGAGGTTAAGTGGTAAAAGATTCAATTAAATTATTACATTTCCAATGTACAAATTAACAGGGCAGGAAGAAACTTCTATTGTGGTTCCAGTTTCATCCCATCTTCTTAATTGTATGTGCAGTAACACCACACCTTGACATTTGCAAAGTGGCATCAGATCACCCCGAGTTTGAAACGTGATTCCTGGCCCATGATTATGTAAAACTAAACTGCTGCATAAGTACATTGGGCATTTGACAGGACAACTCCTGCATCAAGAGACAACCTCATGAGTGATTTCCAATTTCTTGAAAAAAATGTGTAGGAGTAAGAAGCAGTATCTTCAGCAGCGAGTAGACATACTTTTTGGTTTGTTGAGCTTACTTCTTGGTACTATTTTGAGCATTTCCATCAGCTGCATAGTAGCAGACTTCACAAAAAGGTATACTATAAATCACTCTGGGTGTTAGAGCTGACAGCTGTAAATAAATACAGCTGACAGCTCAAATAGCTGTTCCATTGGCAGTATGTGGTCTAAATGTGTTAACAAATGTGTGGACTCAGCAGTTTGGGATTAGTTTAGCAAATAAATGACAAAATACCACTGTGATCCAGCAAAAAGCACAATGCCTGTGTATCTCTGCCCTGCCTTCTTTGTTAATGCTGTAACAGGCCTTTGTGGCTCTGTGTGAAAATACAACAGTGCAGCTAGATGCAGGGATCTTGCTAAGAGTGTCGTTCATCTCCCCTAGGTTTCTTCTTAGTGTGATGTCAAGGAATGTGAGCAACTCAGTGTCATGGTAAGTAAAGAAGGTTTAATAATGGATGTATTTCCTTTGAAGGATCAGAGATTTCATAAAGGAAGGTAGTAACTTTATACTAGCTTTGGTTATGATTAAGGATACAAAGTCACTGAATAACACAAAAAAGTTACTTTTGTGCAAAACTTGAGATATTTAAATGTTTTCATTTGTTTAATGTGTTCAGCAGGAATGCCTGTGTGTTGTTACTAGCCTGGACATGTGACAGAGAAAGCTGGGAAGAGGGGATGAGGAAGAGGCTAGAAACTTAAACGGATTTCACTTCTGAAGATGAATGTAGTAATATGTTAGTAATGTGTTAATTATTTCCCTACTGATCGAGATTTAAGCCAAGAATTATATCATAGTTTGACATAATTAAGGCATGGTTGGTTTTATGCTTAAAAGTTGAGTCAAGCCACTCTTTCTTCTTGTCTATTTTAATTCTAACTAGTCACAGACAGGGTAACATGGCATACGGTAAATAAAGTGACCATAAAATGGAACTCTAGAGACCTGTATTTGAATGGAATCATGAGTATTCTGGTATTTTCTAAAAGATTCCTTTTATAGTCCTTATGTCTAGTGAATGATTTCAGTATGCAATGTACAAGTGATAGTTCTGATAACTAGTTGCAGCTTTTGTTGAGATCTGTAAGCATGATTGTCAGTAGTAGCTGATTTCTGCATGTTACAACTCATTTCATTGAGTCCAACCACTAACCTCACACTACCAAGTCCACCACTAATCCATGTCCCTCAGCACCTCAGCCACATGGCTTTTCATTATTTCCAGGGATGGTGACTCAACCACTTCCCTGGGCAGCCTGTGCCAGTGTTTAACAACGTTCTCAGTGAAGAAATTCTTCTTTATCTCCAATCTAAACCTCAGGCACAACTTGAGCCCATTTCTCATGTCTTATCACTCATTACTTGGGAGCAGAGACTGACCCCCACCTTGCAACAACCTCTTTTCAGGTAGTTGTTGAGAGTGATCATGTCTCCTCTCAGCCTTCTCTTTTCCACAGTAAACAAGCCCAGCTGTCTCAGCTGCTCCATTTTTCTAGACCCTTCAGCAGCTTCATTGCCCATCTCTGGACGTGCTCCAGCACCTCAATGTCCCTCCTGTAGTGAGAGGCCCAAAACTGAACAGAGCACTTGAGGTGAAGCCTCACCAAGTGCTGAGTACAGGGAAACAATCACTTCTCTAGTCCTGGGGGGCACACTATTCCTGATACAGGCCAGGGTGCCATTGGCCATCTTGGCCACCTGGGCACACTGCTGGCTCATGTTCAGCTGCTGTCAATCAACTCCTCCAGCTCCTTTTCCACCAGGCAGCCACACATTCCCAAGCCTGTAGCATTGCCTGGGGTTGTTTTGGCCCAAGTGTACGACACAGCCTTTGGCCTTGTTGAACCTCATGCAACTGGCTGTGGCCCATCAATCCAGCCTGTCCAGGTCCCTCTGAAGAGCCTTCGTACCCTCAAGCAGGTCTGTGCACCCGCCCAGTTGGTGTCATCTGTGAATGTACTGAGGATGCACTCGATCCCCTCATCCAGGTCATTGATAAAGGTGTTAATCAGAACAGGCCCCAGTACTAAGCCCTGAGGAACACCACTAGTGACTGGCTGCCAACTGGATTTAACTCCGTTCACCAAATGATTTAGCATTTCAAGAATTCTAGGGAAGTGATAAGTTGTTTTAACTTTAAAAGTTTATTCCACTTCAGAAATCCTACACACCAACAAGTTTTCCTTTACATAAAATATTGCCCCACAGAAAACAGTGATCTACTGGAGTATCTGCTACACTGTTAAGAGTTTTTTAAGGTTTGGGAAATGGATGGAAAGGTTCCTTTAACCAATAATCTGGATATTAGAGAGACCTCAAAGTATCTCAAGTAGAGCAAGTGGATTGTATTTTTTCAGTTTGATGCTGTAGTGCACTTGTGTAAAATAATAAGCTACAAACAAACAACTGAGGTATATTTTGAACTAGTAATGATGAACAAGACTTTTCTAAAGCCTTTACATACACAATGGTTAAAGAATACATGTCAGGCCAAGAAGTGCTTCACTAGTCTTTTTGTTCCTTGGCTCTTGGTTGGGTCTAAGTACATTTTTTAGTTCTGATGTTTTATAGGAGCTTCAGAAGCAGAACTATCAGCTGTGAGATACTCTTCTTTCTGGGAAATGGAATTATAATTCCACTCACAGATTTGTTGTGGGCCAGGGCAGCCCAGTGACCTGCTCCATCTCAGTGGAGAGTAACAGGATTTGTGCTTTGTCTCTGGGTTTCTTGTCTGTCTCTTTGCATCTGTGATGCAAAGGATGAGACATTGAGAGGAGTTGAGAGCAACAGCAACTAGAAAATTCTTTGTTTTACATGCATTTGCTTGCCTGAGGTAATATGATTAGTCAAGGTCAGGACACTTATTTGTCAGCGAAATGGAGAATGATTTGTTTATTACTTAGATGTGAACTAGTCCAAGACCCTTCTGTCATCAGACTAGTTTCACTGCCAAGAATGCACTTTGTTGCTTGCGAATATCCTGTGACATCCATCTTCTGCTATGAGACTCTCCATGGGTCAGTTCCTCAGCTTGGGCAAATCTGAGTAGCTCTGTTTAAGTCATTGATACTCTAGTGATTTATGTAATGTAAGCATATTTCATCATGTTAAGAAATATTAAAATTAAATGGTTTTTAAAATTAGTTTGTGTTATTTTTTACTCCATACAAACAAAAATATGATGGCTATATTCAGTTCTGTCGTATACTAGGTATACCAGCTTACAAACAACTTGTGTACCAAATGAAGCTGATGGAAAACATTTTGAAATGGGATAAAAATTCTGTTTTCAATCATCAGCTGTTAAGAATGGTGGATTAATATAGACATTTAAAAAAAAATGCAGTAGATGTTTCTTAGCTGGCTCCAAAAGAGTGATGGCTGCAAAGAACACACAGAAGTGAATACTCGGGGATGAATCATTGCAGAATTTGTATTGGTGCAGCTGTCCGGAGTGTCTTGGAGGATGGCACTCCATGAACTTTTTTTTTCCACACTGAATACAGGAGAAATTTAATTTCTTTAACTGCTTTTAGTTCGATGATGAACATGTTTGAGGCCAACAGGAATTTTTCAATTCCTCTTTTGTTAAGCTTGCAAAGTCCACGTTGAGAGAAAGAGCTTAGTGTATCAAAACATTAGCCACATGAACTCTGTGACTTTGTTCTGAAAGGTACAGAGGCCTGTCTCACAAGTGCAGTCTGACTCTTCAGTCTCTTCCCCAGCAATAGCTGGTTATCTCATAAACAATTCAGTTCTGGTTTTTGATGTTTTTCTACACAATTGCCAGTGTTTATAGAGACTTTTGAAAAGAAAAAAAAAATACAGTTAACTTTAAATGTAACCATTTGTAACAAAAGAAGAAATGTGGTGAAACTGCAGCGATTCCAAACCATTCACTTTGCTGAAAAGGCTTCTATTGTGTTCTAGTGACTCCTGCAAGCTGTGTGCGTGTGTGTGAACTACAGTACATAGCACTTGTTAATGTTGAGAAAACAAGTGAATTTTTAAATACTCCTCCACAGCATCTGAACATTTCTCTTTTGTAATGAGTGGTTTGTTCATAAAAAGATATTTCTTCAGCATCTCCAGAGGTGGATGGTTTTGTAAAGATCATTCTTAATACGGCAGACAGAGCCTGGAAATACCAGGTAGGGTACGTTGGAGCTTTCTCACCATGCATTTCAACAAATTCTTTCTCTACACTTTTAGTCCTCCCCATTGAGAAAGCTAGAAAATACCACCAGGAAGAGATCTTTTGCTTCCCCTGTGCTTTTTAAAGCCTCATAGTTATCTGAAACCTCAAGTCCACATAGGCTTTCCTTGTCATTCTTGCTTCAGGGAAGAATGTGGGTTTTGCTTTGTTGTTCTCTTAATTGGCTAATGTAAAAAGTATGGTTTGAAACTGCAACATTCTTATGAAAAAATAACTTCTTAAGTAAAAATACATGACTGATTTTTCTCTTGGAAGTCAGTGAGGGACTTTATCCTCACCTGCCTCACAGCTGTATCTGAGCTCCTAGTCTTTGATGAAGACCTGCTTTTAGAATTTCAAGCTTAATCCAGAAAGGCTATTGTAAACAGAACTCCCACTGAGTTCAAAAGATGTTCCATAAATGATTTAATAACATCATGATCTTGGAGGGATTAACACTTTTGGTTGAAGAATTCACACATTTCAGTTTAGCAGTCAGAAAAACAGTCACAAGCTACTGTATATGATGAATTTTATTGGATATTTTTAAGGGAAGTGTCTGCAAAAGTAGAGTTTAGAACATGACAAATGGTCCACACAATGAAAAAAAAATCATTAATTAGTGTTTCATTATGTTGCTAAGGCAGTGAAAAAGTATCAGACAAGATAAATAAGGGACTTGGGATTTTCAAGGTTTCGGAGTATCTCGTGCAGATTCATTCCGATTCTATCCTGTTTAGTCCTTTTGAACCTCTAAGACTGCACCATTTCCTGGAATTCTGTGAAAGATAAGAGAGTTTTTATGGTGTAAATATAAAAATGAAAGGATTAGGAGTAAAAATTGATGACTTATCAAGAGATTTAGAATAGGAATGAACAGAAAACAATTATGTGGTAGATGACCAGAGGAGAGGAAACATGTATGGAGGAGTGATATTGCCTAAACTTCCACATCCAAACAGATGGAAAGGCAATGTTTGGCTGACATATATAAAGAATAATAAAATGTTCAAGGTATTTTTAGTCTTCTGTCTGCATAATAGGGATCTTAGGAAAAAAATAATGGAATGGCTATCAGGGAATTTGAGTAAGAGAAGTGAAGAATTAGAAGAATGAAAAGCGAGTCCTTGTGTCTTCTTAGCTGTTTGTAATGCCTCAGCAGTTGAGAAGTGTTGATTTAGGGCATCAAATAAAGCCAAAAACATTGTGCAGTTCCATGTGTTGTGATACCAAAGCACTGTGTTGTACAATAAGATATTATTTGGAAGACGTTTTAAATGTTTGGCTTCTGTGAGTATCTCATCAGTCCTGTCCTTGAACAACTATATTAGTACATAGACTGCTTCATAAATCATGTCTGTTTATTCTGGCACATTTCCTAAGGAAATGGATTTAATTCCTTCCAAAGTAACAGAAGAGTTCTGTCCTTCTGGCACAACGAGCTGGGGAACCGGCACGCCAGCACATTCCTTGCATGCTATCCTCTAAGCCTCTTTCATGCTTGTCTAGGCAGCTTGCTTCTCTCGTGGGGTGAGCTGCTGTTGGCTGCAAGCCTTTTGTGTGAGTTTGTGCCTCCTGCTCAAAGTGGGACACAGAAATACTGAATTATGAGATCAGGAGGTCTCTGCACTGAGCAGCCAGTAAGTCACACCAGCATTTCCACAGGGTGAGTGCAATATGCTGCTTCCTAAAACAGCTACTCCTTCCTATCTGGTCCTTAACCTGCCACTGAAGATAAATAGCATCCATCCCAGTGCACAGAGCCTGTTGTGGGATGTTATAGCGGGTTACTGACACTTGATCATACTGTTCTCCTTATTATGCAAAACAAATGTTGAGCTACGTGCTGCTAGCTCTTGCATATTGTGAATTATTTCCCTGACTAGTGGAGTTTCTGTTGGGAGAGAACTGCTGTAAATGAGCCAATGCATGTGGTATTGATTCTCCTGTGTAGAGCTGGTTCTTTTATCCTTGATTTTACATTTATGCATTAGAAGTGTTGATCAGTTCCTTTCAA
The DNA here is from genome assembly GCA_013401255.1 of Urocolius indicus. Classification (NCBI taxonomy): domain Eukaryota; kingdom Metazoa; phylum Chordata; class Aves; order Coliiformes; family Coliidae; genus Urocolius; species Urocolius indicus. The sequence continues at coordinate 124,975 of WBNH01006340.1, read as the reverse complement.
AACAACTAGAAATTTGTGGGTGAGTGGCAATGAGAAAGTTAGGGTGGTGTAGGTGGAGGTTTTTAACTTGCTTTGCAAAAGGATTTTCAGAGATGAACCTGTAAGGTCAGTGACTGTTTCTGCCCTTGAACAGGTTAGTACTGCAAGGGATTTAGTAAAATCATGGGAGGTACATTAATGTACCACAAACATCAAAGAGAATCCCACATTATAATAAATCCCAAGGAGCCTTATTCTGTATATAAATAAGTTAATACCTTCAGCCCCAATTTTACCATCCCCATCATGATCTGCAGCTGCCAAGAAGGTCTTGGTTTCTGAGGAGGTTAACACTCTGGCTCCACACTCAAACCTCTGAAGGAAATACCTACGAAGACAACAATCTTGATTATGATTTTCACATTACATATTACTCTTTTATGCTGGCTGTATAATAAAACTGGTAGCTAGCTATAAGTTATTTATCACAATAGCCAAATCCTCCAGACACTACTTTGTCTGACAAGCTAAAACTTAATCATATAAATTTATTTGTAGGTCCTACCCTGATACTACTCATTCTGCCCACTACCAAAACCCAGCCCCAGGGAGATACTTTTCCTATATTGAGCATGAAAGTCAGATATTTACTAATTTATTTTCCTCTGGAGGGAATATCTACTAAAATATACCTTTCACAATCTGCTGAAGGTTTCGTCAAAGTTTGGCGTAACTTGTGCTCACATTTACAAAGCAGTTATGGAAAGAAAAAAGTGATGATTTTTTGATAGCCTCTAAACAGTGAAACAAAATCCTTACTTGAGCTCATCTTCCTCAATAAAGCCACTTTGGTCATTGTCGAGAATCCGGAAGATTTCCTTGAGCTGGCTGCTACTCTTTTTAGACATCCCACTGATCTGAAAGAATTTTTTGGGACTAAAGGAATCTGGAGCTGAAAATAAATTAATAAAGAAATTAACCCCAGACCACTGTGTTCAATGGTCCTAAATGGTCTGAGGATGCTGCTTTGTTACGTTTTAATTGTTCTAAACATTTATAATGGATAAAGCCTGTCAAAAAAAGGAACGTTGCCATACTGCACCATGGTCTCCTAAACATCAAAAAAAGCCACATAGAGCTAAGTTACAAACTGACAATATAAAGCAGTCATGAACAAATACAAGGTGACAGATAAGTAAAGAGATTACAGAAGTCTGTTTCCAGTGTGCACTTGTTCAGTATTCCTTTGAGACTGAATTAAACTTGACATGTGTTACACAAAAAACCATAGATTTTTAGAATTTTAGCTGTTTTCTCACCTTGGCAGTCCCGCAGAGCAGCAGCAATATCAGAAGGGCTTAGAATGTCTGTAAGGCTCATTTTAAACCTGTGCAAAATAGTATATTGCAAACAGATTTGTGAAGTGCATCTTACAGCAAATTTCTGTGTTTCAAAGAACACTATATGGCTAACAACTTTTAAGAGTAGATAAATCTAATTGATCAAATCAATACCACTCCTGTTCATAAGCAAACTACATTTAGTACATTACATCCTTAAAAATAGCAGTGCTGAAGTAATACTTTTCGATGAGATGGATCACATCCATGATGTTGTGAGTTGATAAATTTTTTATCATTTACCTGCATCCTATTTGACTACAGCACATCTTTAAACTCTATGTAACTGTTAATCTAATAATAAGTCTTACTGGAATGCATGGCATCTGACAGCACAAATAACAGTATATGCAGCGGAAAAAAGAAATTCAAGAAGATTTGCTTCCATTTTCTCCCCCAACAGCTCTGAAGAATGAAAAGAAAACTTATACTTATCTATATGAGGTCCATCCGTATGTAACTCCAACAGTTAAAGTAATAATCTTAGAACAATGGTTATTGTACTTACTACTGGTGCAGCTCAGCACAGTAATGTCATTTAATTAATCTCAAGTCAGCTGCTCACCTTTATAGTTTTCTCAGCTAGGTAAAGGAAAAATAGCTGAGGAGATAGTCAGGCAAAATAGTAATGTTGGCTCCAGCTTGCCACTCTGGCTTATAAAGGATTCAAAAGGTGACAATAACCACTACTTAGGTTACTGTTTCATGGATCAAATGTTTGATTTGAGACCTGGCTCAAATTTCTTCCTTAACTAATTAAACTTTTCTTTCTATTTATATCCTTGGATGATATGGTCAAGCAGAACAGGGTTTTTTTTTTAATAAATTAACTTGTGCTTACTTAAATGCAACTCTGCCATCAAAACATAGCCTTTCAATCTCCAAGAACAGTAAAGACTTTCAGTTAACCTCTGCACCTTAAAGTCAATCACCAGAAGACAATTCCAACAGTTCAATCCTTTTGAAATGAAGCTAGTTTGGTTTCCTTAAGTCTGTTGATCCTTTGGAATGTGTAAAGGAAGTTTGAGATAAAAGATGGGAGGTGACAATGTGTCATTCTGACAACGATAACTTGTCATTAGGGTAAAGCATGTTATAATTTGAGGTGATCTTTTTACAGTAAGCCTCATTACCCATTTCCTGACCATTTTCTAAATTACAGTGCTGTCCCTAATCAGGAGTAGAACAGAAACCAACACCTTTGGTGATGGCAAAACTCTGAAACTAGGTAAAGCTGAATAAGCTAATCTTCTTGTCTGTGTTCCTTGGAAGGTTATATATAATCAGATGGACTACTGAATAATCTAGTTTGCATATTTTAAATTTCATTAAATCAATAATAGACTGAGTTGAAGTTGTAGGAACCAGACTTTGCTAGTGTGGAGATAGATTTACATGCATTTTACAACACACAGTTTCACAATCTGTTTCCTTAATATGAAATCAAAGTTATAGGTGTATAAATGAGCATTTATTATATACTTCAAGAGCATTAATTTTGAAAAAAAAAAAACCAAACAAACTAACTTTAAGAGAATTAGGAACAGCAAATATGAGATTTTCCTACTCAGACAAAAATCTGTCTCCATCTTTAAGGAGGTTTATGTGGACAAAATTCCAGAATGAAGACCAATAAAAACATGTATTTGGAGTTTATGGTGTAACAGTCTCTGGTGGTATCAGAAATAATACATGAATCCTTATACATGGAAATCAGTATGGTATACTGAACAAGTAGTATTTTTTATAGTAAAGTTACAAATGATGCTGTGGAGTAGAGCAGTAATTTTTCTAAGCTTTGGTGTAAGTTAATGGGCTACAGTGGGTTTACTACTAGTTGGTTTACTAACAGTGAGAATAATATCAGGCATAGCAATGGTTCCATAGCTCCTGTGTGCCTGAATTTGGATAGAGAAATACAAGGTATAATTCACAGGAAAAAACAGATATCATATAATGTTATTTTTACCTGTTTTGCTGTCTCTTTTGTACACAAAGGAAGGTGGCATAAAACACAAATAATACCTTTAATCCCAACTATCAACTGTCTAGTAATGAAAGAACGCTCTCTCCTCTTTCAGTAGGAAAATTATTTACTGTAATCTGGAATAACACTTTACTATTAAACCTCTGAACTGTGGGCTCTTGGAAATTAGTATTATCTGATTAAAACAAATTGAACTATACTGATTTGTACAAGTTGAAGATCTGATCTCGGGTCTTTTGGTGCTCTTTCCATTTGTCTTTCTGGCTGAAAATTTACACATTATGATCTCTCAGTGTCAGTGGGAATGAAGCACATACTGTGCTTTCTATCAAATCATCCTGAAATAGCTTTCATCCTTGTAGGTACCTTTCTGCATTCTGTTGGGAATTTTCTCCTTTGTGGTCATCTCAAGTTGATTTTAACAGAATATTTTTTTTTACTGATTCCTCATGACATTTTTTACTGCAAAAATGTTTCTAGAGAGAGAGAAGGTGGGGTTTTTTAAACCTGTGTGATAGTGCCGTAGATATTACTTTACAATAGGCCTCTTTTATTTCTGCTTGCTCCTACACACTACTCATTGAACTACTTACTTGCCATACAACACTAATTATTAAAAGCTAAAGAGAATGAGGAAATTGAAATGAAGTAGAAGAAAGTGACAAGATCAAGGCAAGCACGTAGTACTGAAGCTTAAAATATATCTGCAACTAATTCAGGCATTATATTAAAATATAAGCACCACATGCTCAAAGAATGGTATCTGGTTACCTCATATGCTCTGCCCTGGCACGAAGGGTGCTGTTTCTATATGTATTCAACAGTAGTAAAGTAGCCAGAATTAGTATTGTATTAAAATGTGATCTCAAATAAAAGTGAGCTGATTGCTACAATAAATTGACCATTATTGCTGAAGAAGGGATCTTTTATTGTTAGAAATTTGACACTGACAGCCAAAGTGATGCTAATCCTAGCTGAAAGATGCTTTACAAAAGCCTAAAAGAGCTAAATTTCAGAATGAAGTTGATGTCACTGTATATTGATACAGGTGGGAATCTAGGGTTACTGTGGTTTATTTATTTATTAATGACACTTCATCTGAACTACAGGTTTCCCTCCACTACAATTAGAATGAAATAATCAAGGATGAGTATATTATATAAAGAGTCATTTTAATTAGATAATATATTTTACAGCTAAATTATCTGCCTGTTTTCCTTGTTTCTGAGGTATGCGTTAGCTTAGGTGATTGCAGTCACTTTAGGAATTCAAACACTGATATTGAGGAAAGGAATTTTTCTAAAAGATATCAGGCAAGCAATGCAAGGTGGCAAAGGAAATCCTAGTAATTCCTCCAGAGCAACAGCTGCCAGGTAATGGGCAATTAACGACAGTGCAAAGTCTGGTATAGAAACTGAGTATCGCACAGTTTCCAGGAACATTTAGCAGTTTTTCCTATGAAATTAAAGGAAAACACTACGTTTTGTTTGTTCGTTTAGGTAGGAGGATTTTCGGGTGTTTGCTCTGCTAGAGACAACTGAAAGTCCTATTGAGTTGTTCATCTGTAGATTTATGTACTTTAATTTTGCTTCTGTTAGTTTCCCCTGTGATGTCTTTTTGCACAGTATATACTGAGATATGAAAGCCACTTTTTTGTTTTGGGTTCAGGCTTCCAGAATTAAACTTGAAGGTATAGCTCAGAGAAGTACAGAACACTCATATTGAGAAGTTCTTGTGAGAGATCTAAACATTTAAAACAACTGTTTTCAAATCAAGTACTGTTCACTTCTCACATAAGCAGAGTTGTGATGGTCTAAGTCATCGATGGTTGTGGACTAGTTTTATACTCTTTGTGTTCTGTTTGGTATAAAGTACAGGGTTAATTAACAGTGGCAGTCAACCAAAGACATGACTTCAAGCAGATACGTAATGTACATCAGCAGTTGTCTCAGGTGAGATCAGAGGAGAGGTGTTAACCTGAGACCAACTACAGTAGTGTAAAGAGATGCTGTAGCAGCTGTTCTAAAACCCCCACAACTCTATCTTTCAGCCCTGGTTAGGGCCAGGACAATTGTGTCTTGATCCTGAATAAAAATTCTGCCTCTGTCATGTGTTTGGAAGTAACTAAAATACTCGGTAGCCTGTGAGCTTGATCCTTAGTATTGATGTCTCAGTGGTGGTGGCAGAGAACCTTAATGTGAATATAGCTATAATCATTGAAAAGGACCTTTACAACAAAATGAATTATATCCTGTCACTTCAAGTTATGTCTTAAGGCACATACTGTAATCATATAAAAATAATTACAGAATTGTATTTGGCCGGTTGCTTGGGCCATAGTTTTTTTACCATATTTAGAGTGAAGTATAAGAACGTGGTTTAATATTTGAATTTTTGGTATTGTGAATTATTACAATGAAGGATGAAATCCTTCATTGAAGCCTCAGTGACAAAGCTAGCTTTCCCTAGCAAGTAGAGGATATTACCTGCAGAACTGAGCAGAGATCTGAACTACAGAATCCAAGGTACAAGATACATCCTGCAGCCCAGTGAGTCTGGAGCTAAATGAGGACATGTACCTTTAGGAGAACTCTCTTTAGGACTTTAGGAGAAATCTCTTGTGTACTTTTCCCACTTTATGTCCTTATCATTCTGTGTAAATGAAATAGATTTCTGTTTGAAAATGATGGCAGAATAGACTAACATAACTGACTGATAGTGTAACTAATTCATAGACATTGGTCTGATCACGGTATTTTTCACATAAAAGCTGTCCTGGAAGATCCCTGCCAGTATTTGATATGCCATGTGTTTGTTTTTAGATGCACTTGCAAGTACTTCTGTGGCTCAATAACATGAATTTCTGTGTCTGACCCGAAATGTAATTGTCTAAGATGTTTATGTCTGCAGTTAGTATTCCAGACAGTGTCAGATGGAGAGATCTTCTAAATTGTAAATTGTTCAGTTTTTCTCTGTGTGTGTGTGTTAATAACTGTGTGCTAAGGTTGGAGGCTGTGAAATAATCTGAATGTTGCCTTTTGTGATGTATCAAAGATATATACACTGGTACTATACTGTTCCCAAAGGCTTTTTGTACATGGCTCTATTTCACTATGACTCACAGTGGAAGAAGCAACAGTAAAATAAAGCAAATAACACTGGAGTGGTCCAACTATTTCTGTATTCACTGCCTGTCCTCATTTATGTCAGTTGGATTTCTGCCATTAACTTTGGCAGTAGGAGGATGTACAACCCTTAGTGAGGTATAAAGTAGAAATACCCTATAATTAGAATTAACTGTATCATAAGTAATCATCAAAAACTCTTGTTTAACAGAAATGGCCTTCTAAATAAAGGAGAAGCAGGTGTCTACATTGAAATAAGGCTTAAAACACATACATAAAGTATATGACAAGATGCTGCTTACAAAAGACAACTACATTTTTAGGGTCTCTGGTGAAAAGAGTTGGACAGAAATATTGCAGAATACAGACCATGGTATGAGGCACACAAATATATGATTCCAGGAGAGTGTTCTCCCTTTAAGGGAGATATATGAGAGTGTATGTTTATGATCATGCAGCTGTCTTTCCAGCTGTGGTCTTACAGGCCCAATTTGAAGAGCTTTCTTAAAACACGTGATAAGCACTTGCAGCACTTTGACAGTACCTGGTAGCCTGTGTGGGTGAGAGGCAAAAAGTTAAAAGAAAGAGTGCTCATGTAGACAGAAAACATTTTCTCCATCAGTCTGCAAAGTGGTAATACTGAAAGAAGAGAAGATCTCAAAACGTCTCTAGTCACAAGCTCTTAACTTTCTGGAGTGATCATTGAAGCTGATATCAGACTTCTCTATTCATTAATTTTTTACTGTTCTTAATGGAATGGTAAGTGGTGAAATTGTCTTAGGTTTGTAGACCTAGCAGGCTAATCGGTGTGGAAGTAAGTGTGGTTAAATAAAGGAGCTGTCTGCTAACTCAAAAGTTAGCTGAGCTGTCTGTGCCTGTCTCTCTCATTTAAGCCATTAATATTGGTATTATACTTGTAGGCCTTCAAGTGACCCATATTTCATGGTGAAAATACAAAGCGTAGTATCAGCTGAGATACGTAGCACCTGACAATAATGAGACCTTTTAGCTCTGCAATCAAACTGCAGGTACTAATTCCTCAGAATTTCCTTTGTTTATTGTTCACCCTGTTAGGGAGAATTCTACAAGATTAGGGCCTGGTTAATTAATTAGAATTAATGGAATGATATTTTTGGTTAACATGTAAAGCATCAACACATTATTGAGCATTCATTACAATCCTGCAGGTTGCTTTACTTCTGTATGATGATTATGCATCAGAACCACCATAACATTAGCAGATCATTTTGAAATGAAAGTTTTTGGTCTGTAAATATTGAAACATCTTGAATTGCTGCAACAAATACAATTGTCCTACAGATTGTTGCAAGGTGAATGCCCAAGATCAGACTTCTCTAGACTTTCAAATTTTCAAAAAGAATACACAGGTGTAACTGTGATGTTGGAGGTATAATGTTCTGGACAGTTGAAGGCCATTTGCATGTCTGTTTATCACATCTATAGCCTAAAAAACCTCATGGACGGTAGTAGTGTCATTAGGTACTGTTAGAAATTAGTTAACTTTTGTAACCTGCTTTGATTGCTGTATGTGTTCATATTATGACAAAATCATGATAACATTACACTCTTTCAACTAGAATCCTAACTTAGCGCACAAGCTGGATGGACTTTGGTTAATGAGCAGCTGTTCAGAATCTTACATTCCCCTCATTCCTTATTTCCAGTTTACTATTTCAATCTGTAAAGAAAAAAAAATGATTTAATTTCTGAGCATTTTTATGGTGCCTTTTGTTTTATTATATTTCCCTCACAAGCATTTATGCATTTAGTTTACAGCCCTGTGAGTTGTGGGCATTACGTTATCCTCAGTGAGATGGGGAAAAGCAGCAGAACATGGATTATTGAAGCAACATGCTCCAGTTTGCAATTACAGAGCACGAGGCACTTGATTTTTCAAAGTGCTTTTCACCTAATTGTATCCAGAACACCACTCCCTTTGCCTTCTGTTGCATTTGTGAGGGTTGTAAAAACCTATCTTCTCTAATGATACTTCCATGCAAAAGGACAAAATTGTGCTAACAAATAATACAATGATCTTGCAAGAACTCATTTTACCAAAAAGCATGTTGATACAATTAAAAGGTACAGAATCTCTCTTCTGGCTCTCTCTGTGCACACTTTCAAGTCTCTCTACTGACAAAGGGGAACTCTGGGCTCCTGACCCCTACCCCTATGTAGGTAGAACTCTTGCTCCTTTATATCTCTGTGCTGTGGTGTGCAGCTTGACAGGTACAGCTGGAATGCTAAATATTTAGTAGCACATGGATGTCACTAAAGAGCATTCAGTGTGCAAAGTGGACCCAGCAAAAGGTATTTATTCCCCAAATGCAAACTAGCACTACAGGTATGTCCTGAGACCTCCATCCTGTTCCCAAGGCCCGAAGCATAGGGTCCCCTCCTTTGGAAAACAAAATGTTAGCATTCTGTGTTCAGAGATGATTTAATCTGTCGAAACTGAGTCATCAACAGAAGTTTGGACACCAGAAATGTTCTGACTCGCGTTAATTCCAGCAGGTAGAATACTGTTTGCACTTCGTCTAAGTGGAACAATAGTGCCATCAGGTGGGCAGGATGGGCAGTGATTCCTTGGAGAACTTTGAACGTGTTATTTCAGTAATCTGGATTCATGTTTTATCTAGCTGATCTAACATTAAAATTGACATCTCAGTTAGTGTTAGGTGATGCCATTTAATTAGAGTATGGAATTTAAGCAATAGCATACAGAACGACATGAAAACGTATGGTGCATTGTTGTGCTTTAACCACAGGCAGCAAGTAAGCACCGTGCAACTGCTCACTCACACCTGGTGGGATGGGGAGGAAAATCAAGGAAACGCCTTGTGATTTGAGATTAGAACAGTTTACTAACTAAAATGAAATCATAATAATGATAATAATACCCCATCCCCCCCAGCTCCTTCTGCACCCCCAGCCCACTCGCTGGCAGGGCAGGGTGATAAACAGAAAAGGCCTTGACTCTGTGCAAGCACTGCTCAGCCATAATGTAAACATCCCTGTCTCACCAGCACTGTTTTCAGCACTGATCCAAACCAGAGCTCTGTACCAGCATCTAGGAAGAAAATTATGCCAGCTGAAACCAGGAGAAGCATTAAATACACCTCTTGATTAAATACCACTGCCACCAGTTACTATAGCTGGATTTTACACCTTGGTATTTTATTAATTCTATTTTTTTTTTCAACAGGTGCTGGCTACTTATGCTAATACTGAAAATTAAATGTCCAACAGAGATGCTTTTAATTCTTCTTCTCTTAATATTTTTAATTATTTCTTTCATTCCCAAAATTCAGATGAGCAATGTAGATTCCAGTTCAGTCTCCCAGTGGTATAAATACCTTCTGCTTAAAACATTGGAGATCACATTTAAGTAGTGATTACAAAACTTTAGATGTTTTCCAGTGATATGAAATCACTTGCCAGCAATATGTTCATAACCTAGAAGGGTACAAAATATGCAATTGAATGGGAGGCTTGCAATAAGAAAGATCTTTTTTATGGCACAGATATCTTGGTCTTTATCTTGAGTGCTTGTTAAGAATTGATTAGAGCTTGAAACTCTGAAAAAGAAAAAAAATACAAAGAAAATTTTGCAATCATGCAGTCAAAAAAGTACTTTCTTAAAATTTAGAGTTTAAAATGGGAAACTAATGATACTTACTCTTATAACCGTTACTTAACAATAGCACATTGTACACTCATAATAATGATACTTAAGACAAAGGAAGTGTTGCATTCAAGTGTCACATTGTGCCATAGTTCAATAGTAAAAAGCAGAGAAATTATATTCTGAAGCTTTCTAGCAGTTCTGGTTTCAATCTTGAAAAAAAATCTCTGTAGATGAGAAAGGGGACTGACAACCTGTAGCCAAGGGCTGAATGTAGACTGGCCCCGATATTAGATCCTCTCTACAATACAGAGCAGATCTGAGCACCTTAGAATCAGACCCATAACATCCATTGTATGGATCAGGACAGCTGCCTAGAGCTAGCCATTAGGAACTCTCAAAGGCAGGCAATACTTCGTTTAATAAAGGCAGTCTTACTATCCACTCCAATTTTACCATCTACATCGCTATCACCTGCTGCCAGGGATGCCTCGATCTCAACATCAGTCAAAACTCTGGCTGTGGCTGAGAAATTCTGCAGGAAAAGTCTGTTAGAGGACAAATGAGTGAGACATACTCAGTACCAAAACCATTTAGAATTTGGTATTAATAATAGCTGTAAAATTCTAAGGCTAATTCAGTTCTTGCAATTATTTCAAAAGCTCTTTGTAAATGGTTTTTACTTCCTCCAACTTCAGTGAGAATAAGGGTAAGAAAGTAAGAAGATGTTGCATCACAACAAGAAAAAATTCTTGATGACAGTTTTGTTTCATGGATTAAAAAGGCAAAAATAAACCCGACTCCATAGTGGCAGGATTCATCTTCCCTTTGATATTATCTTCCCTCTTTTCTCCTAAGATGCATACTTTTAAGAGTGGTAAGAATTTTTCTAACCTTACTTTTTAACTTCAAAGTCAGATGAACATGATCTGGAAGACAGAATTCTTGTGATAGAAAGAAAGATGAGAGAAACATAACCCTTTTAATTCAGTCTAGTAAAAAAATCTTGCAATAAGAAAGAGCAAACTCTAGCCAAACTGCTATTTTTATCTTCACAGTCTGTCAGTTATTCCTACATGAAACAAATATTTTCAGTGCTATCAGAGAGTTTCCTTATTGTGATCCAGCCTTTTCTTCATTATTTGTCTTGCAGCTCCTTCAACAAAAGCACAACCACAAGAGCAAGAACACACACACACGCACACACAATTGTCTGTCATCTAAGGACAGAGAAGGAACATTTGAGATCTTATTAGGAAATAAAACATGAACCTATTGGTAATCCCCTTATTTATATTTTATTTTATTTTATTTTATTTTATTTAATTCAGCTCATCTTCCTCAATAAAGCCACTGCTGTCCTGATCAAGAATTCAAAAACTTTGGTGAGCTGATCTTTGGACTTGGTATTGAGACCCATTTTGACAGAAAAATGAGCTTTTCTAATTGAATGAATCAGCAGCTGAAATAAGCAGGAAGAAAGGAAGAAAAGTAGTTCAACATCTGAAAAAAAAAGAAGTTAGCTTTTTGGTCAAAAAGCTGCAAACTTCTGCAGTACATCCATTTAGCCTTTTCTTTTTCCTTTGGAATTGGGATGTTGGAATGTAGAGGACAAAAGAATTTGATAGATAACCTCAAAAGGCAAATTTAAAACATAAATGTTACCTTGACAGCTCTATAGGCCAGCAGCAATTTCAGCTTCTGTCAGGATATGAGAAAGAGCCATGTCAAAGCTACTGTAAAATGAGAAATACTGTTGGGTAGAGTTCATATTGAACTCTCTCTATTTGCCTTTGATGCTGCCCTGTGAGGACAGCCAAGTTGGATTAGTGGGGCAGTTGCAGCTTAAGTCCCAGGGCAAACTAGGAGAGATGCACCATAGGAGCCAACTGCTCCTTCCTTTACATGTATGTAGTTCATCTGGCTTGCTGTTATCTCTAGTTAAATCTTCAGATGCACAGGCTGAGGGCAAACCAAATGTGTTTATAGAACTGCATGTGATTTGGGAATCTGTGGTTATTTCCATGCATTTTTTTTTTTGTGTGGATTCTTGGGATCTCTTCAAAAGCCCCAGAGGAAAGAACTTACCTTGCCACTTGGTTTTTCTCAAGACAAGAACAGAAAAAACTCTGAGGTAAAAAATCTGTAGAGTCTTCTTGACTTAATTCCTTTCCAAATGACAGAAATAATTACTCATATAGACCTTAGTTAACTCCTCTTGACCTTTTACAGAAGTTGCAGAGCCACGTGATGGCTTGGATACCCCAGGGGATAAGTTACTGTTGCTGACAAGACCTGCTAGCTAATCTGATTGATATTTATATCCCAAGGGAATGTGCATGCTGTTTTAGAGAATATCTAAGGTTTAATGCCATCAAAGTAAATCCTCTCAGCTTGCAGCCATTTATAGTTTAGTGAATGATTTTTGATCTGTGAGTGAAAAAAAAAATACAAAGACTTTTTTTTTGCTTAATGAAAGCAACAGTTGGACATCTTTATGGTAGACTTTGACTTTTAAGGGCCTGATCCTGATGGGAGTTACCCATGAAACATTACTCCTGCAATTGCCCTAATAGTCTTCAGATAATACTAATACTGACACATTTGTGATAGATAGATCTGAGATACAAATAGAATCTCACAGCTAAAACTTCTAATTTTAAATCATCCCCAAGTATTTTTAATAAGATGATATGTAAGCTTCGGTTACCTAGTTACAGAAACACATACTTCAGACTATAAAAGTCTAATATTGAAGGCATTTATTAAGTATTATTTCATTACATAGTGCACATTTTAAATCATGGTAACAAATGTGCCCATTTATAGAATGAAAATTGTCAGTTTTGCAGCACAAAGGAGTGTGCATCAATTCATGGTAAGGAGTGAAACTGATCCGTGAAATTTGTGGTATTTGGCTCTTTCTTCCTGTACTGAAGAAAAAATAGACTGTAAGGATTCAAACCGAAGCTAAGTTCAAGCTGCTCTTACTGGTACTTGCTGGGAGCTATGTCATGAGATCTGTTGGAACTTAATGTCCTCGAGAATGGCTGAAATTGGCCAGTGGTTTAAAAGAGCATTGAGAGAATATTTCACATCCACACATACAAAAATGTACACAGAGTATCATTGTAGGCTTAAATGATGTGAGTAGTGCCATTACATTTAAAACACAGCCTAACACTTGGTCAATATAACATAAAGCTGTCTTTTCTTTCAAAATTTACATACATGAAAGTACAGACAAAACCTCAGAGAGGATCTGGTAATTGTATTGGAAATACTGAACATTGAAGAAATAATCCTTGTGAGAAGACCACACTGAGATAAAGCATTTATCAATACATGTTTTTGAGCATTTCTGTGGCAAACCAGAGCTTGCCTGTAGATGGCATCAAAAGACAATCAAGTCCAGCCGTGAAAGCTTTCCAATCCTCCTTAGGGTGAGAGAAAACCAGGGAACTGAACATGAGAACAAGTTATACAGGTGGGCATTCATCAGCAAGAAAAGGAATAGATATTTGAGAGAAAGAAAGTGTAGTTTACCACACCACTTTAAAGACTGAAATATAAATAAAACTGAAAACTCAGAAATAATTCTGGAGGACTTTCTTCTCATGATGATTAGGAAGAACAGGTTATTTCATCTCATGAACCTAGATTTTACTGTGCTTGTTTTTATGCTGGCTAAATATTGCAATCTGGAGATCATTGCAGTTTATTGCAAAATCAATTTGTTCTAGAAGTCAGGGAGTTAGAGCAGAAAGTCTCTTAAAAGTACCAACTGATTAATATCTAGTTGTGATGAAGCTGATTTGATTCCCTTTAAGTGTTTGCATATTCTACATTGACATCAGTTCCCCTTCAGACTTAAGGTCAAGAATGTCTCTGTAACTGTAGGGGAAGGCATTGTTTAGGGTCACCTTGTTTTCATTGTTGTAACCAATGCGGTGATCTGATTTTCCTTTCTGGAGCTTGATACACAAAAAGTCTGATTTTCTGCTTTTTATGAATGCAGGATATGCTGAAAATCCCAGCTGCTAGATAATGTGTTCTATGAGGCTTTGGTACAGAAAGTACACAGAAAGGTCCCTGCTAGTGTAATGGTACCATTCTGTGCTTGCAAGCAAAAGTAATACGGAAATTAAGTTTCATCAAATGTGAACACTTCAAATTAGTTTCTATTCCACAGCATCCACTTAATAAAATATTTAAAAATATATGAACAATTAAGCATGAAAATGTTAGGTACATGTCTGTTCAGGGATTTAATCAAGATGTATCTATTTCAGTAAGCTATTCCAGGAAATGAATCCAGCCTTGGCCCCCTCTGCCCACACTGTTTGTGTGAGGAGCGCCAGGCACCTCTGATGATGCTGCATCAAAGATTTTCCACATGGGCTGGCTGCTAACTCAAAGAAGAAACTTTACCAGTCTATGTGTGCAATGAATGTTCTGACATACCCTTGCCCTTTCTGTGCTCTCTTACTTGTTAAAAGGTGACCGTGAGATTTTGAACAGTTGGGGAGCTGAAATTGAATCTGAAGTTTACAAATGTCTTTAGGCTGGGATTTCCAGAGGGACATGGAGTTAGGAGGCAGTCAGCCTCCACTAAATATTTTCATCTTGTGCATGATCAGGAGAAGCCCATATATGGTTTAAAGTGGATTTGATTTTTTTGTTTGATTTTGATGGATTAGGTGGCTAGAGCACTAGGTTGGGTTTGAGATACTGGGTTCAACACCCTCAATGGAACTTAGATAGACCAGTCACATTTTGGCTTGTTCTTTAATTGTCTTAAAGAAAGGTAGAATATTAAACAATGTGTCCTTTACCCTGGTATTTATGAAACAGTGTTATACTGAGTATTATCCTGAATAGGATGGTCTTACTCTAAACCTGAGAACTTGGTATTGGTGTGATAACACGAGGTTCTGTTAGATCCTTTCTGCTCTGATGTACCATAAACAACTTCTAGCAGAATGTTGGTTTTTCTCTGTGTACTCAACAGTGTTTAATTTGTGTACGTCATTCATAGCTGGATGCAGAGGATTTAATTCTTACTTATTAGGTTGCCCAGAGAGGTTATAGAACCTCCATCCTTGAAAATACTCAAACTTGGCTTAGAGCAATGTGCCCTAAATTGGTCTTCTGAGGAAGTGATTGGACCAGAGACCTCCAGAGGTCCTTTCCAGTGTGAATTACTCTGTGATTCAATACCTTAATTGTGGTGACGTTGTGACATCACCATTTGTCTCTTTAGTACTTCAGATGGCATCAGCATAGACATCATGTGTTCAGGAGTTTTCTCTAGTGCAATTACAGTGTCAAGTTCAGAGAAAACTTGCTGCTATTCCCTAAGAAACTTGAAAGCTACCACAAGCTGAAAAAGTCGTTGAAATGAACCATCCAAGAAAACTGTATGTTTTTTGATTTTTCTAGGTGGAAAATATTCTCTTCTAGTTTGGTTGGCTCTGAAAATGTGGATCCTAGTGCCAACAGAAGATTTAATAGGGACTTGTTTTTGCTGAACAGTCTATGGCATTTTTTTTTTCAATTGGGAAATTTTTAGAGTTTCATTATAATTCCTTCCAATGAAATGGCTGGATGGTTTTAGCAAGATTCAAAACTCATTTTCTTGCCATGAGTTACTGTCTAAGAAGAAAAGATTTTCTCATAAGCAAAATTCTCTATGTAAAGTTGCAACGTACACAAGAATTGCCTGATTCTCAGAAGTACTTAATTCTCCCTTGTGGCAATAGAAGGCAGTGATGTGCAGTTGTTCAGCATCTCTGAAATACAGGGTAAGCCACTATGTAGTAGTCTTGCATCTCTTGCATTCCACACTAGACTTTCAGACGTGCAAGGAACGCAGTATCTGGTCTGTCACTTACGGTATTGCGTGTGCCATCTGCTTGTGAAGTAGTGACACGATATTTTGGTGATTAGCAGTGTGAAGAGCTAATGTATACATTACATCTGTATATTACTGAAGATCTGGATTGCTCTGGGTTTTTTTTCTGCAGCAGATAGGAAAATGAATAAGGTGAAAGGAACCAACAGAGTCTCATCATTATGCAAAATATTTCAGCACTGCAATTAACAGCAACTGTAATTTAAGCCCAGATTTAACATCAAAGGCGATGGGGATAGAATTAGGATTTATATTCATTATAATTCTGCCAAGGCTTCAGTGAGTCTGATTGCTAGAATTCCTCTTTTGCATTAGCCATCTTAAATCTGCTGCACAGCTCTCTTACATGACCAGATATGAGTGAGCTGTACTTGCCTCACGTAATCATCTCGCAATTCATGGAAATGCCAACACTGAATGTTACATAAAAGCTCCAGAAGGCTTTGTTTCTGCTCTTCTTCGAAACAGCTGCCAAATTACGTTATAATTATCATCCAGTTTCAGCTGGGAGTATTAAAATGACAGTGTACTTGGGAGCTGGAACCACATCATGGTAGATGGGAAAAGAGACAAGTAAATGTTGGTGGGGAAATTTCCAAGCCACGCAGCCAGAAATGCACAATATCTGCTCGGTCTGTTGAGCTCTGCATTTAACCATCAACATTATTTACTTTGTCCAGTAATGAAGACAATGCAGTAACTTGCTCTAAATCCTGTAAGACAATTATCAAAGGAAAGACTGGTACTTTGTAATTTTCAGACTTACGGATTATACAGATGATTATTCGTATAATAAAAGAAAGAGTTGAGTAATGGCCATTGTTTAGCAGTGTAGCAGAGCTTTAAGGTAATCAAACAGCAACACTGGCTGTTGTTTCATCTGTAGGAAACACAGAAATTCACAAATGTGGCAAAGTATTATTGGCTTGTACATATAAAGAGATAATAAGCAACATGTTTGTAATTCACTGGGAAACCTCCAGGCCAGTGGCCCATGTTGTCAGGGGACTGTGACTTATGATAGTGTCAGAGTTGGGATTAAACCCTTCTCCACTATCTCACAGCCGCCTTATATTTCATGAAAGATAAATCTTCTTAAGGGAGAGTTACATTTTACACCATAAACACTTTCTGATGATACATGCTATAGCCTAGTACTTCATCTTGTAAAATTACCCACAAACTTACTCCGCACTTTGAGCCATGTGTCAACCCTTCTGATTTTTTTTTTTCTCATATTCTCAGGGTAGAGACTTCACTTAAATTATTTTTAGCTAACTTGTTAGCATCGCTCTTCCTCAAGGATCAGTACAATTGAGCAGAAATAAAACTCAATGAAATCAGTACAATTAATAGATGTCATATTGTTTTAAGATCATCAAAACTGTGTCTAGTGAGTGAATGTGGTCAAGTATGAGGATGGAAAACCTAAACAAAATTTTAAAAAGCAGCATTTTCCCCCTCAGTTTTTGTTTGTTTGGATTTTTTTATTGTTGGTTGAGGAGTGGGGGTGGGATTTTTTTTTCTCCCCTCTTATAGCCACAATTTCAACATTATGAGTGGTTGAAAAATCATGAAGTGCCTTCTTTACAATGGAAATGTAACAATACCACATGACCAAAACATCTGTACATTGCAAGATTTCTCAGTAATCCAGTGTGTGAACTTGATATATGGGGAATTGTTAATGCCTGAAACAATATAAAATGTACAAACACATGCTGAGAGCGAAGTGCTTGTTGGACGAGGTAATTGGACGAGTCAGTCCAAGGTTGCCTTTGGTCTAAATGCTGTTTATGCCTTCACGAGAGACTGGAATTCTGTTAAGGAAGAAAATGAGAAATGTGGGAATAAAACCAGATGAAAGTGATTTTAAACATCTTTAGAAAAGACAGATAAAAATGACTTAAACTCCCAGCCACGAGGGCTCCCAAAGTTATTATTAACACTTGCACAAGCTTCTGCTAAACTAAGATGCTGGGGGCGTAACAGATTTTTCATTCCTTAAAAAGAGTAAGTGCAGAGAGGAGGAGTGCATCTGTAAATTCATATTTGTGGGAAATCCTGAGTTAAAGGTAAACTATCTTTAACCCTTTACAAACTCTGATAATAGCTAAGAAAGTGAGGAATTAATTGGGTCAAGCCTGTAGCTTTATATATGAGGGACTTTTTATTTGTTTTCTTATTCCAAAGAAAATATATCAGCAGTAATGTAATTTCAGAAAGAGAGATTCCACACTTAAGGGCTAAGATCTGCATAATAGAATGCCCTATTTGGGGCTCATAAACAGAAGCTGCAAAAGCTGCTGCTAAAGCAAATTCCTCCAACAGTGTATCTCTCTCTCCTCCCAAACTCTGGCTAAGATTAGCATGTGTGTCTGTTAGAGTTATTGCCACCTGTCCTAGTTCAGCTGAGACAGCCCTGTTTTCAGTGATTTCATTTCTAATATGTGATGCATAATGGCCTATTTTCCTTTGCTACAGTTTCTAAAAGAAATATTCTGGCCAGTTCATCCCTGTGAGGTTTTCTGTAGGAATTTGATTTAGTTTCTCATTGAAGGACTGCCCAGTGAAATTTGCACTTATCAAGGTAATTCTCCAGCACAAAATTCTGTGCTGCATTGCAGCAGTTCTAGCCTTGAAAAACAATACCAGTCTTATTTTACACTACTGAATTAACTGCTCAGTGATACTGGCCAATGTTTGATAGTGGTAGATGGAGAAACAAGTTTATGTAGGTGGAAGTGTGTTTCAAAATGAAAAGTGTCATAAGGCTAGAAGTGCTGAGCATCCATTGCCAAAATGGAAATTCAAAGAATAAAGAGATGCTCAGGCACATCAAGTCTGTGGATCAGACACACATAAGAATTAACCCCAAAGCTGTTATTACTGATTGGAAGAACAGGCTCTATATTGGGCCTAAATATACTGTTGCTTCAACAGAAACCAAATCGGAATAAAGCTATGAAAATAAAGGACTATTTGCTAGTATAAAATTGTGGTCGAAGTACAAGCCAAAGTACTTGGATGTGTTATTCATGATACAGTTTAAATGCAGCCCTAAATACATGCATTTTAAACCACATGTTTTATGAAGTTTCCAAAAGTCTCACCTTCCACTCCAATTTTGCCATCACCATCACTGTCACCTGCAGCCAGAAAAGCCTTGGTCTCTGCAGAGGTGAGGACTCTAGCATTTGAAGAGAAATTCTTCAGAAACAGCCTGAAATAGAACGGGGTAGAGTTCTGTGCTTGAATTTTATTCTCTGAAATCTTCTTGGCTATTGATATTTCTGGTTTTCTTAAACCCATGCCATAAGGTAATGCTCTTATTATCTGAGGAAATCCACACAGATTCAAGGAGCTGTGCTTTATTTTTAAAATAACAGAAAGTTTCTTGTAGGATACCAAGCAAGTCTGAAGGTTTACATTGTTTAAAGAAATACAGCAGCTGAAAAGTACTTACTGAAGCTCCTCTTCTTCGATGAAACCACTCTTATCCTGATCAAGGATTCCAAAAACTTTCTTTATCTGATCAGGACTTTTGCTGGATAAACCAACCGTGGAGAAGAAAGACTTATAGTTGAAGGAATCATCAGCTGAAAGAAAATTCAGTTGTTTAAAAAGTTTCCCTTAAAGTTGCTACTACTGTATGTATTCCTTGGGAATAATTATGTCTTTTCTTAAACATCAACTTACTCCTCTTTCTCTTGTTCACCGGTATAACAAAAAAAGAAGACTGAGTGGATAATTTCCCTTTCTAATCACTCCATGCCTGTGGTCATATATCCTTTCAACCAGTTTGAAGTTTTCTGCTACAGTGCACATTCTGCTAAATCAGGATTTATGTAATGTGTCACATGCAATTAATAGTAAATATTTACAGAGTGCTACTGTGGTTTACAGACCAACTCTTAGAACTCTTGCTTCATTTTCACTTAATATTTACTTTGGTGAAGAATTTGGTAGAAAAGTAATTCTCAGTCAAACTAGCTCTTGGAGCAATTAGAAAATTGGCTCAATCTTGCCAGGGAACTCTTCAGAGAACTGAAACTGGTCATTGCTTCACAAATGACACTTAGATTCTGCAAGCTACGGCATTTTAGGCATTTTGAGAGAAGAGACTATTTAAGTCTTCAACAGGTTTAAAAATTGACAGAGTTTAGAGTTAAGCTAGCTTTACCTGAAACTGTGTCGCTTTAATTGCTGCTCTGTGTTTTGGGCAATGTTACCCATCAACTAACCACTTGTGAGGCTTTCTGAATTCAAGGGGCTATACTGTAATGTAGCTAGAAAGAGATCTCATGGGAAAGGAATCTAAGGGGAAAATGGTAGGCATGTCATCTTAAGACATAAAAATGATATGCATCTTCTCTCTGCAGAGAGACCATTCCTTACCCTGGCAGCTGGAGAGAGCAGATTCAATATCTTTAGCAGAAAGGATGTCAGTGATGGCCATTGTTGAACTGTAAAATAAATTAAATGTGAGCTACTTAGTCATTAAAATGACTTCTCTGCCTCTTTCATGGCTCTATTTGAAGTTGCTGCTGTGACAGTATATGATAGGGGAGATGTTATTTGTCTAATTGTAAGCAGAGCACACTGTAACAGATGTCTGCAGCAGGTGCTTCCACTTAAAACTGGGTAATGAGGGAGGAATTCCGCATGCGGGAGTGTGGGGCTTCAGGAAGATTTGATGCTGTGTTGTGCTGGAAGAGCAAATCAATGGGGTCTAGCACCGCAAAACCTCAGGATTCTGTGTGTGTATTCCTGGAGGTGGATTATTACTCAATTAAAATCAGGATGCATTTTCAACATACATAAAAGTTAGGCTCCATATGTCCTCTAGAACTATTTCTGCGAAAAATGTATCTGGAATTTAAAAATCTAATATAAATAAGTGCAGTGATCTTTTCAAAGAGTGAAAATCATAGTGTAGAAGAAATAACAAAAATTTTAATAATTTCAAGGAAATAAAAATTTGGAGAGTAAGTTCCTCCTCTGTTTAGTTGCAACATAGATGTAACTCCGCTATAAATTTGGCTTGCCGGGCTGCTGCATCATTGAAAGGCTGCATTTCATGACAGCTATAGAAATAAGAAAATTCTAAAGTATGTCATGTTTGTTGGGTTTTTTTAAATTCCACATAGGTGATAATGAGCCAGATTGTTACTCAGATCTTGACATTTCAGTACATTGATGTGCTTAGAACTGAGGTACTGAGACTTCATATTCCTTCCTAGGAGAGTGGAGGAGGCCTTCTCTTCTGATACAGCAGCATTTGACAAAAGCTACCCTTTGTCTCATTCGGCCATCAACAGCTGCAACAGTTTGCCAACATAATATATATTACTTAAGAATATTCTACAAGGCCTGAATTTCTAGCAAACCTTTTAGTGTGAGCATAGTATCAAAGCATTTACAGTTTGGTAAGCTGCCACACCCCCCGTGCAGACAATTTAAAACTTGTGACATTACTGTAAAGTAGCTTCATGTTAGTGAAGGAAGAGGAACTAAGTCATAGAAAAGTTGCTCTTGAAAGACACAGGAGATCAGAAATATCTTTTCATTAATCCCTAATTGATCTTCAACAACATCATTCTCCCTGACTAAGCACGAAAAGCAGCATTCATGAGAGGGAAACCATTGTTGATAACCATTTATAGTCTATGCACTGGTTTAAGATCTACACACACGTTTAAACTTTGCCTAAAATGTGAAATGGCTGCCTCTGTACCTGTTGGTTTGCAGCAGAGTAAATTGTCGATCATTGCAGTTCCTTTCTGAATATCTCAAAAGTTGTAAGGAGACAATGGGACAAATGCACGCTGATGGCAGTGGGTACAGATGAGTTACTTTTGTTTTGCTAGCAATTATTTTGTCCCAGTGGCTTCTTGTGCAAAGTACTTCCCCTCTCTAAGCACTAGGCGAGATAATTTGGACCTCTGCCATTCATCTAATTCCCACTGCTGACAGGATTAAAAATGGGGGAGAAGTGAAGAAAAACCTAAAAATTGCAACATTTTCTACAAGGGACATCGTTCCTGTCTTTTTCCATCCTGTGATCTGAATACTGATTCTATTCCCATTAGCTTGTAAAGATACGACATACTGGAAGCTGATAAAATAGATATTTCAGTTTAGGTGCTTTCCATTTAGGGAGCACTTTGCTTTTGTGTTTCTTTTTCTGAAAGCAGAGGATCTAATCAGCTTACCTTTGTGGTCTTCTTGACTGGGTAAGGAAGCAATCTGGTTGGGAGGAACGTACTTGCTGTGTGTCTCCAGCAGAGCTGAGCTTGCATATATATACTTTAAGTTGTATACCATATACAGATTCTAGATTTCAGCGTCATGAAGAGGGAATGGTGTCAAATGAACTTGCCTAACTAATCATCTTGGCCTATTTTTATCTCAAGAGAATACATATGATATTTGCAAACGAAACAAGATAAGTGGCCAGATAGGTGAAAAGGACAGAGTTATATTAAATTTCTTCTGATTTAAGCAGAAAATACCAACTTCTACAAATGATGCAGGTCAGGAAAAAAACCCCCACTATCTGATATACTTGATCTGAGGAGTCAGATGAAATGAAGCATTACCAGCTTCTGAAGAGATGCCTTTTATGAATATTTAAATGTGATAACTTGTTATCTTAGCTATAGACACTACATGGGATCAAGTTTCATCATTAAAGCACTAAATAACAACAATAAAAAAAGAATTGAAAAGATCCTGTTCAAATATTATTTGTGTAGCAAACCATTTAGGGAAAATAATAGTCGTGTTGTCTCTCAGAATGTCTGGTGTGGTGAAAAAAAACAAACCCCACACAGTGAATTTGTTGCCACAGGAGGTAAAATAATATTATGTCAATCCATGGGAACAGTTGGTTGGGGGAGGGTATTTTGTCTGGTATGTTTCCAGAGAAAATCTTAGAATTCTGCAAGGTTCTGACATCCTGTTTAGTCGCGTATGTGTGAAGCAAAGGGGTTGCGATCTACCCAGCTGTCTCTGAGAAAAAAGCCCCTCAGCCCTACATGAAAGGTCTTTGCACTTAGAAAAGAAAGAAAATTTCATTAGCAGCATCACTGCAGAGCATCTTTGTACTTTTGAAGCCTAACTTCTGATCTCTTTTGGACAAGTGATTATTTCAAATATCTTTTTTGACCAGCATTGTTTCCAAGTGTTCCTTTGTGCTAGGTTTTGGGGTTTTGTAGTTTGAATGGTAGTGGTTTTATTGTTTTGTTGTTTTGTTTTTTGGTTTTTTTTTAAATAGCATAGAAACAATTTGCTCATCACAATTTTGTTGAATGAATGTTGTAGCCTAACTGGGTGAGGAGCCTGTCAGCTTGGATCTAACCTGTGGCTTGAAGCAGCAGAACAGTGAAACACAAGTGATAACAGCACAGGATAGTGTTATGGCCAGGGTTAAGAGATGGCAAGGGATCATAGAATCATAGAATGATAGGGTTGGAAGGGACCTTTAGAGATCATCTAGTCCAACCCCCCTGCAGTTGGCATCACAGCTCAAGGTGGTGGCACAAGGCAACGTAACAGTGCACAGCCTGTCTTTTGTTTCAGAGACAGTATCAAGGTATCTTTTTTCCAAAGCATTTCCCTCTAAGATGAAAGGCAAACCTAGCCAAGTCTTGAAACCAACCACTAAGAAATCATAGTGTGAGGCAGAAAAAGTGACAAATGAGGTACTTAGGAGACCTTAGTCCATCCAGCATTGAGAGCAGCTGATGAAAAAGCAACAAAAGACTATTGAAAAAGATATTGTATGTGGAGGGAGTGTTGTTTCACTTACTGCATTTAAACATAAGAGAAATCATTGCTACAAGGCTTATTTTCTTTTTATAAATTGTGCATGTCTGTACTCCATGAAAAAGTTTCAGACACAGATGATTCTTTGAGAGGGGAAGAACCCTTGGTTAAGAATGGCAGTGGAGGATTTCAGCTTTCCAAGTTTTCTGAATGGATTGTTGACCAGCTGACGCTGAAAAATTTCAAGAAGAATTTGGTAGATAGATATTTAATACTGCCTCTTGTTGGCACTGATGACATCTGGTACAAGGGATACAAATATCTCTTTCCCCTCTCAAACTCTTCTAAGAAACGACTTTTATTGTACATGGGAAAAATAATTCCTCTCCGTTGTGCATACACCACCCTTTTTTCCCC
The DNA here is from genome assembly GCA_013401255.1 of Urocolius indicus. Classification (NCBI taxonomy): domain Eukaryota; kingdom Metazoa; phylum Chordata; class Aves; order Coliiformes; family Coliidae; genus Urocolius; species Urocolius indicus. The sequence goes on along the minus strand of WBNH01006340.1, from coordinate 100,737 downwards.
CTGCAATTCGGAAAATTGCCTACATAGTGCCAACAACTGATGTGAAGTAAGTAGGGTGTCCAACATAAAAACTGATGGCATGGTATGACCTAATGAAGCTAAGTTAAGAGGAAGGCCAAATTCTGCTGAAACTCTTGGACTGCAGGAGTCTGTATGGGAATTTGGTCTCTGGTGTCTATTTCAGAGAATGCATTTGATTTTAGAGGCAATGGCTTCTCATTTTGCCCAGAGCTAATTCCACATATGTTAACCCCTCGCCCCCACTCTTCCCTTTAAAAATAGCATTGATTGCTGTTATTTCCCTTAATGCCTGTGGACTGTTGCCACTAGTTTGAACTTTTGTATGTGAATCACGTAAGGATGCGGTATTTAAAAGCATGCTTTGTCTTCAACAAGATAGTTGCTTTTGTTCTCTGAAATGTTAAGGATAAATGATAAATGGACATAAAATGTTTTATGGCTGTGGTCTGTTGAGCTGCATTCAGACTCTGTCAAAGTTTAGAGTCACTTTTGCAGTGAGATTGGAGGCACTGGAGATCCAGAACACATGCATTGACTGGCAGGATGAAATGCACAAGGATCATGTAACTCTATTTACAACCAGCCTCCAACAACCATTTTATTTTCAAGCCCTGCATTAGAGATTGCAAAAAAACATCTGTCTGGTCATTTTTACTTTCTTAAAGCAAGTACTGTTATTGACTTCCCAGCTGCCATCCAACTTGGCAGGGAGAGGAACTGAGGAAGTATTAAAAAGTGAGGAGAAGATATCCCTTTCAGATCATCAGGTTACCACTAAAAGCGGTTTTAAACCCTGGGAATTGAGCATTTCACTTTGCTTATCTCATTGCCTTCTGGAGAGCTCTATAGTGGAATGCTGCTCTGTTTTATTTTTCTCATTTTTGACCTTAACAATTCTAACACCTGAAGTTGCCCCACCAAATTGAAAAGTCATGTCATCACAAGTTCTGTGATTGCTCTATAATATATTCTTGTCATTCTTCTTTGAGGAGTGATGTGAATTATGTGTGCAATAGAATAACAAAAATACACTGAACAGCTGGGAATACCCACTTCAATTTAAATGTAATTTTCTGCCCTTACATATGCCTGAGATTGTTTTCTCCGAATGCATATGACAGGGGTATCCATAGTCACCACTGAAGGAATAGAAATCACTTTCTATAATATGTTTAACCTAATATTAAATGCCATGTGAATAGTGAAGTGGAATATTTATTCAGTTTGTAATTTGCTTTGGGAATACATAAGGTGAAAGAAATTGCAGGAATGTAATTTAGTGTAATTGTTTTAACACATCATCCTCCTGTCATTTGAGGAACATAATTCTTGGAGTGATCTGGAAATATCTGTGGGTGAGTCTAGATTTATATTACTTAATCTAATATCAGTAGACACCTTATAACTATCTCCCAGTAAAATGCTGAAAAATAAAAATGAAGAAGCTGCACATGGGAAATATAACAGATAACGTGTTTTATTTTTTCAAACTCGAAAGAATCACAAGAATGAAGTAATTTTTCACCAGCTATCATTCTAGTGTCACATGGCTTCAACTTCTGAGGTAGGTTTTGCAAGACTCAAAGAATTTATGATGTAACTTCCAGTGCCTTTTAAAGTTGTAATTTACAAAATGTGTTCAGTCATATTTTTCTTATGTGTGTAAAGCATAATTTTAAAGCCAATTGGATTGTTTACACAAATCAAACAAGATTTGTTTCTGCATATCTGAAATTTGCAAGAGAGATTCAATTCTGATTCTAAAATTTGAAAGGAATATGGTACAGGTGTAACATCTATGTGATTTTGCAAGCTGTACCTTCAGATTTTTGTTTCCTAATTTGAATTCTATAGTTTACTTTCATTTCGGTTTCTTTCTGAAAATGTTTATGCATTGATGCAGAAAGAAAAAGGCTTTTTTTTTTTTTAAGAAAGAAATTGACATAGAATGATTTCTGAACGGATAGATTCCCGAGCCTGTTAAATAGGATACAATCAGTCATAAATAGACAAAATACTGGGAGCTCCAGGTCACTCTATCTGTAAGTTTAACAATTACAGGCAGCATGTGTTAGAAAGGCTATAGAATAAATCATTTTCCTGCTTTGAATTTGAGACAAAAAGCTTACTGTTTTTGGGAGTATCCTAATAAACTTGCATTAAAAAGGCACATATGGGATAATCGTGGTTTTTGAGTTGGAAATAAAATCACTTCTGTCAAGGCAATCTTCTCTAGCTAAGTTGGAAGCAAAGATTTATGCTGAAAACAGAAGATCAATTCAATATATGGTACACTGCATTCTGTTCTTGAGCTGTGTTCTTCAACTTCCATCTGATCACTTCCCCGAAGAGGGTCCATGTTGCAGGAGTTGTAGCAGCAGGCTATGTGTTTACACTGCGTAGCCCAGTGCAGTCCTGCTCTGTGACTGTGGTTTATAACACTATAAATAATCATCAGTTGCATTGGACTTTCAAATAGAGATGTTTGAAATTAATTCTGGTGTTTTTGAGTGTGTCTGTATATTCTTGTACAGTCCTTGTCACATAGTGTAAACAATATATCCCACTATAAACAGAAACAGATCCTTGCAGTTAAGGAATTGCAGGAGCATGAAATAAGAATTGGGTGGTTATTCATGCATGTACTAATACTGATATTGCTGAATAAAGCAGTGCCTTTAATTTTTCTGTCGGAGTTTTCTTGTCAAGGATATATGGGTTTAAAAAACCCCAAATGCCAACTGACACAAAGTTGTCTCTTAAGAGATATTTTTCCTGTGCAAAAGCCCATACCCAATCTGATTTATAGATGCCCACTGTGGTGTGACTTAACTCTGCTCCGCTTTTTGCTGAGATCAGGAAACAGTCAAAACTTGTCACAGCTCCAGTCCAGCCTGTGTGCTTGGGCTTCTAGAGCGTGATAAGGGGCTGATGTGTGGTTGGGTATTGTCCAAATGTGGAATTCATGTCTCCAGGGCCCACATCCGGATTTGGGAACTCAGAAGCATTCCTTGGTCCCTCATTAGACATTACCAACAACACTGACAATAATTAGAATGTGGGCTATAGAAAAGTAGAGCTGAATTAGTATGGAAATTGGTACTAGAGACATAATAGCATCGGATATGAAAGCATTAGGTCTTTACAAACAGGAATTCATTGAGCATTTGAGAGCTAAGCCTGGTGTAATCAAATGGTGCATCAATAAAGTGATTCCACTGTTCAAATATTTAAAGGATCAGTGGGATGAAAAGATAGAAAGGGGCATTGTTCTCCCCACACAGTGCTGTATTTGTGCTGTACTTCCTGAGTAATATCAGTGTCCAGATAGTCCAGTGGTTTCAAACTTTATTGTATAGTATAGAACAACACAGACAGAAAATGGGAGTTCTTATTATTCATTGTGGACAAGCTGCATTGTATTCAGTGTGGATCCTATTAGCAAATTGCTGCAGTCAGGTGTAAAGAAAATCGCTTCAGATCTGTTGCTTTCAATGAAAAAATAAACTTATTTTATTCAAGTGATAAATTGACATAACAGCCTTTCCTTGAATGAGAATGACTTCCACCTGAGAAGGATTATAGCACTGATTGCACTTTATTGAAAGGATATATTTAAAAAGGAATTTTAGTGTACTAGAAGCTTTAGGAGGAAAAGGCTAGGTGAATCTCAAGGGCAGGAGGCCTGTCTCTTCTTAACAGAAATTCAAGTCTGACTGTGACTGGTTAGCTGTTAGAGCACAAAATGTCCTTGAACTGTTCAGAAATCGACCATGAGCTCTTGCTCACACAAGACAAAGCCTGCTAGCAGTAAATCGGGAAATGCTTGACTGCATCTGTTATTCTCTGAGGCAGCTCACAGAGTAACACCATAATCCTTAAACAACAAATAGGTGAGCAAAGCTTGTATGATTCTTGTATAAGTCTTGCAATTTTTGAAGGATTTGACTAGTTATTTTTTTTAATTTTTGCATGTGGATATGCTGTACGGCAACCTCCAGATTTGAAAATCTGGAAGGTGAGAGCAGAAGGCATATTTCTGATTCCCGAATTCTACATATTGGCATATCCTTTTCTGAGTAGAGCTGGATGGAAGCAGCTGTTAAGTAGAATGTATGCTTAAGTGCTTTGTTGAATTTGAAAAGACCAGTTTGCAATGGTATTGTATGTCCTACACAATGCTGAGCTGGGCTGTTCAAGCTGTAGTTTGGGCAAAGTTTGGCACTTAAAATTGTTGCTGGAATGTTAATTACTTTTGTGCAGTGTTTTGTTATTGAAGTTTGATTATCACATGAAGCATGGAGCCTTTACAGTGCTCCAGAACTGTTGTCTTAAGAAGACCATAGTAAGGTAGTTTCAAAACACTAAATCCCAGCTATTTCCTCAAAGTTACAGCTGTATAAAACTTCACTTAACAGCAATGCTGAAAAATGTGTGCTAAGATCAGTGCAGAAGATGTTCCTTACCACAAAACCTTATAATTGATGGTGTCATCAACAGCAGAGACGGTCATTTAAATTATGAATGCTTCTGGTAATGAATGATGGATTTTTTTGGCATAGAAATTAAAGTGTGTGCATTATTAGAACTAGTAGAGAATTCAAGTCATGCTTTGGAGAAAAGTACAAAGTTAGAGATGGTTTTCATGTTCATGAATATTTGGGTACCCAAGCATATATTTCTACTAAATACATAGGTATGACAAAACAGAAAGAAGCATTGAATAATGTTTGAAAGTTGTTCCAAGCCTTGATGTAGTCAGTATATAAGAACTCTTAAATTAAAACATCTGTAAGCAGTTATGTCAGTACCTCTCTGGATGCAAGCAGCTGAAATGATTGACTTTGTTGTTCTCAATCTGTCCCATTTTGATGGAGCCCATCTAAGGAGCTTTCTGATGATCAGTGACTCCCATGGATCTGAGGAAGAGTGCCTTCCTATGGAGAACTGACCTGTTGATCTGAGGCATTTGCCTGAACATCTTCTATAATCACCTTTATTTGCAGAATACACTTCTGTTTAGACCTAAAGTATTTGGAAAGCATTTAGCTAAATATTTTTAACAAAACAAAGAAAAACATAGTAGAACTATGAAAAACTCGATCTGATAATTAGGCATCACTTTCACTGAGTCTTGGTGTCCCAATTCTGCCAGTTCTTCAGCAACCCCCTAGAGTTTTCCAACTGTGTAAACAACGATGGCAAAAATAGCAAGACAGCTATTAGAGAAAAAAAACAATCAGTAAAAGAGAAAATTAAAGCACAGACATTAGAGGTTCAAGTGCTGTAACTCCCATTTTGTGGTTGCTTTTATGCCATTCTATTGAGGGAAACGTCCATAAACCTCCTGGAGACAACACTCTGGAGTATTCCCTGTGTAGGGATATTGCTTGGGAGGAGGGATATGAAAGTGTTGACTCTGGGATGAGGCCGTGGTACTTTGGCCCTGGTTATATCTCTCAGCTTCTCCAGTAAGCCCTGTTAGAGTGTATGGCAGCTTGTGGAGATCGCAGCTGGCTCTGGGCAGTGCAGAAGCCTCATTGCACTGCTAACTCAGCCGTGCAGTGTGTCTCTAGGAAGAAAAATAGCCTGAAATTCAGTTTTTGCAAAAGAGCAAAATCTCTTTTGAGGTACTGTCTCATTAGATATAACTGAGGAGAGTTTGAGGTTTTTCTTGTTTACATAAAATAATCTGGGTATGCCCCAGTGATTTGTTTCAGTAAAGTGATCTTCCAGCATGTATTTCAAAGTGCAAGCAGTGGCCCTGCTATAAGCAGTAGGAGTAAGACTAAATATCCCAACCTGCGTGCTTGTAATGATATGGGCTTGATGTAAGAAACACAGGACTAAGCTAATATAGTTACTAAGCTGTTTGTCTGTGTCCAGGGAATGCTGAACACAAGTGGAGCAGATGGAAGAGATTAAAAAAACATAGAATTATAGATGAGAAATGTTCACAATTAAAGCTGCAAAGATGGGATTTCTATGTATGTCTCTCTCCTGATTGTTTAGAAGGGAATTAGGGTGAAAATTTTGTTTGTTTTAACAAACAAAATTATTGTTAACTCCATTTAGAGTTAAATTAATTTGACTCAATGCTTTTCAAAAGGATACTTTGTTTCTCTGCTCTCTGGCCTAGCGAAAGCAAATCGGTATGTTTAACCTCAGAATTTAGTTTAGGACCATTTTAAGTTGTCTGCTGGATTTGATAATTCAGCTTGTCCTCTACTGTTTCAGCTACTAAGGAAATTCCAGTTAGGATCTGCTGGATCAAATATCCTGTGTCTCAGCTGACCCAAAATCCCCATGATGGCTTTAGCACCATTCTTAAGAGAACCATGCAGACTTAGTGACTAACAGGCTTGTTTACAAGATCATGCTGAGGTTTTTATTTAAAAGATTATGGCATCAATATTAGAAATCTCAGAATTAAAGGATGATGTCTTAAATATTCCTTTTGGGGGTTTTCCTGCTATTTGGTGCAGTTCATGAATAGCAACTAATTAAATACAAAATGAAAGAAACTTCATGAGTGCCTCTTGTTGGTGGGAAATTTTGTACACTAAAATTGTAAGTGAAAAGTAGAAATCTTTCTGGGACTCTTAAATGTTTTTTTTTCCAAAACTCTAGTCTCTAAGGATCTTACTCCCATTGTGCTTGTACTGAACAAAGCTGAGTAGTACCACAGTAAGAACTGTCTAGCTTATTCTGCTGCTCACAACTCTAACGGCATGCTCTTGGTGCAAAACCAGCAGTGCAAAATTGAAAAAGACCGTGACATTTACTCCAGCCCCAGGGTTTTCTAAAAGGACAGGCTCTCAGCAAGCTGAACAGACCTAGTTTGTGTTAAGACTGTTTTTATGGATCCCTGACAGGGTGTAAAGTTACAGACTGGTCAATGTAGATAAAGCTGACACATACTTTCAATCATAGCAAGAGTTTAGGGCTATATTTAACAAAAACATTGGGTTCTGTGTTTAGGTAACACACTCTGCCTCTGTACCCAAAAGAGGCACTGGAATCCAAATTTTTCTGTAGCATCTCTTGTTGATTACATCCCACATACTGGTTTCCAATTTTATCAGATTCTGCTTTTTTAGGGAAAGAGGTTTGGTTTTGAGTTAAATACATGGAAATATTTTCTTCAAATGCATTCAATTTTTAACTCTCAAGGACTTAGTCTCTTTTCTCCATAGTGTTGGTAAAAATGCAGCATCCTATTTCCTTTCTTTTCATGCAGGTAAAATAGCACAATCTTGAGAAGCTTGGGAGAAGGGACATGTTTTCTGATGAAGCCTAGAGTACTTCTTTGCCATAAAGCTAACAGTGTGTCTCCTGCACAATATGGACAAAGCACCTATTTTTGCTTTTACCTCATAGTTGCTGACATTGACTACTGGAGTTAGGTTTTGAAACAGCTGTGTACTGAATGCTGAATTTTAAAAATCTGTCTATAAATACAGTAGAAGCTTCTGGTTCAGTGGTAAACCTGGGCAAAGTGACTCCTTAACATTGGAAATTAGGCCCACTTCCCAACCAAATGTAATGCACTGTCTGTATTGTGGCAAATTTGAAATATATGCGATTAATGTTTTAAAGTCCATTTCTTTGAATCATATCTGATGGGATTTTTTCCCTAGTGGTAACAGTTCTTTCGGTTCTGAGAAACACTGAGCACTTTCCAGATCTTTCTGAGGTAGTTTGCATCATCTGACATTTCTGCAGGCAACGTTTGCTCACTGGTGAATTGAATTGTAATTCTACAGCTGTGAAGTTAGAGGAAACACGAGTCCAGGCAAACTTCTAAATAGAGCTCTGGTAAGGAGTGAGTGGGAATTTAATGAATGCAGACTGTGGAATCAACCTCTTAATTTGTTTTGATTAGGGTAAAGTGCCTATATAATAGTTTGGGGTTTTAAAAATTGCATTAGTAAACATGACAACACTTCAATTTATTACATATTCCTATTTATATTATTTTTATTTGCTCTTCATTCATGTAAAACTTTTGAATTTTTTTCAGCATTTGAGATTGTGGCCTCTTAACTTGGTATTTGTATTTAAATCATGCAGCTGAACAAGTTACAAAGACATTATCTTTTGAAGTTAGTAGCATTTGGGAAGGATTTTCCCCTGTGCATGGAAAGAAAGGCTCTGTACATTTGTGGTAGTGATGTTAGACCTTTCTTTATGAGTTTTGGTATTTATGGCTTTATAAGATGAGGATGCTCAGAGAATTGCACTGTATAGCAACAGATAGTAATTAGATGGGTTTGTCCTGCATTAAGGAATCCCTCTGGCAAGAAATAGCTTTTTCTGAGTGAATGATTCTAGTTAAAATCTCAGTGCATCTCACCCTCAGTATCTCCACAGTCTGTCTGAGACCAGCAATATCCCTGTGTCCTGCCTCTTCAGTCTCTCCAGTTCATACAGTACAGTGACAGTCATTTTGGCTGGTGAGAGCTGGACACTGCTCTTTCAAAGGCTGCTGCTGTCATTTCTGTATTGGCCAGAGAACAGATGAGGTTGTAGAATGAAATTAATTTTCCCTTACAGGAATGAATACAATACACAGCATTCACAGGTCCAAGACAAGGAAATTCCATGGCTTTTTACAGGGATTAGAGTAAGATTCAGTCTTCAAAGCAGGGCAATCATTTAGAAATTATAGAGGCAAACATATGATATTTATAAATGCCTACTATATAGAGACTTCCTGTTTCCTTTGAAGTCAATGGCAAAATTCCCATTGACTTTGCTGCCAGCAGAATCTGGACCACAAAAAGACAAATGTTTCCCATTAAAATTACGATATAATTAACATTGGGAAGCTGCTTAATGAGGTGGAGCTGATAGCTTAGAAAAGCTGTGGATCGTTAGTATGAATTGAATCTTTCGTTGTTTCTCTACTACTTTAATTTAGAATTAAGTAGTGGCCTTGTTTTTACCAAGCTCCATAAGTTTCTTATCCTGTACCTCACCATGGTTAAAGCCATCGTAGTGTAATTATTAGTGGAAACTAATTTGTCGGCTCTGTCTTTGGCAAAACAAATGGAAGTTTCTGTTAAGATATTATGGTCATTATCAGTCATTCTTCAGAATATTAACCATATTCTTAATCTTACTTTCCAGTCAAAAGCGTATAATTTCAACTTAGAGTCAGAGAAAGATGGCAATTTTCAGTATAAGGTGGAAACATTCTTGAAACAACTATGATGCAGGAACCCCAGGAATGGCAGCAAGTTGGTATTTGAGCAAATAGTTCACATGAGCTGAGTTTAAGAGTAAGGATCTACTCTGTTAGGGATCAATAGCGAGTATAAGACTGGACCCCACTACTGTTACATTGTGTAGTTCTACCACCAGGTAACTTCTGTCTTGATATTTAAGTCATTTACACTGTATTTACAAACTCCAGGATGGGATATCTGAGTTCTAGTTCTGATGTTGATCTTGAGCCTTCCTATAGCCCTGGGTAATTATTCTTTACTGTGTGCTTTATGTCAGTATCTCCCTGTGCAGTCTGCCACATGTGCATTTAAGTGATAGGCTTTGTCCCTGAAAGAGAGTCAAAGACAGAAGTCAAAGGCAAAAAGGCAAATTGTGATAACACCTCAGTGTATGTTGAATAGCTTCCTGTTCCTCAAACTGCTTCATTATAACACAGGTAAATGTATGAATTAGGCCCTACTCACTAATCATGAAGTTCTTCCTATATGTTATTTAAGATGTTTCCTTATGAATAAAACATAGCTAATATCTTGAATGACTTAAGAAGATGATGTATGAACTTACTAGTTACCATTCATTAATTCTGGAGATGAAAAATTGTACTTAAATCCAGACCAGTTCTGTTTGTTTGTTTTTTCTTCAATTCTTCATTTCGATAAAAACAGAATTTGGCTTACATTAGTCTCGAGTCCTTGCTTATCCCTGTATTGACAAAGCTTCTACTAGAAGTGGAGATTTTGCCTGATTTAGGGCAGCTTTATAGATTTGATCAATGTATAATTCTTTCACAGTTATCAAGATACAGCTTTATTTTAAGCTGAAATAGTCCCATAATAATGTCCCATATAATAAATGGCAAAATAATGCAGAAAAATAAAATTATTTGTATTTTTTTGTGCCTTACAGTTCATCTTGGGTTGGGGGCTGAAACAAATATTGTTATGGAGAGCAAAGAAACAGTGCAAATATATTTACGTATTTCTAATTTTGTCGTTGGGTGTTGAGTTGCCCTGGGTTAAGCTGCTAAGTAAAGCAACTGGACACAATCCAGTGCAAAGTGATGCATGAAACCAGCACTTTTCCCCTTTAGTGTGTGAAAATTCGTATCAGCAAGAAACAGATAGTCTAACTTGTATGTAGTTGGAGAACTGCCTGCATTTTGATACCTACATGCTTTAAAAATGACTTGTTCTTCAGTGCAGACACAAGATCCCTAGCTTACTGAAGCTAAGCAGCCACATGCTGACACCAGGCTATGTTAACCCTCCATCATCACTAACTTCTATGTACTAATGTTACCCTCTGAAGTAGTGACCAAAGGGGAGCTGTGGTCAAGGCTGTCAACCACTGTGTCAAGACAAAAGTGATTATTGTGTAGTATTGCACCGCAACATTGTACTTTGCAAATCCATATTGCAGTCAGGTTAGATCTGAAATCCACCAATAACTTGCCAGAAGCCCAGTACACTAAGCTCCTCATCTCTGGTACTGCAGTGTGGGATATGGGCTGCCCAGATGGGTTGTGGATTCCCCTTCTCTGGAGACATGCAAAACCCACCTGGACAAGTTCCTGTGTGACTTGCTCTAGGTGGTCCTGCTCTGGCAGGGGGGTTGGACTAGATGATCTTTTGAGGTCCCTTCCAACCCTTAAGATTCTGTGATTTATTCTGTGATTGCTTGGAGTAGCCTGGCTGCAGAACTTGCTATCCTGTTCAGTCACTTTTTGTCCAGAAGATGGGGCAAGGTGCTCCTTTTATAAGAAAAGGGCCAATCATTGCTTTTCTGCTAGTAATCAGGTAGATTAGTCATTATGGGCTCAACCACTATTATAAAAGTAAACGCTTATGTTAATGATTTTGCTCATTAAGCATCTTTGAACCTGAAAACCTAATATGTGACTTTCTGCCAACTATGTACCAGAGAACTCTCCTGTTTTTTTTTAAAAAAAGGGCATTTGGTTTTAAAATGAAATTATGTTGTTTTAATAAATAACTTACTTTTAAAACAACCCTCCAGCATCAGATAGAGAGTAATTAGAGAAGAATTTCTTTTTTGCCTTTTTTGTAAATTAAAAAATTCAAAGCTTTCTATTTTTAGGCAGCTGCTCAACTATTACTTTTAGAAAGCATAAAGTAACAGTATTTAGAATTGAACCTTCCCATTTTTCTTTCATACAGACTGAAACTCCTATTTGAAAGGCACAAATATATCAATATGTTGCAGATTTATACTACTTTGGATATGTGAAGATCTGGAACCTAATTGTAATGAAAAGTCACTGTTTATGACTGGCTTATAGGCCTCCTGAAGCAAAAGCTCAAGATGAAGAATGAGCACATCTTTCTCTATTATGATAGAGACTGCTGTCCTTTGAATGTACAGCTGATCTTTTCAAAACTGCTGGGATTTATAAACCACTTTGAATGTTTTGATTGACAAAGGGGCAACTGAATAAATGGTAAATCATCATGGATGTGGTAATGTATCTCATTGATCTCTGAATGTCAGGTAAGGATTCAAGACTTGTCACTGAGTAGCTGATACAATGGGATGGAAATTGAAGTCTTCCTTTTTTTTTTTGTAGCAGATGTGCAGTACTTTGCTTTTGGGTGAGATATAACTTAAAACTATGTTGTTGGAGCAGTCAGCTGTGGAGTATTCTGCTTTTGCAGTGGTCAAAGGAATGCTGTGTATTGGATGATTTTTACTAGAGCTGTAGCGGGATCAAGCTGGGCAAATTGATTGGTCTAACTAAAACTGAAACAGAAGGATAAATACTGTCTCCTTCAGTATAGCTGAAACATTCAGGAGTGCCTCAGAGCTGTGTCACTGGAGGCAATGTGCACAGTGGCACCAGAGGCTTTTTTATGGTGATAATGTGATGCGCTTTCTAGGCGTGTAACAGTCAACAGCCATGGAACTAATCTTTGCAAAGGATGTGGCCACTATGTGTGGACTCATTAAGTTCTAAACCCACTTGGCAGTCAGTCCTTGCAGATTAGGTTATTTTGAGGTCCTCTGTTATCATGGAGTGGGCAGGATTTGCCTAAGAGGAAATGTCATAAGAATAGAATGGAAAAGATGAGTGAATTCTGTTGCTTAAAGGCTGGTGCTGGAAGAATAGAAGGGATAATGCATTAATCAAATTCTGACAAGGTATTAAGGAGAAAAGAAGGGAAAGCATTTTTCAGCTGTCTGCACTAAAGCTAGATGCCTACAAAATAAAGCGGCTCTTATGCATCAACATAATTTTGATTTCATTGGCATTACCCGGGGATAAGTCGCACAACTCTAGCAGCCACAGACATCAACGCCTGCAAGAATGGGCCTCACACATGCTGGTGATGCCAAGAAATCAGGGAGACCACCTGTTCTAAGATGAAGCACAGTATAAATAAATACTAGTACTTAATCTTTCCCATCTAGTATCAGCACAGGTAGGACATGTTGCGTGTGATTCACGTTGACATAATTATGTGAATAAAGCAGATGTGGCTTGACCTGCTTTTCTAGGAGAAATATAAGTAACAGAGGGTGTGATCATAATAAAAAAAACTGTTTAGGGAGAGCTCGTTGTTGTGTTCAGCCAAATCTAGTTGTCTTTCCTTCACTGCGATATTTATGTAAATCTAAATTCTTCAAACAGAAGCTGATTTTCAGATGGCAGTGAAAGGCAGGTGTTCCATCTCTGAATTGCATGCTACAGTATGGCAGTGGCCAAGGTGGCGAGAGCAAAGCCTTAGACAAGTCAGTTGGCTTGGCTTACTGAGTACTCTTCCTTTTTGTGTTTTCTGAGACACTATGCAGTAGAAGCAGAGAATGGAGGTTGAAGAGAAATAACTAGGCAGTGAGAACGAAGTGTCCAAGAGACAAGAAAATAACAAGAGTGGAAGTGTGAACATCTTGCCTTCTACTACAGATCTTGGACTATCTTGCCATTCTCCTTTTTGCCTCAATTGTCTGAGCTTGTCAGGAAAACTAGGACAAGTGTGATATGCCTGCAAAAACGAAGTTACAAGCTATAGTAGGATTGATATCAGTATGTTAGGATGTCTCTTGGCTCCCTTGATTTTCTTTTCCTTGATATCTTACCTTAGTATGACTGTTACATTTTATACGACTTCTTATAATGTTAGTCCTTTAGACGTGGAGGATTTCCAAGCACTGATGTAAAAAACACTTGTTCAAGCACCAGCTGTGTGAAATACTTGCCCAGCTTGGCTCCCAGTCACCAGACCGTTTCCAGCCCAGACCAACATCTCTCCAGCTGACACGTCCAGGCTCGAGGCATGCGGAGGTTCATCAGCACCATCTTGTGGCTACTCGCCTGTGGACGAGTCCCTGGGCTGTTGGGGAAGGGATGGTGAGGGGCTTTGCAGCGGCAGGACGCAGCAGGAATAGGATGCGAGTTAGCTATTCCCTCAGCACATCATGTCCTGTGCACACGCTGTGGTTTCTACAGTGTGTGTACAAGCCAAACAGACAGGCTGTAAAATATCAAGTCTGTGAAACTATTTGTAATAGGATGAGTATTTATTAATAGGTCACTAAATTCTGCCCTGTAGTGCAAAAAACAAGAGACAAAATGTCAGCATCAAAGTCAAGGAAGTCTCCAGTGCTGCCCCATCCAGCTGCTTTGTTGTTTTCTATCCCCCCTCTGTCTGCAACTCCTCTGATTCCCACAACTGAGCACAGAGCTGCTCTGAGATAACTTGGCAGGATGAAAGGACTTTGGGTTATCTCATATGTGAACCTTCATCCCACCACCATCTTTCCTAGTGCGTTTCTCTACAGTGGAAGTTCAGTTGTCCAGAAACATTTTCCCCTATAGTCTGGTTCTGTCATCAAACTATGAATAGCTTCCATTGGCATTGCTACCTGAATCCTATCCATCCATGCTAAATCTTATGTAGATGTCTTCTATTATGTGGAAGTGGATCCTCAAATGAATAAAGGACCCAATTTCAAAGTAATCCTTTGGGATTTAAGTATTCTGCAGTTCTATATCCGTTGAGACACAGGAGTGCCTCAGTGCACAGTCAGAGCCTGTTGGAATTGTGCTTGTCCTAAGAGAATAAACCAGCTTATCCTAACAGGCTACAAGTAACAGAATATTTTGTGATTAAATCAGAATTTTTCATACCAATTTCTCATGTTTAAAAATCCAGAAAAATAAGATGTAATGTGATGGGCAACCTGTGAGATGGCCTGTGTGAGGGCTCTAGAGACACATTGTGATACCATTGGGAAAGAGATAAAAGGAACATAACAGAGTGAGTTCAAACCATGGTAAATATGATGATGGTGTTGTTACTGTTAATACCATTCCCACAAATGTTTGAGAAGGTGTGGTTATGTCTCAGACATATAAGAAGTCTTCAGTTTGACATGGAAACAACTAAAAGAAACCCAATATTGGCAATTACTTTGCTTCCTGTTGAGAACCTTATGTAACTATCCTGGCTTTCTTTCCTCATAAAATAGAGTGGAGAAGATGATAGCTGTAGAAAAAAGAATAATACAAAAGCATTCAGCCATCCTGCAGTAGTTCAGAGAATCACCTTTGGCAGATTCAGAAGTGGTGTCCTTAAACTTACACTGCGTCACAGCAAAAGTTCTTTATCACATACCATACTTTGATAAAAGAGAGAAGAATCAATAAAAGCAGAGAATGTAGACTGAACAGCTGATGCTGAATAGAAGTCTTAGGAGGCAAAAGGTATTTGAAAAGAATATAATAAGCAATCTAAGTTTCTTGATTCCCCTATAATAAGCTGTGTCCAATTTCGATTACCAAGGAGGGGCCTACGAGAAGGTTACTCCTGATTTATACCAAGGTAAGAATAGAAAAAGCAAGCACTTAAGGAATGAAAATTCAACTGTAAGGTTGTAGAGGATAAAATGTCAACCAATAATTAGTTTAGGCAGCGGAAGAAAGTGCATTGTATTTGAAAAGAGAGTGCCAGACTGCACTATTAGGTGATGTGCTATTGCCCTGGAGCCAGTGTAGAGGAAGGGGACTGGAACTGGTCCAGTGAGGTGCCATCATGTACATCCTTCCGCACATCAGTATTCCCAGTACAAACCCCAGCTGTCTGATGATGTTTGGCTATGTCTCCTCCAATGCAACATGCAGTTCCCAGGCAGATATCTTCTTTTAGGGATTAAACTGAACAATTGGTGAAGCTCCTGTGGTTCAGAAAAATGTGAAAAATACTCTAACTTGTGCAGCAATGGGGATGTTGGGAAGAACTCACCAGTTCCCTGTTAGTGCAACCTTTTGATAACCAGAAAGCTCTGTGAAGCATGGAATCAATGCATAAAAAATACAGAGCAAGAGAAATCTAGTCTTGCTTCAGACCTCTTTCTGTGTATCTGAAACATTTGACCACAGATTCATTTACTTTCTTAGTTATACAACTCTTCTCTGGGTATATCAAGTTCTGTCTTGAGACTATTTAGGTTCCTTGCTCTTACTGCTGTCTTTGGAAGATCATGGCTATGTGTGATCTCCTTGAACAGTTAGAAACATTTTCTGCTGATTAGGTTATAAAAATTTGATCTTACACTCCTGTTAGCCTTTAACTTAATTCTTTTTCCATGTTGTTTGACTCAAAATCTATTTATAAAGGACTTGCATACTGGTTCTCCACTGTCATACTGCCGAAACCATGCTCTTTTTATCTCTTTCTAAGACTGATATTTCTGTAATCATTCTAATAGCCAGTCTGCACTCAGTCCAGGTTAAGTTAATCTCTTTCAACACAGTTGTCTGGAATTCTGTGAATATTTCACACAAAATCTTACCAGTGCCTTGCATAAAAGTCCCAATATTTCCTTCTCTACTAAAAATCTCACTGAGCCCATCTGAACTTTGTATTATCTGTTTCCTCATCTGTGTCATACAGGCAGCTCTGTCACACTGACAGTCTATCAGAACACTCAGATCTTTTTTCTTCTCTGTTGCTTGATGAATCCCAAGAACATGACTTTGCATTTCACATTATTAAATTTCTATCACTGAGGAAAAGAAGGTCATTTAATTCCAGTGTGATGATCTGGTCCTCCACAATATTGGCAATATCTTCCAGCTCTGTATCATCTGCAAACTTGTTGAGGCTGGGCCCGATCATTATTCCTAATCCATGGAAGTATACATTAAATGGTATTGCTCCAAAGACTGATCACTGAGGAACACTGTTGGGTAATTTGCTCCATTCTTATAACCCCTTTTGTGTTATAACCTGCTGCTCTTTGTTCATAATGCTTTTGTATTAGTCCTTATTTCCACTTTCAGTAATGATTTCTTGTGGAGCATTGTATCAAAGGATCTGTTTCAGCTTCAGTAGACTGAGTTTGCTGCATTATCCAGTTCCAAAAAGAAAATTACCCAAAAAACTCAGTCAGACATCATCTACTTTAGTAATCCCTGTCTTTTTCCCCACATTCTGTTTGCCTCCCTACAATTAATCATTCTTTTTTCAAAACTTGTCCTAAGATTTAACATTATACTGAATTTCAAAAATACTTTTTAGAATATACATGTTGTCTAAAAATACTTTTTAGACTACAAGAATTATGTTTGCTATGCTGAAGTCCTGAGCAAGCTTTCATTCAAAACCATTAAACACTGGGTGATTCTACTTGTAATTTCATACACAAGTCATCTCAGTATGCTAGGGAAGAGATTGTATGTATGTTAAGAAATACAATTTGTTTCTCCTAAGATACTGTCATTTCTGTTATCTTGCTGTTTCCTTTATATGTTATTTACATAAGGCTAATGGCAGATGAGAGTCATAGCAAAGATCCTCTTTGCTCACTCTGAGGTAACATCATCGCTTGTTAGCTAATTGATTCTTAAAGAAAACCATCTTTTGCCATCCGTTTGTCTTCGATGGAGCTCTGCCGTCACTGGTGGCATTTATTTTCTGCTCTATTCTTGGGAGTTAAAGTCTTCTATAAAAGAGGAATTGCATTTGTTGTTTTCCTGTAATTTTACATCCCATATAGTTTATATCCAAGTTTGAATGGAAGAGAAGGCTGTAAAGGATCCTCAGCACTATCCTTCTGGGGCAGTTTGTGTCATCTCTTGTCCCAGTGATTTTTACCCAAACAGAATATATTTCATCAATGTGATCACAGATTTCTTTACACTCAGCCATTTCTGTAACATTCAGTTCCCCCTCTACTCTCATTTCCACCTTTCCTTAGAAGCTTCCTACCTAGTGCTTTAGTGAGAGTTATTCTGTCCCCAGCTGAAGTGCAGGAGGTATCTCCGTGCTCTGGTAGAGTTACGTATAGACCTTGGGGCTTCTGATTTCTGATATTGCCTTGGGCATTGCCATTCTGTCTATGCAAGACAATTTCTGGAAGACATGGGACGTGTCCTGTTGGAGGCATGCAGAAGAGAAGCTGTGTACTGCCAGTGGTCAGCTGGTACCTGAATACTCCTGACAGTCAAAGATGGTCTGAAATAGACATTTGATGATTTAGCTACCTGTCTGAACACCCTGACTCCATAGCTCCTCAGGCTGACAGCCCACTCAGGTTTGCCAGAGAGGAGTATTAATATGAAGTTAGACTACAGGATCAGGTCTTCATGCTCATTGATTTGTTCCTCTCTGGTTGTATTTTTTTCAGTGTTTTTTCTGGCAGCCAGAGCCAATAAGAATAGTCAAGGCTCTTCTTATGGAGGGATCTACCGAGTCATCTCCATGTCTTATTCATACTTCACTTCTTCAGAGAAATTATTTTAGCCACATCATGAAGGCATTTACTGAGATTACAAATTTCAACAGGGCCAGGGGAGAACTTCCCCATACCCAGTCCCCTGAATCCTCCAGTGATCTGCTTCTTGGCAGTGAGTGCAACATCAAACAAGACATAAAGGACTTGAGAAACGACATTGCTGAAGTTCTTTTCAGCCCAGTCACTGGTGGCTGCACACACCCAGCTGCTGATTTTGGGAGTGCCTGCAGACAGAGCTGGATGATGCAAAGCATTTTTCAGATGTTTATGCAATGAAGAATTGCCATCATAGGGTCAGGAGCAACTGTTTTCAGAAAGTAAATATTGTGCATTTCTATATTAGATAATAGCTAAGGACGCATGCATTGGAGCTGAAGCCTGAAAGGAAAGCATAGTAGTGAGTGGAAAGAGATATTCTTGTCTCCTGAATCAGGATGAGACTTATGTTGTGTGGTTCAAGTAATGCTTTCCCTTTCATCCGTTACTGCTGGCTGCAATGCACCATGCTTAATTTTTCAGAGATGTAAAATTAAATTAGAAAGGAAGAGAGCAGCAAAGAGTTCACTGAATTGGAGAAAGAGTATTAATTTTATATCTGACTCATCTTCAAACCATTCCATCAGATCAGGAATAGCTCAAATCCTCTTCAAAGATAAGTTCCAGCAGCAACATCCCAGCAGTTCCACAATGTTGACAGGTTAGCAGCTTTGGTCAGGACTTCTACCTTTCTCCACATAGCAAAAACATTATTCTTTAACTGCAATTTTAGTAATTCAGTTACAAACTCTCCTGCCTGTTATCTAGTAACACTTTCTGACAATGTTTCAATACTGCTGTTCTCATACCTTTCTATTGCAGTATGTTACTTGCAGAAGGGAGTGGCAGCTATCTGACATATTGTACTTGCAAAAGCTTTTAGTAGGCCTTGGTTAGTAATTGTCAGAGCATATGAGGAGGTAATTTCTCAATAGAAGGGATAGTAGCAGCAAGTTTAGTATTGGAATGTCTCACCGGTCAGTATTTCTGTTTGATATTAAGAATATGTTTTGAACAGATGCTTGGTCAGTCATGTCTTTTGAGGAGTTTGGGGATTGACTACTGCAAAAGGGCAGTATGGCTTAAAGACCTACCAGCAGTGCAACAGTGTTTCTAAAACGATAGAATGGTTTGCAAATAACTCTTTAGCCCTCTGGTAACAAATCTGATATGCCTTCCTCCTGCTGGCTGATTGGCAGGAAGCTATCAGAAGTTTCTGGTCTTCTTGGCAAAGCACTGGATAAGGCTCTAAAAGTGAAACATCCTGGATGAAGACAACAGGAAACATAGGTCATAGACTGAGTTGAGGGGAGCTGAACGTGGAACTAACTTGATAGTACTAGTATTTGTTGCTAGTATTTGTGTAGTGTCATCCTAAGCTTGTTTCTATCTGGAAGAATAAAAAGGAGAATTCATACTTCCAGTGAATAGGGTTGGGGGTGATGTAGATATGCAACAGTTGACCCAAGGAAGTGATGGAATCCATCTAGAGTAAAACAAAGCCAGCATCCTTGCTCCTCCTCAGGAGTGGCTTGACTGATAACAAATTTGCAGCACAACTAAAGTCTTTGTTTTGCCTTCTGCCTAGCTTCATTAGGATCCAAAACATCTTTTGCCTGTTGCAATTCTGTTGAAGTTAACAGATTTGCATGCACAGGTTTGGAGAAGATGCTGATGTGCTGTCTGTGGCCATTTCTTTTTCATGCCTCTACTGACAGATGGGTGAGATGAGGAGTTGTTTCACATGGGGAAAGCATTACAGATAGGAAATGACAGCTGAAATAAATACTTCATTTTCTGCCTATAATTTTACCATGGAGACTGAACACAAGTCTCACCTAAGGCTGATAAGCAGATCCAGCTTGCCTAGCTCCTGAGTAATTCCACACAGTCTCTATAGTACTACTCGGGTTGTAAGCTCCATTGGGTAGATAAGAGCTGTAGTCCATGATTTCAGCTCTTAAGCAGATGTTGCTGCAAATACTACCACAATTAATGCTGATGAAGAAAACTGGGCAAATTTGCTGTGTTTCTGAACATCATATTTCAGCTCCAACTGAGGTGGAGTTTTGGACATGCAGCACTATGTGTGATAGCTTAATAGAGATGACAAAACAAACCTGAAACACTTATTATTCTATGGGCACAGCTACATGCTATGTATCATGTTTCTGAGACATATTATTGCAAGTATATTATATTATTAATGGTACTATCATTAGTATTACTTGTATTTTAATAATACCTATCTCAAGATATGTCCCAGATCCTGTTAGGGATGACTGAATGGTTTGGAAACAAGTAGTTTTTGGTGCTTTCACAGACAAAGCAGTTACCAGTTCAGCAATTTATAGTCTACGACATCCATCCAGGTCTTCCCAGAGCATTGCATTAACATTATGCTTTTGACAAAAAACATTGCAATGGGAAATTGTCTTCTGTGTTTACCTGTTTCAGACTGCATTACTAAATCAGGATTGAGATCCTGTAAGATGCATGAGCCAACATTGGGACCTATATAGTTGAAGTTCTTTTGACTGCAGAATCATAATTCAAAGACTCATTTGTCTTGTGAGGTAGAAAAGCCTTAGTCACTATCTCTTGTCTTGTGCTATAAGATACATAATGTGAGTTTCCAGGGGATGTTTGCTTGAGGGTTGAGCAGAATGATACCAATATCCTAGCCTATTACTTTGTTTCACAAGAGATTCATTAGCAGTTAGGAAAAATATTTTGTAACATTTATTTTGGGTTCAAAACTACAATACACTGTGAATTACATGCCAATGAAAACACAGAATAATCTGTCCTGGTTTACAAAAGCAAAGATACACTGTCTAGATCTCAATTTCCCAAAAGTCTGTGGTGTTTATTTAAAGCTTCACTTTTGACCTAGATCCAATTTTGATTTCTGAAAGACACGTAAAGTTCTGACTTGCAGCAGTTTTCTTAAGATCATTAATGTATATGTACATAAAACCGAGAATTCCAGCCTCTTATTACATGAACTATATAATGTTTTCAAGAAGAGTCATAATTTCTTCATGAAGATAGGCACAGGATATTGGAGGCAGGGAAAAAAACAAGTGTGGCCCATATATATTTCTTAACTGCTTTAACTTGCCTTATCTGGGTTTATAAGCAGCATTGTCAGGGGAATTAATTGCATCAGAGTCAGTGGAGAGAAAAATCAAGGAAGAATCCTACTCACAACAAATTAAGCTTTAATACTACAAAGTTGTCATTATGTGTATCAAAGGCTGTTGAAAGTCATGTTGCTGGGAATAACCAGGAGGCTTGTTAATGCAGTCATGATCATCTTTCTGACAGAAGATCACTTTTGGGAAATGTGAGATGAAATTTTCCTTAGGTTCTCCTCTCATTCCCACTTTGTGTTTATTTCACTCTTAGTGTGGTGCCTCTTTAATTTCTCAGTTAGGAACTAATTTTGCAGCATTTACAAAATTATATAATGTATTAAGAGCAAGTCTAAGAGGAGTCTTGATGCAAGCTACATCTTCTTTTCCTAGTTTTGGGAATGAGGGTTTCCTCAACTAATTTGAGTTTAGAAGCACAACATGACCTTATATTTCTCAGTAGAGTCACAACACAAGGCAGATCCCTAATTTCTGCTTCTGGTAGTTTCATTTTGAAATACATTGTTTTCTTCCTATTATGTCCCTTTTTTTTTAGGAAATTCAGCCCTAAGTGGGTGTATTTCTTCCTTTCTAGTAATCTCTACAGCATGGGTGTATTTCTTCCTTTCTAGTAATCTCCATACCATCTTATCAGTCTCTTAGAGGCTGATCTTTTGTGCTGTGAATGGCTGGAACTGTTATTGAAGTCTGTGGCAGTTTAACAAAGTACAGGTATTCTGCTGGCAACTTAAAAGCTTACAAAATTTGTATAACTAATGTAGGCATTGCTTCTTTGGGATTTTAATTGCACTTTTACATATGTCTGTCATTGTCCTGGTTTTGGTTGGGATAGAGTGAATTTTCTGCTACAGGGCTGTGTTTTGGATTTAGTGTGAGAATAAAACTGATAGCACACTGATATTTTAGTTGTTGCCAAGTAGTGCTTATCTTAAGGACTTTTCAGTTCCTCATGCTCTGCCAGCAAGGAGGTGCACAAGGAGCTGGGAGGGACTAGCCAGAACAGCTGACCTGAACTAGCCACAGAGCTATTCCATACTGTTATGCCCAGTATATAAACAGGGAAGAGCTAGTGGGGAAGAGTGAATTGCTGCCTGGGAACAGTCTGGGCATCTATTAGGGGGTGGTGAGCAATTGCATTAAGCATCACTTGTCTTTTCTTGGGTTTTATTTCTCTCTCTCCTTGTTATCTTCCTTTTCATTACAACAACAGCAACAATAATAATGTCAATGTTTTATTATTATTACATTTCAATTATTGGATTGCTCTTATCTCAACCCATGAGTTTTACTTTTTTTGCCTGATTCTCTTCCCCATCCCCCTGAGAGGAGAGTGGGGGAGCAAGTGGCTGTGCGGTGCTTAGTTGCTGGCCAGAGTGGAACATAACAATCATGTGCAAATCTGTCTGGAATTTCTTCTCCATCCTTACACAGTATTTTTATTTTTTTTTTAAGATTAGGCAGGAGCCTGAGTTCTTTTGCCAAAAGTAGTAACATAAAGCAAAAAGCAAAAGCATATCAATAACAATGCTGTAGGCAGAACAGACGAATGCCTGTTCCACTTCAGATCCATTTGACTGTCTCATTTATGCTAAGATCATGCAGAAAACAATCAGACTCAGTGTAAGAGTCTCTTTCTTTTCCAGAGTGGTGTAAATAAACATGACTGTAAATGATAGCTGTTCCCAGTATTTCCTGGGCCAGATGATGAATTGGACTCAAAATTACACACACAAAATGCAAGACCAATTGCATATTTTAGTTTGTAATTATCACAAGTGCATATGCTAATTGCTTGTTATGCAGTACCAGTAACATTTTTAAAACTCAGTTTTTGTTGTCCATACTTTTGAAATGTACAACTAATTTTTTGGTCCTCTGAATATAATGAATATTCTTTCTCTATGTGAATCATCTATCTATATATGTATCTATAAATCATTAAATGCAAGATTCCTTCAACACAGGGTCAGCAAATTGCCGTGTTCCAAATTCCTGGGTACATCCTGTGTTCCAAATGGTGACCTTCATATCTATGTCTGTCTTAGTTTTTAGCCTCTTTAACCAGTGAGCTGAACATTGTGTTTTCGTTACACAGTACTAATCATGCTTCCTCTGATATTCTCTATTGTCTTGTGATTCTATACAGCAGTACAAAACTTTGCTTAAAGAAAGCTAATATTCAGAGCCATCTGGAGAAGGACTTAATTTCTCAGTGGTGGACAACACTGTATTTCAGACAAGGACAGGAGTGACAGAGCAGAAGAGCAGTTAGAACACATATGGGAAGCAATATCCACTGGGGAGTTCTTTGGACATGAAACCAATGAATGGCAGAGCTCCTATGTGTTTCTCACCCAGAGTTTACTCTTCCTATAAGGAGAACTGTGTAGATTAATTGAACCACCTGCATAAGTGCCACAGCACCACAGCCTGCGTTCAAGCTCTAATTGATGCTGTTCATGCCTCTGTGGGAATCATTGGCAGGTGATGCTGGGGCACAGACAGAATATCCTGCCTTTCAGTGATCATTTTGATGTTCTAGAGACCTTTCTTCACTTTTTCTCCTATTAGCACCTCTTCTACAAGGATGAGGCTTCCAACTGAAGAGACCAGGAATCCTCAGCATGAATATTTTCTCTCCAGTGGGTCTCCCAGGCACAGAATCTAGATCAGCACAGGGAATGCTAATGATTGTTGCCAGGCTTGTATTTGCCAGCTGGAGCACAGCACATTGCAGCAAGGACATGTGTACATACTCATTCCCAGTGGTGGGACCATTGTTCAATACTGCTGGTGAAGAAGAAAGCTCTTGTAACAATTCTGATGTCCAACAAATGTAATCAAATACAGGCAGAGGTAAAATCAGACATTAGACACTTATACACAGCTTATACACAAAGAACAACAGAAGATTTTCATATGAGGCAGTATTTAACATGTGAAGGAATGTAATACATGTGTTAATTTGCTCAGTGGAAAAAAATACTTTCCATTACCTATGTTCAGTGATTTAGCATTTTTGAGACTCATCTTTGACAAAAATAGATGTGTCTAAAGGTTTGTATGGGATGGAGATTATATTTAGGTTAAATTAAAAAGTGTTCCTTCCCGTGTTGGATGGTTAAGCTGTAAAACATAACTAGTGAAAGGGTAAAAGTGATAATCTTGCTTTTACCAGCTCAGCAGTAAACAGAGCAGGTGCAAGCCATGTTTAATCCATGACCCCTGGGAAATGGTAATGTTAATTTCTGTTTCTTCCTGTGCCAGATGCCAGGCTCTCTGAATTTCTAATTGAGAACACTAGCTAGAAAGACTGATAAGACACAACTGAGCACCTGGGTCGCATCAAAATGAGAATAGCTCTCTTAACTGCTGCTTATTGTAATATCCCACTAGGCAACACCTGTGGTGTGACTTTATAAATAGATAACCTGAGCTGTTTTCACACAAGGTTAGTTCAGGAGTTGTCAGCTTGCTAGGTGGCTTTCAAGCCATGTGCTGATAGCACACATTTCATAGAGCAAGGGAAAATCATGCTTTATGTTTAAAGCTTATGTAGTACATTATGACAAAAAACTAGTGGAATTTTTTTTTTCTCCCATATATTTTAAATTCCTAGTCTGCTTTTGCATTAAAAGGAAGTTTCAAGTAACTATGATTTTAATATTTTCTGGTGTCTGGGGGTAGTTAGGTCACCTGTCATGTCATAAAAACATTTCGATGGTCATAAATACTTAGCACTGGTAGTGTGCACTTGCAGAGGAATTGAAATTTTGGCAATATGTTTTCTCATCCAGTTTAATCTGTGATTATGCTTTTTCTCGATTTACAGTGATAGTCACTGTATCCTGTGGAGTTTACAGCAATGAAACAGCACATCATTTGGTGTTGTGTTCAGATCTGAGTGAGACATCCTCTTGCTGAACATCCTACAGCCCTTGGATGTGATTAGCTTAGTCTCTTTAGATTGAATTACCTTGATTTTTCAAGAAACTTTCATTTGGTTATTATGAAGAAAAAATGCAACTTGCCAGCCCACCACTTCTTCCTCATTTCTCACTGTATATAGAGGTTAATTCAGCCATTCTGTTCAGAAGCCATTTAGATTCTGTGTTGTCTGATATACCATGAACATCCTATTAAGGTATATTTATTGGTTTCTACGTTACTTTGATGGCAAAAGAAAATATGAGTTCTCCATAAGGATAAATGCATTTTTTATTCAGATGAATTTTTTGTTTCCTGGATTTGAGAGGAAAATTATAACTACTGGCATTTATGGCATGAAATTAGGCCTTCTCAGTTTAGTCAAAGCTTTGAAAAGGAGCAGAGGTGAGAGTTTTGAAAAATGTCTTCTGTGCTCGGGTAGCTACTGCTCATACAAGATGGGATCATTCCCCAGGTATTCCTAGAGTTCATGAGTGAAAATATAAGACATATTTCTGCATATACTGGCACACATGATAATATCAGTCACACAAGCAGCCCTACTCCCTTGTAGGATGTGGCCAAAACAATACTGTGCAGAATTTAAGGACATGCAATACTCCTGTGATGCTGTAACAAGGGAGGAAAAGAACATTCTGCGTGAGGAGTTGAGCTCATTAAGTTGTTAGTATTGGATATGAAAAACCAGTTGCAGTAAGTATTATCCTTGCTTAAATTTTCACTAGCCTTTTATCTGTCTGTATCTTATAATCCTCCTGGGGAAGCACCTTCACCTGTAAGACTTCAAACTTTTAAATAATTTGGCAACTTCTTTGTGCTACAGTAGTTTTCTTACAAAAATGAGGAAGGGATTGTAGAAGATAGGAAGTCTTGAATCAAGATGGATGATCTTTAGACCCTTGGGCTGCCAGGAGAAGGAAGGTAATCTACATATTTCAGGTCTGTCTGGTGTTTGTAAGTAACCAGTTAAAATTAATAAGTAAACTTTAAAGAAAAGATACTGTCCTTAGTAGTGCCAGGGTTTCTAAAAACACTGCTGCAATTTGGTTTTAGTGACTTGTCCTTTGTTTGTGGCATAAGCTGTGCTCGCTGGTTGTCATTGCTTTCTCTGTGACAAGTTTCATTGAGGTATTTTATACCTCTTTATTTCTTACTACGAAATACTGCAGAAATGTATGTCCAATTCCTGCCTTTCATAAATGGTCCTTGTTCTGAATTTTGTATTTTGAACCTGCAACTACCTTGGTTTGCCAGTGTACTTGTACTGGATATATTGGCTTGTGCTCCTTGTTCAATTGGCAAGATTCTTCTTGATCCTGCTTAATTTTTCTTGATTCACCTCAAATCTTCTCTGCTTAATTGGTCATGTTGAAATGTCACTGCTGTGGAAGGCAACATCCATTAATGTAAGGAGAAGTAAGTTTGTAAAAGCATTGATGTTTCAGTACAAGGTGGATCCTTTGTCGACTGTTGAAATGGAATGCAAGTGATCTAAGATCATTTCTGGTCTAATTTTGGAGCAGTTAGTTCAAATGAGAGGTGAATGTTTTCCTATGTTAAAAAAAAATCCTTTAATCTTCCCTGAGCTTCAGTTTGCTCAAAGTTAATGAGAACTAGTACTTCTATGAGGATTTTTCTTAATTATTTTTTATAAAGTTAGGTGTAAAGTGGTATGGAAATGGCAAGCATTACATTAATAGGCAGGTTGATCAAGAACACCCTGTTTGATAGGACTCAAAACACAGCTCTAGAGAACTAATTCAATTTTTCTCTTTCAACTGGTGACTCATTCCAGTGGTGATGTACAGTATTTATTAAAGTTTAATATTATACTTAATTTTTAGAGAGATATGCAAATTATACTATATCTTCTGCTCAAATGTTTGCTTTCCTTTGTTGAAAGGATTTGTGATGAAGAGATCCCTGCTGATTTAGAGGTCCAGAAACAAGTAGTACTTTTGTTGGCAAGCTTGCTGAACAGTTTACACCAGCAAGATCTTATTTAAGCATGGCTAATTACAGGGTCATTCACTGCAGCCTGTAGATTGTTCCTTTTCAGAGAGGTGCTGGTTCTGTCACTTGTAAGTAGTTTCACTAAACCCTTGCACTTAGGCTGAAATGTTGATGATTCCTGTGCAGGAGTCTTGTCACATGACACCCATAATGTAAAGACACATGAAGTAACACTTGCTTATTTGAGTAGTCTCAGACAGGACAAGCCTTTGAGAGTTGCTGAGCTAGCTTCTGTAACGCCTTTATGAAAGTATTGCATGAGGAAGGGTTGAATTGAAACCTCATTGTTTGATCTACATCTGCCTTGGTCTGTTTGTGAGAGTATTTGGGTTTGTTTTTTTTTTTAACCTGACACACATGGCACGTATATTTAGACCTGCACTGCATTAGGCATCCATTTGGTTAAATAGTTTCTCACTATATTCAGTACTTCTTTGCTGTGTCTGGAGTAAAATTTAATAGAGCACACGGTTCAGCATTAGCTAAAAATAAATAGGAGAGGGTGGCACAGAATTTCTAATGTAGCTATGAAAGTTTTACAACAGCTTCTTTACATGAAGTCATTCTGCATTTCCTTCTGCATTAATGGAAATTACTTAGTTAAATCTCCTATCTCTTTGGAGATAATACACACACATAATTTTTCTCTTAAAATTTAGCTGGTAGGTTCTACATACACCAATCACCAGGGATATGTCTTTCAATCCAGCATCAAACAGTTGTCAGTGGCATAAACCCCAGTTTCAAAATGGGCATGAATTGGCATTTTGCCTGGCAACATTGTCAAAGAAGAATATGTGGATAAAGAAATTTGCCCACTCATGACACTATTTCTTGTAAGCCAGAATGGAATCCTGTTGAGAAGAAATTTGTACTGGTGTTGGCACATCTTAGACCTCTTTGAGGCAGTACTTAAATGCTCTTTCACAAAAATTCATTTGTTTGATTAACTCCATTGATTCCATAGGATGGTTCAGTGGACTAAATTTGATTTAATAAAGTAAATAAAGTACTTTTAAGTGAATTGAATAACAAACATTTACAATTATCATATATCTTCCTGTCTTAATGTTAAAACTTGTTCAGAGTACACCTGTTTGAAGCCAAGGTAGATAATCCCCTTCCAGATGAGGCTTGTCAAAATACAGCAGGTATTTCTGAGTCATCAGAAATTAAATTTGTACTAAATTTTCCAGGGCATTACTAGCAGATGCACATCCAAATATGAAATATTTCCAAGAAGAATGTAATTCCTTAATGGATTTACAAGGAATGGATTAACAAGAGCTGTTGGATCTTTATTTAACACATTTTAGAATCGATATAAACTGACTTTTTCTACCAGCAATTCAAAATATGCCTTTCTATGTTTTTCAGGGATTCATTTCTCCATGTGCAAGCTTAAGCATTTGTGGGAAGAAATCAGAGACTTCTGGTCTAAGCCCATTTTAGAGTGACAGATAGATACTAAGGAGAAAACATTTGACTCAAATAAGCAGATATCCTTTACTGATTGTTTTAAACCCAGTTTTCTTTAACGAATTTTCCTTGGGAGCTAGATAAAACCATTTTGGAGGCTGCAGTATTGGAAAGGAGAAAGATGCCTCCAGTTAGATAAAAACACCATTAGGTCACTAAGACTGAAATTGGGGATCAAATTGAGTAATATTTATTTTGTCTCTATCAGGTGGGGAGGAAAATTACTTTGTTAAATATAAAAAGACAACACTTATCAGGGAAAGAAAAGGTTATATA
Organism: Urocolius indicus; assembly: GCA_013401255.1. Classification (NCBI taxonomy): domain Eukaryota; kingdom Metazoa; phylum Chordata; class Aves; order Coliiformes; family Coliidae; genus Urocolius; species Urocolius indicus. The sequence continues at coordinate 71,824 of WBNH01006340.1, read as the reverse complement.
TGAAAGGATGGAAGATTTTTCTTTCAGGGAGAAGGAGAACAGGGTGTGTCTCAGCATTCATATACACAGAAACTAATCTTTATGCTTAAACCTGGAATAAATACCTTGGTTTTGAAATCATCTCTGTTCCTGATGCTCAGTGATACTCTGTTTTTGGAGAAAGCAAACTGTGAACCTTTTGGGGCTTTATTCACAGCTATGTTGAAGACCTTTAACACCTCTCTGGCAACTGGCTTAGTCAGTTGGACAATATTCCTTCTGCACCAACGTTATCAAAAATATTGAAGAAAACTAACTGAAAATGAAACTATCAACATCCTTTAGTTGGTTCAATTCTTTGTCTCTAAAAAAAGATTTTAACACCTCCCACACGGAACAGCAGCTTCAGTAATTTGGCAATGATAACAGCGCATAATCAAGAAACAGGAGGCTGTGATATGTGGTAATACATCCCATTTTGTGTACAGGAAGGGTTGTGTTTAAGTAAATATATTTTCTTTTCAAGTACCTTTTGGATTACTTGGAATTAGGTTGCTCATCCCATTAGTCTTGTATAGTTACTACAAATGTGTAACCTCAGAAATTGTAAGTGGGTGAGTTGTAACATTCCTGAGGATGGCAGATAGGAAATCAGGCTTTGCATCTTTGGGGTTTTGTGGCATTCATGGTGTATTTGAAGACAGGGAGTAACTGTGACTAACATGTAGAACAAAGGATTGGAAGCTTTGGTTATTTAGCTTCTACCAGTGACTAATTCCCAGCTAACCTTAAGTGTACCATCATTATAGAATAGTGCTCTGACAAGTCTTTTAAATGATATGCTGCCATAACTTCCCAGATAGTATTACAACATGATGTTTTATCAGCAAATTATATCAAAGGCTTAACATTTAATAATGATAGGGTGGCCTGGGAAATAGTCTGTTGTATTTAAAGCACGATGAATTGTTGTTGTTATTGAAGTGAGAACACCCTTGTGTTATAAACCTGCTGATAGGCTACAACTGAAGTTTTAAACTTTGTCTCTGGCTGCTCAGAACCTCAGAAGTATTTACATATGGAATTTGAATGGAGTCAGTGACAGATTTTAGACGTACCTTAGACCCTAGGCACTGTAGTGATAGATACACAAGATTTGCCCATATAGTTATACCACAGAAGTAACATCTATTTTGAATAACCATCATTAAAAAAAAATGTGACTATAATGTTAACTAGATGGAAATACAGTCACATATGGAGGCATTAGCCCAGATGTCCATGCTCAGTGGAGGGAGATTTGATAGAGTGAAGAATAAAGGACTCACCATGAAGCTTGCACTGGATACTTACAGGAGATACAGGGAAAGACCTGGCTGCATGCTGCTTATCAGCATCAGTTTTAAATCAGTACAGAGCTATTTAAATTGAGATGGTGGCTGTTTGTACATGAAATAAGAAACAATGTGTTACCTATTGCTTTAAAATCCCCAGTTTTAAAGAGAAAGGACCACATTTTGCCTTCCCAGTCCATAAAATCTACAGACAGCCAGACAAGGAATACTTTGGGACTATTTATTGCTTTATAATGCTTCTAAAAAATAATTCACAATAAGCAGGATAATGTATTAATAATACTTTACTAAAACAATAAAAGAGATTGTTTTCCATATAATTAAAGTAAAATATTTCCTTTGAAAGAAAAACTAATTAGAACATTTCAAAAAATATGGGTCATTTGGTAGTACAATCAGTGTCTTCAACCCAGAGAGAGGATATCTGGGGATAGACACAGTAAGAGGGGAGTAGTTTCATTTTTAGGACATTCCTATAGTAGGAGAAAAATTACCCTAGAAAAGAATTCTTAGCAACAGAGAGAGATTCAGGTTTATGTTGTGTCTTCCTGGACATCATGTTCCAAGTACTACTTTAAGCACAAAACTTTCCTTTCATGAAGTCCCAGGGGAGCACCCATTGTACGTTTCTTTGGACAATCTGTGCTCCCATAATCGTTACATAATCTTTTACATAATTAGCATTTTTGTTAAATTATTTGGAAAATGGAAATCTAGTTTGTTACTCATACAGTATTTCTCTGTTTCCTCACTATGCAGAGCCCCTGATTCCTTAGGATTAACACTTCCATTTTTGCCACTGTCCTGGTTCTGATTGGGATGGAGTTGATTTTCTTCCTAGTAGCTAGTACAGATCTCTGGTTGAGATTTGTGCTGAAAACAGCACTGGTCATACAGAGATGTCTTGGTTATGGCTGAGCAGTGCTTGCACAAGGTCAAGGCCTTTTCTGTTCCTCACCTTGCCCTGCCCCCATATGAGCTTGGGGTACATGAGGAGCTTGGAAGGACAGTGGCCAGGACAGTTGATCCAAAGTAGCCACAGGGCTATTCCATACCATAGAACATCATGGCCAGTGTATAAATTGGCAGAGTAGGTGGGGAGGGGTGACCCGCTGCCCAGGCTTCAGTCAGTGGGTGGTACGCAGTTGCATTATGCATCACTTGCCGTTTCTTCGGTTTTGTGTCCCTTTTGTTATATTCCTTGTGTCATCATTATTATTGTAATGTTATATTTTCTTTCATTTTAATGAGTGTTCTTATCTCAACCCATGAGTTTTACTTTCTCACATATTCTCCTCCACATCCTGCTGCGGGAGGGAGGAGCGCAGGAGTAGCTGCCTGGTGCTTAGTTGCTAGCTGGGGTTAAACGGTAACAGCTATTTAACTGTCACCTCAATTTCGAGTACACCAAATTCAGCAGAATTACAAACCTAAAACAGAATATTCATTATTTCCAAATCCTGCTTGTGTCATTAATTTAGCAAGGTCAGTTCCAGCCTTGGAAATGCACAGGCTGCAGAGGGTAGTTTATGCCCTTCTCTGTGTCTGCTTTGAGACTCAGCATACTCCTGCAGAGGAGCACGAATACCCTAGGCATGCAGTCCAAGGGAGGTGTGAGCAATACAGAGGAGATGTGCCCGCTCCTGCCTGGAGGGTAGCTGTGACCAAAGAAATACAAGGAAGAATTTATTCACTGTGAGGGTGAGGGAGCACTGGAACAGGCTGCCCAAATGGGTTGTTGCGTCTCCTTCTCTGAGGACATTCAAAACACACCTGTGTGACCTACTCTAGCTGGCCCTGCTGTGGCAGGGGGTTGGGACTACTGGATGATCTTACAAGGTCACTTCCAACCCTTAACGTTCTATGGTTCTGTGAAGCTCTGCTGCAGGGCTCTGAGCCTTCTGGCAGAACCAGGCTCTGCCTGTCACTCTCTGCTTGGGCGTCCTCTCCTGGGCTCTGGCAGACAGGAGCTGAGGTGTACGGGGAGACAGCTGAACAGAGCTCGGCCACTGCCCCACGCCAGTTTGATCAGCAGGTCTGAGCTGGCCCGGAAAAGCGAGCAGGGCACCACGGTGGTCTCGAAGACACGATGGCACAGGTCTGGGCCCATGTTCGGCTGTGCGAGGGGATCCCTGCTGAGCGGCCCGGCCGTGCGGGGGGCGCCGTGTGCGGGGGGCGCCGCCCCACTGCGGCCCCGCGGCCTCCAGGCGGCGCTGCTGCTGCGGTGCTGCTCCCGCGCCGCCCGCGTGCCCTGCGCACGGGCTCGGCCAAGCCCCTCCTGCTGTTCCCGCCCCCGGCCCCGGCGCCGCCAGCTGATTGGCGGAGCTCGCCGTCAATCCCAGAGCCGCCCCGCCCCTCCCGTCGCCCGGAGCGCGGTTTGATTGGCAAGCGCGCTCCGCCGTTCCCGCGCCGCAGCGGCCGGTGGCCCCGCGCGGAGCCAGTGGCTGCTGCGGCCGCCAGTGACGGCTGAGCCCCGGCCCGGCCGCTCGTCCCGCCCCCCCGGGCCCCAGCCGCCTGTTGATTGGCGCACTGGGCTATCAATCACCGAGGCGCCCCGCCCGCCCTCGGTCAGGTAGCCCGGAAGATGGCGGCGGCGGCGGCGGCGTCCGCAGGGGCCGGCGGAGCCGTGTGACGGGAGCGCGGCTCCGTAACGGCACCGGGGCTGCGGGGTCCGATGCCGCGCTCGGTCGCACCGCGCAGGCGGGGGGCAACGGTTGCCGTGGGAACTCTCCGGAGGCGCTGAGAACGTCGAGCCCCTCGTTCGGCGCCGAGGCGCGGGCCGGGAGCAGAGGGCATGAGGCAACGGGGGGCGCTCGGCGGCGCTGCCGGGCGGCGCGGGGACGGCCCGCAGCCCCTCGCACCCCTGCGGCCGCTCCTCCCCGTTCTCCTGCTGCCGCTTCTCCTGGGGAGCTGCGGGGCGGCTCCGCTTCCGCGAGCAGGTGCAGGTGAGGCGCGGGAGGCGGCGGAGCGCGGCGCGGCGGCTGGGGGCCTGCGACGGGCCGCCTGGGAGCGGGGCAGCGGCGACGGGCTGNGGGGGGGCAGCGGCGGTGGCGGAGCGAGGGGACTGCGGGTGTTTCAAGCCCCCGTCCCCCCCGTGCTGCGGGCGGGGATCCCCTCGAGGGGAAGGGCACGGGGGTGGATGGAGCTCCCCGGCAGCCTGGGCTGCGGCTCCCGGCCTGTAGGTCACGTCTCGCGTTTGTGGCATCGAGCTATCGATAACCCGCTTGTAGGTATCTCGATCTCCTTCGAGCGAACTACGTGCTTGTTCGCTCTGTGTGTTTACCCACGTACCTAATTCCTATAGTGGTTGCCCTTAGAGCCTATACAGCCTTTCCCCGTGTTGGCCGTAGGTCCCCGGGGCCCCCGTTCCTGGGTGGAGGCTCCTCCGGGCAGACGGCGCTTCCCTCCTTTCCGGGCAGATTAGTCGGATTCCCCCCCCCCCCGCCTCGGTCCCTCCGGCTCAGTCTCTCTACATAGTCGTGTAGTTCACATTTTCCTTTGTCTCTTATGTTAGGTAATGCTATCTTCCTTTGATTTTCTTGCTTATTTTCCTGTTTTTTTCTTAAAAGCACAAAGCAAAAAAAAAAAAGTCCTGTCAATCACGTGAGTAACTGATCTGAGGTTTATTAGTGCTGATAGGTAACGTCTCTGGTTTGAGGTGGTTTTTTTTGGTATTCATTTGGGCTCACAGACGTAACAGTGTAATGAGTGCCTACTGAGATTCGTTTCTAGCCACTAAGAGTGGAACAGCTGAAATAGTATGTTCAGAGAGAAGGAGGAGCAGTGGGGAGGCAGAGATCTGAAGCACGGAGATTAGGTAATTTGGCTGCTGTTCCACAGAAAGTATCAAAACTAGCAGTGGAATTCATGCTTCCTTTATTTTTGGACCTATACCTCTATCCCAGTTTTTTTTTTCTTCCTAAGAGCGTTTTTGACTTGTTCGTAAGTTACTCCTTATATCAGCCACCTTTGAAGACTTTACTTTCTATAAAAGTGAACTTCTAAAAATGAGAAAACCGTCAGTCAAATCTGTATGTTGTTTTAAACAATAGTTTCCTCATTTATGAAATACTTGAAGTTTATCCAAATAATATTGACTTGTTATCAAGGCATGATGTAAGAAGGCTTTGTCTGCCTTTTCTGCATCTTACTCTTCCTGAACTGCAGCTAATTTTTTTATTTGAAGGTAGATGTCAGATTGTCTGTGTCTAGTGTTTTCTTCATGCCATAAAAATGCCTCTTTACCATCAGGACTATGTTATGTACCTTGCATAGCTGGGACACTAATACATAGTTTCCGTGACAGTGGTAAAAAGCTTCATTCTCAGAATGAAAAGCTGATTGGACTGAATAGAGGAGACAGTACTGAAGTGGGGAGGTTTTTTTAATTTTTTTTTTTTTTAACAGACAGAATCAGGTTTGCTTAGTGCAGTACCACTAAGAGAAATGTTTATGATGTTGTAATATTGGTTTCATACAAAATTCATGAGATGTCATAATTTTTTATGTTGGTCTTGGTTATAATTTAGGGCAAGGTGGGATGTTAGCTAAGGTTAGCAAGCTGTGCCAAATCCTGTCATGGAAAACCCAATGAAGTCTCAGAAATAAAATTGCTGCGTTCAATTCTATCTCCCCTTATAGTAAGAATCAATGTATTTGGATTATTTTAAAGACAGATATTTAGTATTTAAATTGTAAGGCCTCAAAGAGGAACCTTTTCCAGTTTCACTTGCCTCGCTTTAGCTGGGAGGATGTCCTACTGAATGAAGCCATGTGCCCAAATGGGTTTGCATGCAACAGATTCGTAGTCTGCAACACATCCCGTGTCATCACAGCAGCAGCAACTAGTTAGAAAGCTACAAGGGCTTCTTTTCCCCTTCGTCACCCACTGGAAAGCTACTCAATGAGGCTCTTTAGCCTTGAAGCTTCACTTTTAGCCTAGGGAAATTTTATGACCTGTCTAGAAGACAAACCTGGGACAGTATTTTTGTGATTTAAGAATCATGAGTTGCATTTAAGAACAACTTCATCCATCTTGTGATTTTTTTTTCTCTCACATATATCCCAGGACAGGTTGCTTTGTCTTTTCCCCTTCGGACTGCCAATCTCTGGGTTTTCCAGTCTAGCCATGGCAGTTTTTGCAGTTCAACGTAACAGTCTGATACATACAAGTTGTAAACTTGAGAAGAATTTAATGAGTTTTTCATAAAATAATTAGTAACCGGTTTCAGAATTATTTCAGGTTCCCACAGTTCTTCACCTAGAAAGAAGGATTGCTGCTTTGACAATGGAGAAACATTTTGATGTGTATAGTCCTGAGCCTTTTAGAGGAAAGATGGGAATCCATAGAAACAGGAGGACAGTGTCTGTAGCTTGTTGTGAGCTTTGTGGAATAGTACACAGAACATATCTATAACAAATTAACTTCTCTTTTTGGAGGAAGTTGGAAAGCAGGAAGTGGTGATGGGCAGGTTCTAGCAAGACTAGAGTGGATTCCTCGTTCAAAAATGCTCCATTTTGTAGAGCTGCTGTGACAATATGCCAGACTGTATGGTGGGGAACTGTCAAGCTCCCGGGGCCTTGATCGAGATGAATGATGCCACTCTTTTTAAGTACAATTCCCCAGTGCTTGCAGATGAAGGTGTGCATTGATGATGTGTTCTATATTTGTCATGCATTTTTGAGGTGATATTTCTAATCTCTTTTTTTTTCTCCTTTCAACAATAAGGAGACATGAAAGAAATAAGGTTTTAACTGTTCCACCGGTAGGATTCATAGCAATTACTGTAGGAAATAGGAAAAACAAGATGTCAAGGATGCTACTAGCTAAAAATATTTTAACCAACTTAGATTTAATTTATTCCGTAAGCAGAAAAAATGCTGTTATGTACTGTTATAGTTCTGGATTTAGGCTTTCCATTTATCCTTGAGATGAGAGCTGGGGGCAGTGCTCCTGTGAAGGAGTTCATAGAATGAAGTGCTGTACTTGTTTTGAGCCTGTTGGGTATTGGCGATTTTATCTGAACACATCAGGTTAAAGGGACTTACACGTTCAGTAGTGTGGCTGAAGGAAAGGCTTTTGGGAACTACCCTTTAGCAGCAGGATTTGCAGCCAAACTATAGTGCATTATAATCTGATGTGTCTGCTTACCTGTGCTAAAGATTTACATTTACATCCAGGCTCTTTTTCTGCTCTTCTGACTTGAGTTTCCATACTTGATCAATTCAACTGCCTCTCCAAGAAAGAATTTAAATCAAGAAGATATGTGTTAATATCGAAGTATTTCGATCATCTATATCCTCTATGAAGTCTTTGCAAATACAAAGTAACAGTGTCTCAAAACCACTCCTATTTTCCTGTAAAACTTGAATAGATTGTAGCATTTTTGTCATTTTACATTTTTTGCTGAATTACGTAGTCTGTTCAGTTGAATTGAAACAACTGGACTGGTGCCTACATGCTTTCTTGGTTTGTACTGAGAACCTCAGTCTTGGGACTGAACGAACCAGTTCAATGTCATGGCAATGAGTCCTTGGTGATTAGCAAAGGTCATAGAATCATAGAATGGTAGGGTTGTACTAGCCAGGAAAAGGCACTTGGAAATTGGCGTGTGGCACCCAGAGACATCCATTCACAGTACCTGGATGTTGAAGCAGCTATATCTAGTATTGTTGACTAGCCACAGATGACAAGTTCAAACGTTGAGATTGTCACTTCTTTTTTTATTTGCTGAGTTCTGTGGCATATAAATACTCTTGAGAAAATTGTTGCTTTTGAATTGCTTTGGTTTGATGCTACTTGGAATTCTGTCAGACTGGGGCCCGGTTGTGGCCTGTGGTTTGGTACAATGTAAAATGTATGTGACACCTGCATAGGCTTAGAAAATTGCTTTTGTTACATACAAGTTGGTGACTTGGATCGCTTGAAGTTAAGAGAAGTCCTGCTTGTAAAGTGGGGATTTTAATTAGTGGTATATGCTTTTCTTGGGAGTGGTCTATCTTTCCTTCCCCTTTCAAGCACTAAACTTGTTTACCTCTCCCTGTATTTCTTTTTTCTAGCTTCTGTCCCAGACACCTGATTGTAGAGCTACACCTGCTATGTTTTCTTTTATGCTTTGTTTCTATCTGTGAGTTTGTGACTCTGAGGTTAGAAGCCAGCCCTGACTGTTTGGCCTGCAGGGATCTTCCATGCCAGGCTTTGTTCACAGGCTTGCTCTGCTTTCTCTGCCTCTGGCTGTAAAGTGTCTGGACTTTGCTACAACTCAAGCAGTCATTAGAGGAGGTCACTTTCCGAGGTCGTTTCTCATGTCTTGAGTGTATTTAATAATTCCTCAGGTATCATTGCAGCATATTAAGGATAGCACTGATGAGACAGTCTAAAGCTATGTTGTGCTGTCAGATGCAGGTCATTTGTTTGAGAGGGCTCAGAGCACTGCTTTTGCTTAAGGTCTTGTGTAAAAAGTCTGTTACACGGTGACATCCGGCATTCTATTTCAAAAGCACAGAAGGCATGGTTATATTTTTTGGGGCTACTGGACAACTGACAGGCAAATTTAAATAAAAGTAGTTATCTGGACATGGGCAGTAGTCTTGCTTTCAGTCATTATAGCCATGTGTGGCTTACCTGTGCAGGATAAGGTGACTCTCAGGCAGTGTTATACCAGAGGCTGCAAAAATCATCGTTCCTTGTTTCAGTCCCAGTGTTCCAGTTGTGCAGCAGAACGGCAGCTCATGGAGTCTTCCTTAGATTTTGAGTCTGCTTTTCTGTTTGGTGCTTGCATCCAATATCTGGAGCTTGATAATGGTTCTGGATACAATTTGCAATAGCTTCAGTGTCCTTGTTGCTCTGTATAAGCTCTTTGTTTTCATTGTGCTGCTGTTACAAAAGGTTTTGAGCAACATTAGTGATACCAGAAACATTTTTATAGACAACTTTGTAATCAGAAATGTACAGAGTGTGTCAGGATAGCTGTTTCAGTCCCCACTTGTAGTTTAAGGATGATGTGCCACATATAGCCTAGGCAAGGTGATGGTGTCTAGCAAGTTATATCAGGGAGTTGTTTTCTGAGGGATTTTAAGGATGAAATGCTAGTACACAGTAACACCTTACCCAACACTGCTACTCTTACAAAAGTTTCCTTAGTGTTCAGGAAACATCCCTGGTGTGACTTTTTTAGGACTGCCATTGCACCCTGAGACTTCTTTGGTATGAAAGGGGTGTAGAAAATTTTAACAGGAGACCCAAGTGCTGACTTTAAAGCTTTCAGCCTATAGACCAGATCTAGTTCTCCAAAATCAGTCATTCATCCTATGGCTTGTTCTTCTAAGGGATACTTCAGCTATGAATAGAGATGAGAAATAGAACTGAATAAGCTCTTCTGGCAAAATGCCGCTTCTTTCTTTTGCACGTTTCTTAACCTAGTTGTACACTGGAGTTGAAAATGCATCTACTGTAAAATGGAGATACTAGAAAATCCCATCAGGTGAAGGTTTCATGTATGGATTCCATTTCCATGAAACAAAAAAAATTAGTCTCTTCAGAACCAGTAGATCTTAATAGGTGTATCCCTGTCAAATGGTGGAATAAAGAGATGTTGTTTTGGTTTCCACGTTGCAGGTTCTTCTCATGGTTTGAGATACCATGATGTGTCATCTTCTCGTGCTGCTGATGTGACTGTGGTCTGCTGTCTTTAAAAAAAAGTTATTGCTCCTGTGCCTCAGTGTTGAGTAAATGGTATAACAGACGAAAACATACTGTACTTGAGCAGGAACTAATTGTCAAAACCAAAATCTAACCATGAAAAATAAAGTCTCCTTAGCAAATTTTTTTTTGTTTTTGCATATGCACACTTAAGAATCAGATGGTACCTTGGTAAGATAATAATGCCACCCAGATTTTCCAGGAACGCTGCCATGAAAGCATAGGATACATAATTGTTTAAGATGTATATTTTTTATCTTGTCTTAAGATGCCTTTGTGCAAACATGAGATTCTAACACTGAAACTTCAAACAGATCTCACTCTGTAAACACTTGAAGTACTAGCCTATATTTAGGCCTTATTAAAATTGATTAGTATGCTGTTGTGTGAGTAATTCTTTGACATTACTGGGAAGACTTGTAGGGTAACAGAATAAGGACAGAAATATAAACTCACCCCAGCTCCCAGTTTTGCTAGTTACTAACTGTTCAGCCAGCATTTAGGAGAGGACAAGTGTTGAGAAAAAAAATGTAACTTGGAGCTGCGTTGTTCTGAGGGTGCTGGACTACGTGAGGATCCAGTATTGCCCTGCTTATTGCCTTAGCATATGTAACCTGTGCCACCCAGATGTACAAAGCAGCTGTAGAAGCTCATTTGAAGCACACTGTAAAAATATTTAGGAGGACCATGGCATAAAATAGCTTGAAAAAGACTTAGCTTAGATTGCAGCGTAGACTACTTCTGTTCTTTTTGAGGGTGAGAGGACTGAGATAATTTGCCAAGAACTGTTGACACAGAGTTACAAATGTAGTTGTGATATGAAATAGCTAAGATTTCTTATTGAAAGTATTGTAGCTCATTGCAATAGAACAGTAATGATTTCAGGGTCGCTTGTCCACAAAACACATTTAACTATGAAACTGGCTTTTGTCGCTGTACTAGTATAGCCAGAGCACAAAGTAGGTTGGAGTAGCATCAGACGGGTTTTTGTTTCTTTGTGGGTAAAAAGCACTGTAGGAAGTTGCCACTTGCTGTCTTCATTACCCTTACTTCTGATAATAACTTGTAAAGAAGAAAAGCTAGTGATATATTTTTTTTAAAGAAGAATTGTCTGTGCATGCGTTTTGGTCCTTCATCCTGCCCACCTTCCCTATGAGGGATTTGAGTTCTAGGGTAACATAGGGATCATAACGGGCAAGTTGAGTAGAGGAGTGAAATATTTCAACTTCTGCCTGGAAGAATATAGTAACAGAATAAACTTGAATGTGACTCTTTATTATGCCCCCCCTTAGTGTTTCTTGTATTCTGAGTGATTAAATGCACATACACACGAGTAACTTGGAGAGTCTTTAAAGACTTTTTTTCTTGAGACTATATCTAGGAATTAGTATTTTCCATACTTGTAAGGAAGAATGGAAAAGAAAATTGGGTGATAACATGCTTTTGCATAAAGATGCATTTGTAATATCCATACTGAAAGTTACTTCTGTTAGTTACACAAACTTTGCATTATTTGACATAAGGGTAGTGATGATGTCATGATAAGACAGGCTTTTGACCAGCTTTTCTTAAAAAAAAAAATCAGTATTTTCTTCCAGATTATTGTTTAAAAAATTTAAACAATTGTAGTTTCTTGGAGTGGCAATAAGTACTAAAATTCTGAAAGCTGAGAAGTTCAGGTATAAACTGAGAACCTAATTAAAGCCTCTTAAGGGGTATCAGATATGTCTGCTCTTAGGGATTTGCTCAGTGAAGGAACATTTACACTCTGCTTGAAATACTTCAGGCTGGAAACTGTTTTAGATTTCATTAAGGTGCTGTTATTGTGCTGAGGACATCAAGTCAATGGAAGTCATCTCAGATCTTGGGAATGTTTCTTCTTATTGGACTGGTCATTCAAATCAAAGAGTTGATTGGAATCTGGAGTACTCCTCTTATCCTGAAAATCTCTTCATTTTCTTCTCCAAAAGAATGCCTGAAGTGTGAGTTACACTCCTTCAAAACTTGTGTAAAGTTTTTGTTTGCTTGAACTGTATCTTCACTGAAGGTGGATGGTGGTTTGAATACAGTTCTCACGCAGTATTTTAAAGCCTGTTGTGATACGGCATTGCACAACTAAATCATGGAGCTGCACACAATTCTGCTGATGTGATTGTGCGGTGATGCTGGTTTTTGGCTCTGTTGTTAAATGGAGCATAGCAGAAAAAAATCTGAGATTACAGGAATGCAGAAACTAATGGAATGCACTCTTGAGTTGAGTTCTTGCGTGTGTGTGTGAAATACAGGAGCTGCAATGCATAGTGTGCTTTACCTTGTCATATGAATCAGACATTACACAATGGAGGTGTCTAAAACTGCATTCAGTAGGCTTTTGTTTTAGTATAGTTATCTGGAGGCCTTCAGTACTTGTAGCTTGGTTGCATCTGTGTTAGTTTTGTGCCTGTTAGTAGCAAATCTCTGAAGATTTCAGGGAGTAAATAAAGGCAGGAGAAACTGTTTGTGGGGAACAGATAATGATCTGAATCTGACTAGTGAAGAATTGGGTGGGAGTCAAGAGCACTTCCCCACATAATTGCTAGCATAGAAGAGAATGACAGCATTATTTAGGAAAGTAGGACTAGCTTTTAAAATCTTACTTATCAAAACTGCTATAAATTAGCATGATATTACACTTCTTTAATCTGGTTACATCAACATCTGTTAGATGCAGAGTAAATAAACTCATCAAGTTTATGAAAGATCCCATGGAAGTAGCTAGGGAGCAGAGTTAGTTTTGGCAATTAATTAGTATCTTAAAGGCTGCAGTGTTCTTGTTTAGTGGCATAAAGTAACTTCTCTGTTAACAATTGTAAAATTTGAAGGTATCCAAGAGTGAGATTAAGTGACTGCTGTCATGCTGGATTTGTGCTGGTAACAGTTATAGCTATTAGTGCAGAACTGTCATTTATATGACTGCTCTTGAAAGAAAAGAGGCTCTTGCTTATGCAGTGGGACTATTGTTGCATAGCAACTACTGTGCTGAAAGCTTAAAGTCAGATGCTCCCTTGAAGTTCACTGTGCTCTAATAATGCTTAATTTATCTGGGCCTTGCACTGCCTTTATCACAGTAGTGACTGTATTTTATTACTGTACTCAGTAATGTCTGTCTTATATTTACTTTTTTTCCTCCAAGCTTACAACTGTGTGATGTCATGCCTTTTTTTCTCCTTAGCCTCATTTCCTGAAGGTAGAGACCTTAGTAATGTGATTAATCACATTGAACCAAATCTGAGAGGCAGAGCTCCATAGTCACTGCCTTTGGTAATCCAGTAGTAGAAGGAAGGTGAGTCTGCTGTCCCTTGGCCAAACAGGCTGCTGCATTTGGTCCTCTGTGGTTCTGAGTGGTGGCTGTTGCTTGGCAAGCGACCATGGCAGGACCATTTAGCTGGCATGCCTGTTTATCCTAATTAACAGCAGCAAAGGAACCCACTGGTGCATGACATATACAGGTATTTGAGAGTATTGTGGATGGACTGGGAAATTGCATAGAAAAGGAAATCAAATCTAGTGAGAAACAAGCTTTTTTTCTTAGTTGCATTTGGTAGTCAGTAAACTTTCTTAGGAAGAAAGTAGAAAGAAAATGAGCTAGGTATAGAGAATCCTGACCTATATAAAGTTGCCTTGACATATACTTTGTATGAAAACAACATTTTTTCCACCCTTTGAAACATCTGAATACATACTGAAGTGTATGCTCTCATGTCTGGACTTGATCCTGAGAATGCCAATATAATTTATCATCACTGTTTTTTCAGTGAGCATGTTCATGTACTTGCCTGTACACAGGGTTTTACTTATTGAAATGTCAGTTTTCAGAGGTACTGAAGAATCTGCTTCAACAGCCATTAACTAAATACCTACCTCAGCTAGAGCTTTGAATTGTTTATGATACCATGGGCTTTAAAAAAAAAGTATATAATCAGTATTTAATATTCTGTGAGACTTTGAAAAAAAACCTTTTTTCTGTGTTAATAATTTAGGACCAACTAGATGCCATTTTGAGACAAAAATATTTTCTAGCAGAGAGTTCTCTGTAAAGCATTATGTTGTGTTAACCTTGCAGTAGCACATACAGTTACACAGACACACAGCATCTCGTGCTGATTTTAATTTAGTAGTGATGTAATCCAGGCATCTTCCTTTCTCCTGCTTAAGTAGTTTGGATATACCAGACCAAGTCTAGGCTGTTTATACTAACTGACAGGAAGCCTTATATTGTTGGCATTTTATATTTAGTAGTGCTTTGGATCTGTTTTGCAATTCCTTTTCTAAATAACAGATTCTGGTTTCTGGATAGCTATTAAGATATAGTAGATTGTTACTGTGTAGGGTTAACATTAAATCTGGTAAGTTTTTAAACTGAGATGATATGTTGATTAATTTATTAAGTTCTCAACTTTTAGTATGTATTATGTCAAGATTCATGACTTCTGCATTCATTGTGAAATTGAGTGATATTTATTGGATTTTCTCAAGGTTCAGGTTGAAGTTAATTAAATTTACAATGTATTTTAACAGTTTTATTAGAGAAAATGATTTTCTGTAATGACTATATATAATGATCTCAGTGTTTAAATGAATGGGTTTCTTTCTTTTTGCTTTTTTGGTCAGGATCTTGCCGTAAATTGCTGTAATTTCTTCATACTTTCACAATTTACAAACAAAAGGAGATGTCAAACATCTCTTGCCTTTTCAGTTCTGAGCCATTTTGCTAAGCTCCAGTGAATTAATCATTGGATGGAAATTGTTGAAAAATACAAGAGAGGTTGTACTGCAGCAGATTTTTCAAACACAGGTTCTAATACTTTATCAGTGACTTCCATCACTGAATATGTATCCATGCAAGCTATTAAAATCACTTTAGCTCAATTACAGGTTGTCATAATTTGATACTTAATTTTTACATTCATGTTTTCAAAAAGTGCAAATTAAAAAACCACCCCTTATTAATGACTATGTGAGAGGCTTCAAAGTTTACTCAAATAGAGGTGGATTCTTTAATTCTTAGTAGTAGCTCTTACTTGAGTGAGTCATCTGAAATGCTCTTCTGGAAGTGTTGCAGAAACTTGCCCATGATAATTGACATTTTTCTTATGTTAAACCACCTTTTTATAACTTTATATAACTTTATATATAACTTTAACCTTATGCTTTTGGAAGGTTAGATGACTTCCATTTTCTTACTGAACTTTTAGCTGCCTTTTCAAAGAAGATGTTTGTGTTCCTTTTCTTTTTTAAATGAAAAAAAACTTCATTAATTTCTCCAATTAATTACTTAGTTCAAACACTTCCTTGGGAATTACAGAAGGTCTGTGAGTTTGGGAAGTAATGCAGTGAACATCAGCTGTATTTTTTTCTGTATTAGTTCCATGACATGTAAAAGAGATGGTTACATTATAGAGAAGAGGTAACTTGCATAAAATGCTTAGATTCCAGGCTTGACAAATAGAGAGTTTTCTTTACATAAAGAATTACAACCAAAATATGATGTCTTTTCCATATAAAATAGACGTATACATGTGCAGTGCATTTAACGTGCACAATAAATGTTGCTTATGATTGTCAGTGTTCTTTTGTCTCATTTTGAGTTAAATAAACCAGAAAACTGGCAGAAGATCGCAGATGCTTGAGTGAATCCTCCTAGTTGGATTTTCTGTGATAACCTGTAGCTTCTGAGGGGTCAGAAGTGGGATGCTGAATTAGAGTGAGCATGGTAATGTGCATGTAAATATATGTTGTGGTGGTGCTGCCTTAGTTGTGATGGTTCAAGGGCACAGGTGAGAAGTTTGTAGGTACAAGATAACCAGACCAACTAATGTAGTTGCAATGCATGTCCTTTTGTATACACAAGCCCCTTGTATGGGCTTGAAAAGAAGCAGTAAGATTGGAAACGGTGAATCAACTTTTGAAGAACTGCATCGGGTTTTGGTAAAGGCTGATCAAAAAGACCATCTAGAAGAAGATACAGAATTCAGAGCAGAGGAGGATGCTAGTAAGTGATAATGCTCATCTGCTTTGGGGAAGACACTGTTAGCCACGTAAGGCATCAAAGGAGACATTATAATGTGCCATAAGCCTGAAGTAAAAGTTTGATAGCTTTTTTAGCATGTTACACACTCAACAGCTGAGATGCTTTATGCCTCCCTGTGATCTGAAGTTAGTCTTCAAATAGCAGTCTTTTAAGACTTGCTAGTAATACCTTCTGTCAGTCATTAAAACATGCTCTTGGTGTCCAAGTTCAGTGTGTAGTGAGTTCCTTTTGCTTGGATAACTTTCCAAAATGCCTCCAGTATGCTGGATGAAATGTTCTGGGAGTCTTGAGCTCCTACTGGGAGGAATGTATGTTGTAATTGTGGTGATGTGTTCCTGGATGTTCATTAGTCAGGGTAAATCTACATCTGTTCAGTAAATAGTCTGTGGTAACCTGGCTTCTCTGTTCAGTGAAGGTGAGGAAATTGTTTGGAAATTAGGGGTGGTTTTGGAAAAATGTCTTAAAAATAATAATTAGTAATATCTAGTTACATAAATGTTTTCTTTTTTGTAGTAAAGCTGTCTTTTATTCTTTCATTTCAATTATGTAGTTCAAAGGAATTTTATCTAAAGCTCCATTACCTCTGTGTGTGTGTGTTACAGTAATTTAGCTAATGACTTCACAAAATGCTCATATTTGTGGTTTAGGTAATTTTTAGTCTACTTAGTTAAGCTACTGAACATCTGAAGAAAGTCAACAAATCAACTATTACCTTCTCCTTTTTCTTGTTGATGCTTACAAATGGAAAAATATAGAGGAAGAACATAGAAGACTTGTTTTAACTGGGTATAAATTTTTAAGCTGAGAGCCCATTTCAGAGACTCCTTTTTTTTAATTTTATTTTTTTTTTACTGCTCAGAGTTTTGACTAAAAGGTGGTGTGTAGCCTCACACAGAGGCTGTTCTGTGTTTGAATGATACAGAAATTTACAAATGGAGCAATGTTCTCTAATGAGATTAGAATGCCAGAACTATTGTGGAAACCAGAAACACTATCACTTGTCTGAAAATATTCCTTCTTCTGGTTAACTTTTATTGCTATAGGGATAATATTCCTAATTGTACAGAAAGTATGTCATCTTCCACAAGTATGCTAATCATTTTAAAAGCAGTTTTTTGATTATGTCAATGTGCTTTTTACTTGTGGAAGTAAGTAAATATTCTATAAAGTTTTCTGTGGAACATGATGGAAAGATGTAGTTTTTTATTGAAATCTCTTAACTACTTTTAATATTTATTTGAAGGTTTAAGAGGGAGCTGAACAAGTCTGTCCCATAACCAGTGATCAGCTTCTGATTTTCTGTATTTTTGAGGCTTTATTTGTACTGTATTCTATTGCCAGATGTTCCCATTGATATTCAGACGTTCCTGTAAAATCCAGCCAGTCCAAGTCACCTGACATTATTGAACTTTAACACTGATGTAATATCTAAATATGTTTGACTTGAATATGGTCCAACTACTCTTTCAATCCCTTTGGCAGTATGCGTTTAAAAAAGAAACAACAACAACAAAACCAAACCCTAAAGATGTGTGCTGTGGTCTCCTAGGGAACTACATGTCTTTGTTCTCCCCATAATATGAAAACAGAGATGAAAATAGGTTTAATTTCTCCTGCCAAGGACTGAAGATTTTTATAAAATGCCATTTGAGGTTTTTGATGTTGTGTGAGTGATAATAACCTGACTTACTTATAGAAAATGTGTTGTAGAGTGTTCATCTCTAAAATTCTGGAAAATTATTTGTGTATTGGCAGAATGGTTAGGGGTCAGGCCTAAAGTTCTTGAAATGGAGACCTAATGAATCAGGAAAAAAATAGAAATTGAGATGTTTTGTGTATTTTTCAGACTGTCATGAATGCATTTATGGAAGGAGGCAGTAATGCCTTATAGTAGCATATCTTAAATTTGTACAAGGTTTAAGCAAAAATTTCTTCTAACTGCCTTTTCTTTTAGCTCATAGGAAGAGTTCAAAAAGACCAAATTTCTAATACCTGTATTTAGACATCTGTGTAGATTTTTGACTTAACATAGAATCTTGAGGCTTTGGACTATTGCTGTTCATCACTTCCTTTCTTAAATCATGTTGACTGTGGCCTCTTAGCTTCAATCAAATAAGTCCAGGACAGTGCAGGCAGATGGTAAAGCATAGATGTACCATGCAGTATGTCTTTTCTGTTCAGTTTCCTCTTGTTTTTGATCTCACCCACAGAGTTAAATGTGAAACTCCATCTTTTAAATAAATGCAGATGGATATGTTTTGAAGGAACTTCTTCAAATGCTAAACTTATTTATATAATACTACATTCATGTTTTTTTCTAGGAGAAGGAGCTACAGGTGATGCTTCCTCACCTTTTGTGATTCTGTCTGTATGTACTTTAATAGTACTGGTAATACTGCTTGCAAACTGTGTCTCCTGCTGTAAAGACCCTGAGATAGATTTCAAGGTAAGCGTCTGAAGTTACCAATGCATATACAAGTGGTATTCTTGACTGCATTCTGACATCCAGATTACTCACTTGATTATTGGTGCTAATACTCTGTAGCCATTGACACTTCAGTGTCACTGTACATTGTCTCTTCTGAAATAGCCAGCAACTATATTCCTACATGATCTGAAATCTTGCGGCAGTCATTTATTTTAAGAGCTTGGTCCACACTGCACTAAGGATCTTTAATGATTTTGGGTTCTTTTTTAAATTATTACTAGCTCTTACGATCAGTAGTAAAAATACTCCCTGGAGACAGTTTTGGTGTAAAGAACCTTTGTTGTTTTTCTGTGTATTGTTTTAATTTGTTTTTCTTAATGTCCTGGCAGAGCTTAAGACAGTCCTGTCAAATAAGAATACTGAAGATACATGTCCACTGTAGCAAAACCCTTGAGAAACTATTGTTGTCAGGGAACAGTTACTTTTGGAACATCTTGAGTTTTGCTCTCACTTTGAAATGAAGAGTATTTGGCCTTGGCAGTTCATTTTAATTCATGCAAAGCTGGAGATAAAACCAAAACCACCAAACAAAACCCCCAACAAAGCATCAAACAAAAAAAAATCCTTTTTTCTCAAATGCTGCACTTGATACTTCAGTGTTTTTAATTTGTAATAAATGGAAAATATAGAAACAGGAATAGAAAAATCTGTCACTGTCTTTGTAAAAAGGCAATGCCTCCTTACCATTGCTCCTTCAAAGTAAAAGAAATGTATTAGTGCAAATTTAAAGACAAAGATGAGCTTGTTTACTAAGATTATTTCTTTCAGGAATTTGAAGATAACTTTGATGATGAAATAGATTTTACACCTCCAGCAGAAGATACTCCATCTGTTCAGTCCCCAGCAGAAGTGTTTACTCTTTCGGTTCCCAATATCGCTTTACCAACTCCTTCCCACTTTCCGTCCCGTGCAGGTAAGATACTGGGTTTTGATGGGGGGAGAAAAAAACAGTAAGCACTCTCAGTGTCAAAAATGGAGTGTAGCTGATGATGTTTGACTTCACAGTAACAAATTAATTGTTACAAGCTTACGTAAACTGAGTAAATATATTTTGTAGAGTGTAGGATAAATGTGAAATATTACTTCAAAATGTTAACATATGGTAGGATGCCATGTAAGGTAGCTTAAGGGAATGAAACTAGCTTAAAAACTTCTCTAGAGTACTTTCATTATGTCTCTGTACAGGAAGGGTTTCAAGTACTCTAGAACTTTAGTGACTTCTTTAGTGATTTTCTTCATGGCTAAGTTGTCACTGAATTTTAGCCTTTAGGCTTAAATGGAAGCACGAGTGAATCCCTTCCTTGACAGCAGTGATACTGTTTCAGCTGCATTGCTTTCTTAATGCCACTGTAGTTTCTTCCTGCTGTAAATGTGGTATTGGTAAGACAAAGCATGAGATTTCTTTTCCCTGTGTGAAAACTTTTTTGGAGTGTATTCTTTAGAATACAATTTTTCTAAAAGGAAACTTAATCATGTTAAATATTACAAGCATAGTTGAGCATAAAGTAGTTGACCTGATATTATACTTCATCACATATAATTTTTACATGTATTGCTTAATCATTAGATGTTCAGTGAATCTTCTAATAAAATTAGTGAGGTAAAAATATCAGTGAAAAATTTTATGTCAACTCTTCGACATTGCCTTAATTGCTAAAACTCCACTTTCTCTCACTAGAAGTTATTTTGCCAGAAAATAAGGCAGTGTACTTGACTAAGGTATGCTGGTGAAAATGCAGTTGTACTGGTACAGCTTTGTCTGTGCTTAGGAGCACATTGACAGTATGTTTATACAGCTATAGCTGTTCAGTAAAATAACACTGGTGTAAATGTGGTTTATGGGAGTAAAAATGTGGACTAGAATTCTCAGACAAGTAGTAATGATGGGAAATTTTTGTGTACGTGTACTTATTAGTGTTCCTAACCAATTAGGCAGCACAGGGATGAACTGCTGAATCTCCTCTGTATAGTAGGAGTCTGCCATTGTTCCTGTCTATCCTCTGCCAAGATCTGGGTCTTGTCTTCTATCCTTTCCCTCTCTGGGCTCTTTATGTGAAGTATTTTTAGTCGGAAAATGTCCTCTTTCCAGATGGTTAGCTGTAAGTAGGGCAGTTGGGCTGAAGAGTAAAGCAGTCGAAGCCTTTCTCTTAACATGCTAATTCTATACCTATAAATGTTAAGATGTACAAGCAATGAGTGTTAGTCTTGGGTTTTCTACTTTTATTTACATAGCAGACTTTTGTAAGTAGGTTATTTGCTCTACCCAGCTACAGGGTATGTTGGAATTAGGCTTCAGCCTTTTTGCTTTCTTACTGAATGTGTTAAAATATGTGAAGTTTACATTTCCCAAGAAGAATCACTGTATTGTCATATGGAGTGTATTCTAGTTTGGCTTAGAAGCTGAAGTTAAGAAAAGTTTAATCTGGGTACTATTGTCACAACTTCATACCTTATGTATGTGTACCTAGGTTTTGTTGCTTGGTCTGAATATACGCGTGCAGTTGGCAATAAATATTGTAGGAACTTGGGATATTTCCTCAACAGTTGGTTACTTTGGCCAAGTGGTTTGATATGTGTTACATTTGTTTCATGTGACAGATGGATCAAAGTCTCAAGTTGCACGTCAGAGTCTAAGCTACATCCAGGAAATTGGAAATGGCTGGTTTGGAAAGGTGAGAAGTTATCTTTTAATACTGTACTGCAGTTTATCTTATTCTTAAATGAATAGGCTCCTGTATTTCCTTTAAAATTATCCTTAAAAAGTAACAGCATAAGAAAAGCAAAATTGAAATGAAATGTTTCCTTGCACGGACTTTTTAGCCATGTTTTTATCAGCGCTGCTTTAATTTACATGTAGTTTCTTACCAGACTCACTAGGTAAACATTTAACTTCTGTGGGTTTGAATTAACACATTCCTGTTACTACTAATTCTTTCAAGGAAATTTCAAGGAAATTCTTTCACTAGAAAACATATTTTCTGGAAGTTGATGTATAGACCAGTTGTCAGGATTGATTAAGTATGGATATTTAATTACCAAAACTCTGCGTGTGTTGACAAAAAAGCAAGAAAATCATTCTTACAGCATGTTTTTAGCTCTTGTTTGCAAGGAAACTTTCAATTTTTTCCTCTCCCATTAAAGACACAATGGTTCTCTTTTTTTACAGGTTCTGCTTGGAGAGATCTACTCGGGCACTAGTGTAGCAAGGGTAATAGTGAAGGAGTTGAAGGCAAGTGCAGGTCCCAAGGAGCAAGAACAGTTTTTAAGAAATGGAGAACCATATTAGTAAGTAATATTTCACAGCATGTTTATTTAATACATTTCACACTACTGCCTGTGAGTTACGGATGTTTCTTTGGTCAGTGATGTTGTTCCTACTTACTCTCCTTTTTAAAGACGAGCACTTCAGTTATAAAGTGAAATACAGTCAATCCAAAGTGGGCAAAAATTGAATTTGCTTAGAAATAAAAATAAACTCTCAGCTTAAATGTGTTTGGTAGTTATTGTTCAGGACCAGAGAACACATTTGGTTTGATTTATCAGCATCTCTTCTACAGCTGTTTGGAAAAAACTCCTGATGTTGCAAATTAACCTTACGTCTAATTACGTGCCTCTGAGAACTGAGGTTTAACTCCTGCACGTGGCTTTCCTGTTAGAAGCAGGGGGAACTGTCAAGTCTTTGTCTGTTTTGAGATACATATTAATTTATTTAATGCAACCTTTTTCAAAGAAATTAAATGCAACATTGTCTTAAAACCTAATTTTGTTCAAGCAGCTTGCAAGGAGACTTGTGCTCAAAGAAACCCTCCAACTGAACACTAACCTCTCAATTGTAGAGGGCTACTGCGCTTAAGTCATGGATCTGTCTGGAAATGCCAGTGAAATAGGATTGCTTGGTGTCTTCTTCTCCTTGTGTTATGCTTGGAGGATGCTCGCTTTTTAGGGGCTGAGTCTTTGCATACCAGACAGGAAATTGATACATTAAAGGGAGTATAATTTCTCTCCCTGTTTTTTTGGGGAATAGTGATATTCTCTGAAGAGCTAATTGCTACAAGTTAATGGCTTTGGTGGGTGACTATAAGAGAGGAGCATGTTGTATTTCACTAGACACACACCTCAAGGTGTGGTTCAACTTGCCCTGACTATGTTACGAGTGGTCATAGAGAGCTTCTATTCTTAATGCTTTCTAACGTCCCAGCTGTATTTGCATTTAGGCTTAAATTGTTGGCAGTTGTCAGAAGAAGAAATCTCATGCCTTCTGCTGCATTGGCACAATTCTTGAAGCAATTTAGAAAAAGTGACTGATTGGGTTGGGAGCTAACCTGGCTAAAAAAAGGTTTCGATTTTAGCCAGATCAGTTCCTCAAGGTAGTTCATGAGCCAGTTGCACACACTTATTTTTGGTATAAGGGATGGTAGGAGGATGGATGTGTCTTTCCTGTGCCTGTTCTGGCTTTTGTGGTTTTGAGATCCTCTTGAGTTTCAGCTGCTGCCGGCAATATGCTGCAGCAACACAAAGAGATACAAAGGTGGAAATGGAATCTATGGCTTTGGGTACTTGCCCCTTCTGTGCATGTCACCCTTCACTGGTGTTACATGTTGAAACTCCTGGTAGGGATTTCACACTGTTGCTTTATACTGCAAGTAATGGGAGCTTTTTTTCTTCTTTCACTCCAGCATTCTTCAACATCCAAATGTTCTCCAGTGTATTGGGCAATGTGTGGAAGTTATTCCTTATCTCCTAGTTTTTGAGTTCTGTGACTTGGTAAGTGCACTTCTAAAGATGGCTACAGTTGTGTTTCCATCAGTGTAGATTTTATGTAATATATTTACTGCAACTCACTCCTGAAATGATTGTGTCTTTCTGTGAAGTTTTTTTGGCTAACCAGAATCTCAGAATACTCAATCTCAAAATCTCAGTTTTTTGTTTGTTTAGGCAGACCACAAGTGTTATTGGGTGTTTTTTTTTTTGTTGTTGTTAGTATTCTTATCACTTCACTGTGTAAATTCTAGGAGCTTGTGGAGTGTTCTGAAGAGGAAAATAGCTGTTGGTTCTTTGATAGTAGAATTATGAGTCTCAGTCTGGCTGCATCACATAATAAGGAGCTTGAGGGGGAAGGAGGTCATAGAAGGAAACTTTTTATTGCAGTACAATATCACATGCATATGCTTACAATCACATCCTGTATTTGCTGTCTATGCAGCCTTAATGTGCTTTTATTGCCATTTCCATGAAAATGTTAATTAAGGAAACAGAAATAATTTCCTCCTTTCTGCTTCCTCTCCCCTCCAGAGTGCCCAAATTTTACTCAGGCTGTGCAGCTTTGGACTAAAATGTAGTGGTGGGCCCCCTTCCACAATCAGTAATCAGTGTATTCTAATAGCTAGAGTTTTCAGTATCATCCTAGTCTTTTCCTGATCCTTTTGGCTACTGTATTATTATCCCTACTTATGTCCTCTTTTTTCTTTCCTTCTCTCCCCACCCACTTCCCCTCAAGCAATTGCTGTCTTATGCTTCCTGAACACCACAAGAAATGCTAAGAACACAGTAAAGGGTGTTGTCATTGCTTTCTGCTCTGCTGTTAGTGCCACAAAGGCCACTGAGGATGGGAAGGACAGTCACACAAAAACCATACAAAAACTGTGCTGAGCCACTGCATTCCTGGACATGTGTTGGAATTTACATGAATGCTGGGAGAAAAGGGGTGGTGTGCAGGTGTAAGAGCTTTGAATTGTGCCAGGTATACACAGAGTCTTCAGAGACGAAAATTTGGATGTGATGGTTTATCCGTGGTCTGGAAAGACTTGAATTGTTTTATTGTAGCACAACACATTATGAAACAACAAACAAACCCAGAGCTGCAGGTGGCTATCTAAACATTGGCTCAATAGCTGTGTTGAAAGCTTGTGGTTTAGATGGCATTCAAAGCAGAGTCCCTTGAAAAATGTCAAACAGGAATGAAGTCAGAAGTGCATGTTTATGTTATGAAGAAATACATCTCTCAGAAGATAGTTAGCATTTATAAAATTCAGCAAGATCCTTTTTATCAACTTCACTGCTACAGATTTTTCCTTTAAACTTTGGTGCATAAATACTGTTGTAGTTGCATTGGTAGCCTCAAGCAATGTAAACAGGAGTTAACATGAACTTTTGAGGTTTCTTGAGAAACATCAGTTAATCTGTGACCTTAAGTAACCATATTTCTCATTACTGCCCTTTTGCTCAAATTTATTAGCTATGGTAAATCACTGAGGCAGAAATGCTGATAAAAGAATTCTTTGCTAAACATAAGAAACGCTTGAACTTTGAAAGTGACTGATCAAAGTGAAGTGTTCTGGTTTTGATAGGGATTAAAAAATAGGTGCCTAAGGTTAACCAGATAATGTGGGTTTTTTTAATAGTTTTTCAACATGTAGAAATGGAATACTGATTTGTAAACCTGATACTCAAAGTAGAAGTTCTTTAAAAGGACCTTTGAAAAGAATTACATTTTATAGGGTCTAACACATACACAATCCAATATCTAATCAGATTTAATTGCTGCCATGTTTTTAGATACGTATGCTATTTAATCCAACTTTGAATTTGAAGAGTAACTTTTAAAGATTTGCCCTACTTTAAGTATACAGGAAAAAACTTAATATCCTTGTTTGATGCCTGATGATTAATGCCAGAAATTGTCATGAATCCTGCAGAGTAATCTGGAAAGGATTTTACTTAAGTGGATAAAATAGATTTTCAGTTTTAACTGGGGGCAGTAAGCTTGACAGCCAAAGTGGTAGTTTTATAAGTTTGGATATAGTTGGATATAGTTAGGTAATTTCTTTGGAATGGAAAATAAATGTCTGTGCTGACTTCTATTCCAAGTGACCTAAAACTTGGTTTTAGAAAATATGTATTATAGTGAGTTAAACATGAGTTTGATACCAGAAGTCTGGCTTGGTAGAGCTGATTATCTCTTAGATAACGTGTTTTATTCACTGTGTGTGCACATGAGCATACAGAGGCTAGGTAGAAAAAACAGTGTTCACTTGAATAGTTTTATGCAGAAGTGCAGTAAGTTAGCTCAGTATGGCTGTATATCACATTATGGTATAGTCCCAGGGTCTAGTGTGGGAGGTAGCAATAGTGGAGTGAGGAGAGAGGAGAGACATGAAGGGAGAAATGTGAAGGAAGCCAGACTGCACCATTTGGAATAAAGGCATGGCTTGGGAGCTTTTTTTAGTAGACAGGTTTTTAGTGGAGTGCCAGTAGGCTGGTATTCTGGAGGCTGGGATGGCAGTTACTTGGATTTTTCAGGCTTTCAGTAAGTGATCTCAGAAGCTGGTAGCTTCCCTTGCACTTTTTTTTCAGAAATTGGATAAATGGGGGGCCGTGAAGGTGCTTCCAATAGATGCAATTCTTCAGCAGAAAGACCATAGGCCCAGACACAGTTGAAGTGGTTGACTTAAAGGTTCTAGTGTCTGTTATTATATATTCAAATGAGAAGGGTGAGAAACATGTTCCTGTTTTGCTAGCAGTAGTGTAATGCTATGCTAAAGCTCTTTACCTTGTGTTGTATATGTGTATACAACAAAGAATAACCTTGTTTTAATCCCTTGTACTTATGTGATTAGGAATGTTATGCTTAAGAAAAAAGGTGGCAAATATGTCAACTGTATTGGATGAGAAATTTAAATGTCTGCAGATGACAAGCTCTTTTCAAGCTTTTTGGGTAATACAGGCTTCATTTTGCAAGCTTGGCATGTTTAAGTAACAAAAAATGTGGCCATTCTGCTGACTAACACTGTCTAGAGGGTACAGTTATTGTTTTCTTTGCACTCCTTCAAATTCATAGCCTACCACACCATGTCCTGCTTTTGCAACTTCTCTTACAAGGATCTGTAGCCTTTTTAGGACTCTTTGACCTTGTCTTGGCTGCTCAGGCAGCCCTGTTCGAATACCAGTTGCCAAGCTCCTTGGCACTGAAAGGTCTAGAGGCACTGGAAACTGTAGTGCAGAGACATCAGAGTTCACTGTCACTGTAGTGATGCTGAGTGTCATGCAGGCTAACTCGTTTTCTTGTCTGTATAAACTGCTTACACATTGCTGTTACTTGAGCTGGCTTGGTTGTATATACAGTAGCTGATTTTGCTAGCATTTGGCATATTTTGTAGCTTAATCCAAGTTGCTCTATATCCCTTGCATTGCAGAGCTGGGCAAGAAGCGAGAGAGGGCTTTTAAATCCTAATTTTCCTTTGCCTGTGTTTAAAAATGTCTCAGAAATAGTAAATATAAAAAGAGATGCTCAATAGGTTCTTACCCCTCGCCCCATATTAGTTTACTTAGTATGTTGGTGCATCTTCTATGAATAGTTAACTGCTTGCTGTTAAACATTGCAGAATGATACCAGGTTAAAATTAGTGGTAGTTGGCTTATTAACTTTATATATAAACTTTATATAACTCTATAAATTACTCAGCCATATGTGGCCAGTACTTTGTCAGCACAGCAAATCCTCTAATGGATTGGCATAATTTATGAGTAAAGGCAAGTTATTCACATGTGGAAGAAGGATGTATATTGTGAGGTTGATTTGCCTATCACATTCTTACAGAAATCCTTCAAGGCTTGCAATTCCCTGAGCAGATGAGGTCAGCAGGATGGAGTGTTTGCCTGGAACACCCTGTAGCTTGCTTTAGGGATGTTGCTGTTAGTGGAAGGTGACTGACAGCAGTGGTTGGTTCTCTCTGTTGTTTGGGCTTTTTCTAATTATTGCCACTTGCAAACATTATCTTCAAATCCAAAAAGAATATTTGCAACGAAAACTTCTTAACCAAAGGGTTGACAAAGCTGTTCAATAATCACAGTATGAGGCTCTGTACCATGCCTTGCTTTCAAGCCACTGTAATGGCTTGGGGGTTGGACTAGATGATCTCTAAAGGTCCCTTCCAACCCCGACCATTCTGTGAATCTAATGGTAGCGACCATAGGTACTTACACTGCAAAGCAACATTGGAGGAGGGAGGCAGGGGTAGTGTTCTTGGGTGCCTGAGAGCTTCAAAGGGGACAATTATGTGGTTCTATGTGACTTGGCTGGTAGCTCTCCAACTTGTTTTAAAGTGTTTAGTAGACATAATTTGGTAATGTCAAACCATGACATCTCTTCACACTTTGAAATCACCCTCATCAGTAGCTACTGGTTTAAAAAAGTCTTGTTAGCTATTTGGGTGTTCCTACCAATCAAATGTGGACTTTGCACAAACGAGAAAACTTCTGAAGAGTACTGCATGTAAATAGGCCCTTGGCTTCTGGCTCTTACAGAGGAGGCATATTAAGACTTACAGGGACAGCTGAACTGATCCTGAATAGAACTGAGAAGGGTGGAAGGAAAGGCAAAACCTAATTCTTCATGGAGCCCCAGAAGAGAAGAGACAGAGTAGCAGAGGAAGTTGGAAGTGGAGCCTTCTTCCTATTGAGCTTTTTATGTTTAGATGTCTGAGCAGTGAATTTTGCAGAACGGTATTTGTACAACCTCTGATATTTACTGTGCTAAAAAATCTGTCTGAAGAAGTGATATTTTGTGGCTCATAAAATAGTATGGAAATAGTATTGAGATATTACTATTGTGTGCTTATAGGCNTTAAGTGCTCCCAAAGTCATCCTTTTCCCAAGCTGAATGAACACAGTTCCGTCAGCCCTCTCCTTGTGGTGAAATGTGCTGGCCCCTGAGTGTCTTGGTGGCCCTCTACTGAACTTGTTCTAGTTTGTCTTGTTTTAGGCAGCCAATACTGATCTAAATGTAGTCCAACAAATACTGAATAGAAAGAGATAATCCTTTCCCTTTGTGTACTGGCTGTGGTCCTGTTGAGGCAGCCTTTGCTGCCAGTGCACACAGGTGGTTGATGTTCAGCTTCCAGTCTACAAAGATGCCTGGGTCCCTTCCTGCAGAGCTGCTGCCCAGCTGGTCAGTCCTCAGTGTGCATTGCTGAAAGGGGCTTTTCCTTCCCAGGTGCAAGACTTCACATTTGTCCTTCTGGAAATTCAGAACGTTTGGTTTTAACCTTGATTGTAGCCTTAATTAGAATAGAATGGGGAAGTAGAACCAGTATGTTTCAAGGAGCTGGATTTAATAAAAGCTTTATTTCCTACAAAAATATATTCCCACATGAATTATTTAATAAGTAAGGGATGCCACAGAGCACTGCTGTTACTAATGCATTTAAAAATTAAAAAGCAACTCTTTGGTGTGTTTCAGGTGTATTAGGAACTTAATCCACCTGGGATAAAACCCTAAGTAACCAGTTGCTGTTTCAATGAATGACAATTGTAGAGAGTTTGACTTTCTTCGGGCACTTGCTGCCACCTAGAGTCAGCTCAGCTCGACATTTTGTACAGACTGGCATTTGTTAGGCTGCGCAACTGGGAATCTGAGTTAGCCACCCTCTTCATATCGTAGTTCTTTGGAACTCTGCTCTAGTAAAACTGCTCTGGCAAGGTGGAAGGGGGCATGTAGTTATATATGATATTGATACATATATACATGAGTGAGGATGATATTAAAGCTGTAATTCTAAGTCAGAAGACTCTTTAGGGATGCATTTTAAAAAATGTAATTCTGTAGGTTGCAAATATGTAACCATTACCTAATTAGTAGCTAAAAACAGGAGAAAGAGAATGTAATGAAGGCTTCTGCCAACCTTAAACAGTGGTGGATGTTATGCATGCTTTCTCATAAGGTGCTATAGCTATTTGCAACATTAGTATGTTTAAAGCAGAAGAATATAGAATAGCTGTGGAGTCTATCCATGTTTTAAATAGTGTAAATGAAGTTGTTTTACATAGTAATGTCTACTTTTAAGCAGACTGTCAGTCCCATGGCTTCTTATTCTACTAATATAAAACAGATTTGTGACTGTCCAGTTAGTCACCTCAGCTGTCACTGCACTGCTAGATTTGGGTGCACAACAGATATCTAGTGCTTGAATTAATAAGATTATAAATGGTCATCCTCAATCATGTTAAGGAGGAATGAGATGAGATCTTCAGTCTTTCCTGAACATCAAAGTGCTTTTTAGTCAGTGCAAAGACTGCTCCCTTGTCTGACCAGTCTCAAGACTTTCCTTGAGTCTCCTTCCTGGCCCAAGAGTTAGGTAGGCAAATGACATGGATGGTTAGAGCCCAGAATGTTATGCTGGTGACACAAATTGTGATGTAATGCAGTCTCAATACAAAAATACTCTTCTAAATAATTTGCTACACTTAAAAAGAGTCTGTATTTCAAAGAACAAAATATAGGACTGATAGGTTAACAGTTCAACTGTGAAAGCAGGAACAATAACTTGTTCTCTTCCTTTGCTTGGGTTCACTTAGTATGGTCTTCCTTTTCCTGAATTTTGGACAACTTTCATTTACTGTCTATTTCAAAGCTATTCTCTTTTTAGTAATTTGAGTGCTTCTCTGGCCTCATTTATTGTGTATCTGTTGCTCAGCTTTGCCTTGGTGCGGGAAAATATCATCTGAATTCTTTGCCTGGAGTGGGAGGTGTATTGTCATGCTTTTTAAATCTAAAGCTCTGGTGAGCTGCAGTGTCTGAAACCTTTTGCTCTAGTCTCTCCCTTGCACCTCCCTGCAATTTACAGGCAGTTTGCTTTGCTGATTTGGAGCACTTGACAACTCATTTAAAAACAGAAGTTCATCACATTCTGTTTTTTATTGGAAAGTATTATTGTATGACAGTTAGGTTTTATGTGGTAGTCTGAGAGGGGATGTTAATTACTAAATGATTTGATTAAAAACCCTTAAAAGAACAGTACCATATGCCTTTGATTTCTGTAAGTAGTCTTATGCAGACAGGAAACTTGAGGATGTTTTTTATTAAGCACGATGTGGTTAATAAGTAATGTGGTTGGTTAGTTCTTCATTAAATATTTTTCAGATTCAACCAACATACAAGGCTGATAAGTATTTTTAACTTCTTTTACAGGGTGACCTAAAAACTTACATCTGCAGTGAGCAAGAGCACATTAAAGGAGATTCACAAATAATGCTGCTACAGAGAATGGCGTGTGAGATTGCTGCTGGACTTGCTGTAATGCATAAACATAACTTTGTGCATAGGTGAGCTTTCAGATAAATTGCTTGTAGGAAAAACAATTAAAGTTCATGTAGATATTTTCATTGAAGTCCATGTGTCTTGAAGACTGTTCTAACAAAATTCTGACTTCTAATCCTAAGTCATGAAGGTGAGATATTTATGAAGATGCTCGTTCAGCTGCAGTGGTGTGGTGTTACAGCTTCCACCTGCCTGAAAAGCTGATCACCTGCCTTTCAGATTTGCAGCTCACAGAACACAACCTATATAGATGATACAGATGTTTAATTAATTCTTGGCCAAGTTAAAATATATTTGTTTATTCTAGGGGAAGAATCTTATCATTTTTCAGAATGACTCTTACCTGCTGTGTATTTTTAATAGATTATAGCAATTTATAACTTCTGTTTGGTGATCTGTTACCTTTGTTACTAAACATGGAAAAAACACCCCAAAACGCAGCCTTTAAGGAGAAGGTGACTTTAGATGAGAAATGTGGCTGAAGCAGGTGTTCTCTGACTGGGTGACTTCTTAATCTTCAGTAATGGAAACAGACAGATTTAGGAGAAATCCTAATGGAATAACAATTGTTTTAATTGGAGGAAAATATGTTAGGTTTCTTTATTTTGAATTAAAGTGGATGCAATTGATTCAGAAAGGATGGCAGTAGTTGTAAAAGGCTGTAAAAATATGCTACTGAAACTAATTGGTCAGAATTATGGTGACTTTTTTTTTTAGCTTTAAATGAAAAGGCCTTGAACTGGAAGACATCTCCCTTAGGCTTTTAATGACTAAAATATTAGAGTACTTGTTTTCTGAACATGGCTTACCTGGTGAAATCTTGGATATCACAAGTTAGCTTACTGTGGTTTTATGTGGAATCGGTCTGCTCTTTGCTGTAGAGACAGCACTTGCATCATCCCTTTCAGCAAATTAGGAACTCTTTCTGGAGCTTATCAATGCACATCTTGCTGCTTAGAGAAAGCAGAGACCTTGTGGTCAGGGAGAAGCTGAGCTATCAAACTGAAGTCTTAAAAGGTGCAGATGTAAAACAACAGCAAAACCCTGAGAAAACCCCAAAGCCTGGACTCAGCTGGTGGCTAATGGGCACAGCCACAGAATTTTAAATGACTCCAAGGCAGTACCAACTGTACCTGTCAGACTGAGTGAGCACTGTTTGTTGTATTGCAGCAGCGTGGCTCTGTAGGTATTAAATTTGACAGTAATTTTCAGTGAAATACAGTTAAACTTGGTAATTCTTAATTCTGTGGATCTGCAAGATTCTCATTGTAAATGTTTACTTCTAGCAACACTATCCTGATGCTGTCAGAGTAAGTGGTAAAGCTCCAGCATCAGTGATTTTGTTGTTAGTGGTAAATTCAAGCAGCTAAAGTTTTATTTGCTCTTTGAGGATATTTATTTAAGTAGTGTAAAACAAACTGGAAGACTTTGGGCTATACATGAGGGTTACCAATTGTGACCTGTGTAGTTCAATAACACAGGAAAGGAAAAAAATGTCTTTTTTCTTTGAAGTAGGGAAACTGTGACTTTCAGACCCTTTGTACTTCAGAAATTTTTCATAAAGCCACACAGAAGCAGTGGTAGAGATCTTCCAGTGCACTTAATTGTCTGGTACCCTGCTGTGAAACCAAGATGTGAGATATTTGAGCAATTAGTCTGGCAAGCTCTTTGCTATCACAACTCCATAGTAAGTGTGCAGCTTCATTAAACTTGCCATAAATTTCTGAGTTGGCACAATGGGTTTTCTGAAACAGCCTCTTGGCATTATTGCAGCAACACTGCTGGCTATAAGTACTTGTGGTCTGGTTTACAGGGGAAACTAGGACAAATTCCTGTGTGACCTACTCTAGGTGGCCTGCTCTGGCAAGGGGGTTGGACTGGATAATCTTTCAAGGTCCCTTCCAACCCTTAAGATTCTGTGATTCTGTGAACTTCTGTATGTATTCAAGAGCTATTTGATTTGTTTATTAAAGCATTTTTATGAAATAATTACTTTTTCTGATGGTCTTCTTCAAAGACTTATGTGTAGTTCTAGTTCACGTGCAATGTATGGTTGTTATTTAGAGGAATTTACCTGTGGGTGTAAGATATAACTTGTGACTTACTGTCATTGCAAATTGTTAAGTATTTAAACCTGATATGAATTGCTGATAGACCTTTCCTATGACAATTAAGATACAAGCTATACAATGATAGATGTTAGGTAAAGAGGGGATATATGTTGCTCTAGCATGTGAACAGCCCAAGTAATGTACATCATAGTTTAGATTTAGTGGAATGAAATAACTGCGTGTAAATTCTGTGTGTAGTTTGAATGCTTAAGAGTGTACTTCACTACACCAGAGAAGTGACTACATTTTTAACCTTTTTTTATAAAGGACAGCATAATATTTTAGTTTTTTTTTTTTTTTTATAAAATGTTTAAGTGCAATTGCCTTATCACTACGTTGAGTTTTCTTTGGATTTCAGAACACAGATTCTGCTCTAAAATGATTCTCTTTTGAAAATGTGGGAGAGCCTAAGGGCAATCTTATGCTTGCAGCCACAAACCAAATTGTGTCCATTGTCTAGTGTCACCAGAGACCTTGTCACAGTGTTTGGTTTTCTGAAAGTGAGGAGTGTTTACACAGAGCTAGGGTGCCTGCAGAATTCCAGTGAGATGTGGAGTCAGTTGTTACATTTTATAGGTTCTAACAATGAAAACGTAAGCAACAGGAGAACTGTCTTAACATTTGGTTTGGATCCAAATTGTATGTTTGAATGTCCCCAGTTACTGTGCCTGAGTCTGCACTATGAGTTGGTCTTTTGGAGTGCATGGAGAAATGTGTTAGTTTTTGTTCAAAGAGAATGAGAAAGATAGTGCCAGCAGCACACCTTTCTTGCACTCAGCTCACTTCAGCCTTTACTACTAGATTTAGGTCTGTGGGATCAGATAACATCTCTTGCAAACAAAATTGCTGAAGTGTATATAGTGTAGGTATTGAATCCTTAACAGCATTTTTTTCTTGTGACTGCTCTGCTCCTATTACAACCTGCTATAACCTATAACTATCCAGAACTCCTAGATTTTAAAAATATATATATACTTTTTAGACTCTTTTTTTGCTTTTTGTTTGATACTTGAAGTTGTAGCCTTCACTGTCCTAAGAAGTGTCACTTGTGTTAGCTCAATTGTCTTAATTTGCATTGAAGGCTCCTTGGTTTGGTCTCACTATTTGTTTCCTTTTTCAGTGACTTGGCCTTACGGAACTGCTTTCTTACATCAGATTTAAATGTCAAAGTAGGAGATTATGGTATAGGCTTCAGTAGGTATAAGGTAAGTTAATCTGGTCATGTACCACTTTTTTTTAAAAAAGGATTTCAGGCTTAAGGTTATAACAAATGAAAAGTTATAAGCTGATACTACATTGCCCTTTCTTTGAATAATGGGCTTTCAAAGTATAACTAGCAAATAACCACAGCAAGTTCATGTAACACAATATATGATCTTTCTAGAGATTAGTTTATGCTTGTGGAGGGAAGCTTCTGGTTAAATCTATCTTTCTTTGGTCCTATTTACAGTAGCCCTAAAATACACACAAACTCATTTTAATGTTTTAAGTAAAAAATTCGATCAAAATTCTTAATGAGAATGTTTAAAGTATTTAAATATATCAAGAAAGTAAAAAATGTTTCCTGAGTACCAAATCATAAGTAGCTGGCATTTAATTTTTCGCCTGTGCAGTGAAGAGTGAATGATTTTCCCCTATAGCATTATTCTCTGCTTCTTGGTAAAAATAGGAATAATTGTTTTAATTGTAATTCTTTGCATAGGAAAACATAAAACCATATTAAGAAAAGGATTGTCAGCTTATGGAAGTTGGTCCAATATTTGTTCAGTCTTCTTTCTGGTTTTCTTTGTTAATTTAGGAAGATTATATTGAGACAGATGAGAAGAAACTTATTCCTCTGCGATGGACTGCACCTGAATTAGTAACGAGTTTTCAAGATAGGCTGTTATCAGCAGAGCAAAATAAATACAGTAACATATGGTATGTAGTAGGCTTTAAAAGCATTTCATTGACTTGGGAATGTATTTTGAAGTGCTACACAAAGGAGTAAATAATGTTTATCATTAAATTGAATATTGGCCTCTTGCACTGCTTTATTTCATCAGATGTACAGTAGGTTAATATCTGCAAACTGGAAACTGTCATGCTTTGTGCTTAGAAAATGTTAAAAATGATGTTGATGCTCACAGAAGTAATTACTCTATATTTGCCAAAAGCTTTCAGATGTTTATAAAGGAAGTGGTAAATGATTTTTCCAGTAATAGAAGAGCTGTGGATGACACAAAAAGTTCATTTAAACTACAAGCAACCAGGATCTTAAGGTTTCCAACTTGAATCTTAGTGCCTTTATACAGAGCTGTTTTCAGTGGGTTTAGACTAGATGATTTCCAGAGACCCTTTCCCATGTAAACTACTCTAATACCTGCAGATTCAGCTACTTTGCATTTGGAGCACGGAAGGATTATCTAAAATCAGCATCAACTCTAATCACTGAAAATACGGTTAATGTTGTAGACACTTGATCTACAGCACTGAGCAGAGATGGCTTCTGACCACTGCACTTAAAAATAACTTACTTTATGAAAACTGAAACAGAAATTAGTTTTCTAGCAGTTTGCCCCACACTGCACTTTTGATGAAAGGTTTTCCTGCTGTTGAACTAACTGTAAAGTTTGTTCATCTTGCTTCTCTAAAGAGGCATTTTCTAGTTTTTTTAATGTTTGGCATTTTTTCCATAGTTGAATCATTTGAATCCTCTTATATTTTGTTGCCTTGTCATTGTCTTCTAGCAACTTTATTCTTGAGGCTTCTAGCAGTCTGTCAAGTAGAATGAATTAATAGGTTCTGAAGTTATTACAGAGCCAGTGAGAGAGTGATACTTGTTTCTTCTTGCCAGTTATGCTTTGCATAATCTTTAATTTCTTAGAAAAGCAACTTTAAAATAGTTCTTAAAGCATCAAATGACTTTGCATTCTCTTTCAGGTCCCTGGGTGTCACGTTATGGGAGCTGTTTGAGAATGCTGCTCAGCCTTACTCAGACTTCTCTGACAGGGAAGTCCTCACCCATGTTATAAAGGAGAGGCAGGTTAAACTCTTCAAGCCACATCTGGAGCAGCCATACTCTGATAGATGGTAAACTTCAAATATTTATATTTATTCTTAAAGCTACTGAAAAAGTTTTTCTCAAATTACTCAGTTCCCTTGAATATATTGAAATTGCTACATGGAATCACGCTCCTGGCAAAGAAACCCTAGGTAAAAGTAAAAGGAGTTGCTATAGACAGAAATTCTTGCCAGTGATATTAGTTGTTATTCCTTAACTTGTTAGATACCTGAATCACATAAATTCCTTTTTCACTGTGAAGCCTATTGAAATGTATTTCTTTATTTGTGTAGGTATGAAGTTCTGCAGTTCTGTTGGCTGCCTCCAGAAAAGAGACCAACAGCAGAAGAAGTGCATAGACTTTTAACTTATCTTCGCATGCAAAGCCAAAGGGACTCGGAGATTGATTTTGAACAGCAGTGGAATGCCCTTAAACCAAACACTTCAAATAGAGAAACAAATAATTCTGCATTTCCCATCTTGGATCACTTCACAGGAGATAGACTTGGCCAGGAGATGGAGGAGGTTCTTACTGTAACTGAAACAAGCCAGGGCCTCAGCTTTGAATATATCTGGGAGGCAGCGAAACATGATCATTTTGATGAATGTGGTCATGTGAATCCTGATGAAGCAATGACATACAGAAGTATTTTCTTTCCAGTGGAGGTTTTTGAGAGGTCACTTTCAGAGCAAGGGCTGGGAGCACAGGATGAAAGTGGCCAAGAAGCATCCCTTGCTGTCCCTGGGGTGTTACCTGTGTTTGATGCACACAAGCTTTCTGTTGGAAATGACTACTACATCCAATTAGAGGAAAAAGGAAGTGGCTGCACCATGAATTTTGATAACCAATCAGTTGTACTAACTACAGAAGTTGATCATCAAGAAGTTGTACAAGACAAAAGTTCTCATTTCACGGTTCTCAGGGATCTTGATGTTGAGGAATCTAACACTGATGGGGACTTCTTCCACTACAACACAGATTGTAAAGAGGAATTTTTGCCTGTTACTAGTAGTAATCCAGAAAGTCCTTTCCAGAATATATTTAATGACATTGACAGATCAGAAGAACTGACAAACAGAAAAGTACTTGGGTTTGCTGAAACAAATGATATTTCTAAAGACTTCAGACCATCTGTTTTGAACTCAACAGATGACAGGAAGGCAGTAGGCCTTTCTGAGATGGAGCATTCTAGTCTTGCTTTTGAAAATGAAACTGTTTCCTTGTGTGAAAATATCTCTAACCAGTCCGATTTGGTAACTTTAGAAGAGCTTTCTGATAACTTCTTATTTCTTCAAGAGAAAAACTTATTAACAGGGTTACTATCTAACAAAAGTAGCAGTGATTTTGGGCAGAAACCAGATGATGTTCTAAAAGGTATATTAGAAACCTCAAATAGAAACTCTGTAGAGCCTGAGTCTTTGCTGGCTGAAAATGCACAGGTCTTTACTTTAATACATGAAGGTGTTAATACAGAGAAAGATGAAAATTTTAACCCAGTAACAATAAATAAAGAATCGAACTTTGAGTCTCAGACTGCTGTAGAGATGCAGGCACCCTCTAGTCCATCTGCAGCTCGTAAGTTGTGTGAGAAACTTGCAAATCTTCATTATTTGAAGGATGAGGAAAAGCTTTCAAAGGTGGAAGTCAATGAAGTCACGTCCTGTAACACTGTTACTCTCTGTCAGGAGTTATCCAATATTGCCAAAAATAATAAAGTTGGAAACAATGCGTGTTACAGTGTCGATATTGAAGCAGATGAGTGCGGTGCACAACTAAAACAGGGAATGCTTTTCAAATCTGATGAAGTAGCTTTTCATAGAGAAAAATATAGTGATCAGGAAGATATGGAAATAAACTGGCAAGGTAAGTCTCCCATATTAAAAAAAGATGAATATTTATTGGAGGAAAGGCAAGAAACGTTGAATCATTCTGAGAATGGTAAGGATGTCCCAGAAGAGGTGACCTTAATTTCTGTTGCTACTTCAGATTGTACAAGTCAGGATAGTCTTTTGGAAGACAGCCCATCCCCTGTACAAACTGTAGAACAGACCTTAGAGACACCTGATTCTTTGGATTCTTTAGATGTAAATGAGGTTTTAGAATCTCTACAGACTCAAAGTCCTCAGAAACTTTTGCCACCTGATAAACCTGCTGACAGTGGCTATGAAACGGAAAACCTGGAATCTCCAGAATGGACGTCTCATGTCGCTGCTGAGGATGCTTCCAGTGTAGATACTGCTCTATGTGTTGTTAGCGACACTAATGCAAGTACTTTACCTTCCAATCCAGTCATAATTGTTTCAGAAGCAGCAGCTTGTTTAGATGCAGCAAACAGCAATCTTGAAATAAGCCCAAAGGTTTTTCTGAGTGGAAGTCAAAACTCTTATAGAGACTCTGCCTATTTCTCTGATAATGATTCTGAGCCAGATAAAAAATTAGAAGACGCTGCAAATCTGTCAAGAGAGACTACCTGTGTGTCTTCAAACAGAGGAGAGAACAATACTGGAGAGGATTACAGCTTGGAGGAGAGGCAGCAAAAGTGTGATGTAAGGAATTACCAAGATACCAATAATCAAAATGAAAAACTAGAACTAAACCACAACTTAGAGATCCAAGAGATGGATGTAAGGATGCAGGTGTGTCCTGATGAGTGGGATGAGGCAACTCTGAATTCACTGGAAATATCAATGGAAAGTAACCTATCTGAGACTTCCCGTAAAACAGTCTCTTGTGTTGGCACTAATACTTCAGAACTTCTTTCACATAGAGACTTAAAGTCTGTGCATAATATACACAGTCCTTTAGATGTGAGTAACAGTGAGAAGTCATTCTGTCACATCGAAGGACAAAAACTGAAGGAGCCAGATATTGAAGGTAAATACCTCGGCAAACTTGATGTTTCTGGAATGCTTGATTTAGAAGATGGTGATGATGCGGATGAGGAAGATGAGAACAGTGATTCTGAGGATGACATGAGGACTTTTCATATGCATAGTCTGAGTTCTGACAGTGAAGATGAAACTGTTCATCAAGTACCTGAGATACTTACTGACAAGGACGATGGAAAACATCTGAGAAGCCTATTGAAACTTCCAAAACCCCTTAGTGAAACACAACATGAGGACTGGAAGAATGAAAAGAAAGCTGTAACATTTTTTGATGATGTGACAGTCTATTTGTTCGATCAGGTATCCCTTTTTAAAAATTACTGAGTAAAGTTTTGTCAGTTTGTTTTTGGTTTTTTAAAGAAGCTGTGATATAATAACTAAGTAATAATTGTTGGCACGTTGTTACAAGATCACCTTTCTTGTTTTGGCAGGGTTAGACCTTGTTTGGAGGCTAATTTTTCTTTCTGTATAAAGAATATCTATAATACATATTATATATAATTATAAATAAAGAATATAGCAGTTGTGTGTGCTGCTAGAATAGTGGCATTAATTTGAAGTGAAGGAGGGCTTTTCTTTGGGCAGGGTTAGTTGCTGAATCCTGAATCTCCATTGCTTTTGGACCCTTGACTGCATGTGCTGAATGAAATGTGGTTTTCAGTGATGTCTCTTTGATGTTTATAAGCTGCATTTAATTTGAATATGTAAACCAGCATAGTTACAGACCAATTTGATTCATTCATTTTACCAGAATGTTATCACTTTATGGAAGCAGTTTATCTGTTTAATGTGTTTGAGGACTTGGAGTCAAATGCCTTTATAAAAGAAAGGAAGAGAGAGAAAAAAAAAACAAATAAACAAACAAACCAGAAAAAAAAACCAACCGCAAAACCAAACTGCAACCTAATTCTGTATTCTGTGTGTGTACCATTAAGGTAAATTTACCTTAAACCATCATTAAGTATGACAGAAGTATTTAGATAGCAATGCTACTTTACATTAATCCAGTGTGATTCAAGATCTGCGAAATACTGATCTGCTTTATAAAATTCAAGGTTACTTGTGTTTCCCTATCTGCTTTATCAATTTTTAACTTCTGTAACTTGATACAGAGGGGATTGTATTTTAACATTACGGCTGTTAAACTAGTGAGGTTTAAAAAACCAGTCACGTTGTCAAGGTTTGGAATTGTTGCTTATGATGACACATAGAAATATTGAGGATAACTGGAATAAAAACCACAGGTAACGTATTGCAGTTTAGGCAGTCTGTAGACTAGTAATCCTTTTGTCAGAAGGGAAAGAAAAAATTAGCTGTGTTTAAACTGCTTTTACTTGTTGAACTCTTTACTGTTACAGTGACTGATAAAACGGCTGCTTCAAATACCAGTCACGCAAACTCTGTCTCTTATTCTGAAGCATGATTAAGGGGTAAAAAAAACGTAATTCTTCAAAATATTTGGAGATGGTATAAGGATTTACTAAGAGAATAAAAAAATTACCTGTGCCAGGCTGATAAGGGAACTGTTTTCAACTGGAAGATGTTTTAGCTTTGTTCCTAGAAGTATGAAACCTTTTTAGGCCATAAATATTATTTAAATAGTCATTTTCTGTGTGCATTTGAGCATTGATTTGATGGAAGTTTCTTTAGAAATAGAAATATGTGCATATGCGTAATCTGTAACTCAAACTTGTGTTGGGTGGAAGTAATTTAAGAGTTTAAAGACTGTTTGATTCCATGTTAGACTGGATGGCAGGAGACGGAGAGTGCCTTTTTGGAATGCTTGCATGTACAGGTAGGGATACCTTATAAACTCTTTTGTACACACAATGTATTTTGTTTGCCTTAGGAAACACCAACTAAGGAGCTGGGAAACCGTGCAGCAGACTTGAATGGGGAAGGCTCTCACAGCACTCCAGTTCCATCCTCGAGTTTAAGTTATTTAAACAGATTTGCAAATTCAGAAAGCTCAACAGATGAAGAAGGTACTTGAATGTATATATACACAGCAGGGGCTGGGACTGTTTTATGCATAGTCTTTAATGAAACTTCATTGGAATCATGTGTCTAGGGTATCTTGAGAGGCAACCAAACTATGGGTGATGAGTCTTTGTGACATCTTCCCCCCCCCCCATCCCCCAAAAAGAACAGAAAAGCTACAAGTTGTGGTTTGGATTAATGCAGTCTGCCAGGGGTTTGCTTTTAAAACTGAGCATGACTTTACATTGCTGTATATTGCCTCTTTTTTTTCTTTTTTCCCCTCAAGGTGGGGGTTTTGAATGGGATGATGACTTCTCTTCTCCAGAGCCATCCTTTATATCAAAGGCAGCTAATAGTCTTATTGGTTCTAAACCACCTCTTCAGTCGTCGAAGTACTTCTCTCCGCCTCCACCTTCCCGGACTCTTGATGAGAACTGGTCACATTCATCCCCTTATTCCAGATTCTCTATCTCTCCTGCAAACATGGCAAGCTTTTCTCTTACACATCTTACAGATTCAGATATAGAGCAAGGAGGTAAGTCATTTAGTTATAGTAACTAATTTTAAACTACACATGAAAAAACTTTAAGCAAAGATAGATACAACTAATCTTGTTCTATTTTAAACTTAATTTAGAAATGCACCTTTAGCATTAGCAAAAGGGATGTGTGTGTGGTCTTATTTTTCAGTTAAGGTATAGTTATCCATTTAGACTCAGATTATTTGCATCCAGGTTGCTACCAACTTGTGGCTGAATATTCTGTGGAACATCTACAGGACGAGTTAACAGTTCTCTTAAAATAGTGTTATGTTTATATAAATGGAATCTGTGCAGTCCTGAAACACTCCTGTACAGCTGCCATGCTGTGGCAGTCGAATAATTCTCATCATTGCACTGTCTTAAGTCACAATTTGATTTTCATTGCACAGAGTGAGGATGTAAGCTTATTTTACAGTTGTTTCTTGTCATATTGCTCTTTAGAAAATGCATTCTTGGCATTCAAGAATTGCAGCCTGTTTTCTAGAGCTTGAGCAGGGTAGTTAAGAGAGCCAGTCTGTTCATAGCAATGTTGAGTACTAGCAGTATTTTATTAACAGAAACTTTCTTATCTGTAACCAAAAGCTTTTTTTTTTAAGCTTTGACACATTTTTAAGGGTTAAGAGAAGCAAAAATAAGCTGGCTTGGATCAGTTCAGTCTATTACCAATCTTGATAAAATGCTCCATTATTAAAAGTAAAGATTACTGATTGCTGGGCCTTGCAAATGCTCAGTACCTATAAATAGGTAATCAGCATGATATGGAGTTGTATTGTTCTTGCATTGTGCTTACTGATTAGATAAAGTTTGCTGCTTAGTAACATGCAGATAACAGATTATTTTAGAGATCCTCCATTGCCTTACGTGTCCTAAGAAGTGACATTGAACTGTGTGATTTCAGCAGATGTCTGTGTATAAGTGTACCAAATATTTACAGTAGATGAAAGCAGTAGGGGAAGATTAACCAGAACTTGAAAGTGCGAAACAGCAGAATGCCAAGTTTTAGGAAGAATCTTACAAAGAAATGGGGGTTGTATAGAAGAATCTTACTGTACCTTATAACTTTTCCTCTACTAATAGGAAGCAGTGAAGATGGAGAAAAAGATTAAATGGGTTAAAACTTCCTTGGACTGCATACATAGAACACACAGCCTCTGTGTATAAAACTTCTTTATCTAACCTCCGGATCCTTCTGGAGTAACACAGGTAATCAAGAAGTACTACGAAACAAAACACTGAAAGCAATGTTAAATCAGGACATGAGTTTGAATGTGTATCGAACTTTGTAATGTATTTTTAAATCAGTGCAATTTTGCTTTTCATTGAAAGACGATTCTGCCGCTGTTTTCAAGTACTTGAAGTATTTTTCAGATAACTTAAGAAACAAGTAAAGCAATTACACTACGGTCTGGTTTATGTATGAGATTGTATAATATTCTTTTTATATTTTTCCATGTAGTTCATGATCTCTCTGAACATACACCTGTTGTAGAACTGTGTATAATTGTCCCGTGCAACAGGTGTCTGTGTTGCTCAACTCGTATGAATGATAGTTGATCGGTAGTGAGCCATATTTATTCAAAAAGATATCACTACATATTACTTTGCTTATTACAATTGCACTATGGATTATTCTTCCTTTATTTCCTGATGATGTACAGAATCAAAATCTTAAATCTTTCAAGGAAAATAAGACAAGTTGAATTGGCCCAGTTATCCAGTTTAATTTGTCCTTTTTGTAGCCTTTGCTATGCACGGTACTTGTAAAACGTACATAACTTCTGAGTGTTACGTTAGACTTGCTGAAAAACTTACATTCAGTACCATTTCTAAATGATAATGATTAAAGATTGATTGTTAGTGTTCATGTTTTATAGGAAACTGGAAAATAATATGTGATATACTCTGGAATTTGTAGATGAAAGAGACGATGTCTCTTAATTCCTGAATATGATCCTACTGACTGCTTAACCTGTAATAGCATCTGACTGTATCATAATTAAGGGCCTTCCAGTTTTTACTACAATTTCTGCCTTGGAGAGAGAAAGAGGAAAAATTGGCTGTACAAAATTGTGGAATTTATGAATCTTACAAAAAGATTGATTTCAATAGACTGGATTTGGGCACACTTGGCCCTTCAGCTGTACATTCTGTGAATTGTGAAGCTCACTCTTCTGCTGACTGCAGCTTGGAGCTGCCATTCAGAGGCCTGCGGTAAATCTACCTCTCAGTGGTGTTATGACGATTAAGAATTAGATTAATGGTTAATGCCCAATTTTGCACCCTTTATAAGGCTAGACCTATTTTGAAGTGTCTGCAAGGCTCCATCATACATCTTGAAATGCATATTGATTGAAAGTTGCAGTTTGCTCTGAAGCTCTCTGTAGGGAAGGGAATATAATGTGGGGATTTTTTAACCTGC
Organism: Urocolius indicus; assembly: GCA_013401255.1. NCBI lineage: Eukaryota > Metazoa > Chordata > Aves > Coliiformes > Coliidae > Urocolius > Urocolius indicus. The sequence continues at coordinate 28,154 of WBNH01006340.1, read as the reverse complement.
ATACTCTGCCCTGCATTTAGCTAGTTCGGTGCTTTAAACTGATGGAAAAACCCCAAACAACAAAGTCCTTAATTACTACTCCAAAGTGAGTTCAGCTGAGAAACAAACCCTTGACTTCTTGGAATGCCTTATGCAGCTGCTGATCTGTAGGAAACACTGATAGGAACAGTTTATCTGGCTTTGTATTTTAGTGTCCTAAAATACAACTGTACTGAAGTACGAAATACTTTGTGTATTAATGGATATTTTGGTATGGCTTCAGTATAATGGGTGGTCCAAGTGCTTTGTGTTCAGATCCAGTCACCAGAGAATTTTCATCACGAGAAGTATGGGAGGACTAGATATTTTCAGATGTGTAAAGTTTGGGTTTGTATACCTCTACATGCATTTTGGGTTTTTAAGTATGACAAATATGTTAATTGCTTTTTTTCCCCAGCATTGTTTAGCCCTTAACCAGAATGGTTTCTGTACTGATCAAAAGGGAACGATTTAGTTCTGTTATTTAATGTTGCCAATGTACTGTTGAGAGAACTTTTCCTGATGAGGCACTCAGGTTCAGAGTTGGTCACAACCTTTCTTCAGTATCAAGTGAGGACCTGATTTTTTTTCATGACTTTTTCCAAAACATGATTTAAGAGGCAAAGCCAAGTAGCTTTTAATACAGGCTTACAGTAGATACTGTAGAGGGTCTAAGGAAGCTGTGTGCTACTCTCAGTATTTTAAACTATAGGTAATACACTTTGTGCACAAATTATGGCTTAGAAATTGCATAATTCCAACATAAAACTCCTTGACATGGCTATATTTAAGGTATCTCATCTATCTTCTATAATTTTCACCACAGTAAGAATGAAACTCAATTATGATCTGCAAAGAATGTCTGGGCTTATCTGCCTTGTGTGGTGAAAAAAAAACTGTCAGACCTGGCGTTCAGCCTTAATTTTCAATCATTTGACTTAAAATATAATCCACAGTTAAATAAAAGCTGATATTCCAGAATGTTACAATTTGTGCATTTTGTTTCTTATAATTCTGGAAGATTGGATATTTATCTTGCACATCAGGAATTTCCTTTGCTTGATGGAAATCTAAGGTTTTTATTCTTTCTAAAGAAAATCTTACAGAAGCAGTGAAAGTTTGCTTCTTTACCCAGACTCCTTGCTAATTAACTGCCAAAGGAGCATTTTTTTTCCAAAACAAGCTGAGATGTGAGTGATAATTGAGCAAGGTAGTGCCCTTTTTAGCTGTACAATGAAGAGAAAGAAATATTAACAGTTGACTCACCTGACTTAACGTGAGTTTTAATTTGAGTAATCCAGTGGGGTGGATTGCAATAATATAAAAGGTCTTTTTTCTTCAAAAATCTGTAGTTAGAAATGTCATCAGCTATTAGCAATATTAACATACCTGCCTAGCAGTCTGTGGCACAATTAAGACAAATCAGTAATTCCAACACCTTACATGATAATAAGGGGATTGATTACAAATCATTCATTAAACTCTGTGGAATTTCTTGCACTAGCTACTTCAGCATGGTTTTTGATTTAGAAGTAATTGTAGCTATTTTCAATGGTTTATTATGAGGACTGGTTACATTTTAATTCCTTCTGTAGTAGAACACCTTGATCAGTTGAATAATGAAGGCATTGTCTCAATTTGGCTTTTAAAGTTATTTAAAAGATCAGATTTTCCCACCTGAGGGATTTTCCCACCTGAGGAAGTTTGTTTAAGAAGAAGGATATGTATAGTGAGAGGCCAAGAAAGTGAGAAGAGTGTCTGGTTTTACTGGGAACACCTGTACCCTCCCAAATGCCCAAGCTGCAGATATGTTGTGTGTATAATGGCGTTGATGGAAACTGCCATTTTCATGGAAATGAGCAGATGAAACATGTTTTCATATCCTTGTTGATGCACTAATGAAAGCCATTTAAGCCTCATTCTTTTTATCAGTATTTTTAGCAGATTTTTATGTAGTACTCAATCTTTTTTTTCATGAGGAGGCTGGGTGGTAGAAAGACTCTTTTTTTTTTTTAACGATTAAGCACTAAATGCTAAAATGTCAGCATTGTCAGGTGTTAGGGACATGGCTATTATGTGTTGGGAGCTGGTGAAAGGTGGAATCCTAGTCTATATTAGCCTTATAAAAATAGCCTTAAATAAGAACCGAGTGTACAAAATTACTTCAGCTTTAAACCATACAGAAATATCCTTGTATGTCAACGGTTTTCGTACAAGACTGGAAAAAATCTAGAGGAGAGTCAAATATCATATAAACTTATTGAAAATAAGTATTTGTAATACCAGCAGCCTGGGGTTTTGTTTTGTTTTTTTTCAGAAACTTGAATATGACTTACAGTTAGTTTTGTTTATGAAATTGTTTGAACTTGCACAGATGTAGGTGTAACTTAAATGACAAATGGTACTGATGTGTGTGTGTGTGTATATATAATGTTTAATTCTATTTGTAAATGAGAAACTATGTAACAAAATCATAGGTATGAGGTTTTCCTATTGTAATTTAATACAGGTATGAGGTTTATGGCAATATATCATAGTTAATGAAATTTCAGGTCAAAATGTCTTTAAATTGTGTACATTTTTAAATTGTAATTTCTACTGTATATTGATTATCATGCATAGTGTGATTCAAGAAACTGCTTGTAATTTAAAAATATTTAATATTAAAAATAAAATACAGTTATATATTTATAATCTCTTTGTCTGTTTGTTCATTCTTAAACAGAAGCCAGCAATGGATCAGGTCCATAGCATAGTTCTGCTGTAAGAGAGATTTGTTACTGTCCAGAGGTTGAGGAAGAAAGTACCAAAAGCACAAAGCTCCAGTCAAAGCAGATGAGTCCGCACTAAATAGTGTAGTTACCTTTTTCTTCTAATATCATACCTTGCGTGAGCTTCAGGTAACGTGTGTATGCAGTCAGTGCAGAAGAGATGCTTGAAATGCAGAGTAATTCTGAAAACTTGAGTGTTGCTTTTAATTCTAGAGTTAAGCATCTGGAGAAAGAAGTTTAAGATTTCAAAATTTAAGTACTCCTCAGAGAACAGGTTAATGAGATGTTTCCTCAGTATTCATCAAATTTCTTTCTAGAAGGTGGTTTTTCTTTATTTGAGTTTTTTTTTTCTTAATCTAAGTGCAAGTGCAGAATGGACCCAAGATTGCCAGGCAAATGCTGTGCTCGTGTGTGTTGGTTGCTGCTTCTACGTGACATTAAGAGTTTTTCAGCCTGGGCCCTCTGAGGCAGGAGGAGAGTGCTGTTTGTTACTCGTAATCTGTTAAAGGTTGAGGTGGTGATGACATGTGACAGCACTGTCAGTTGTTGATGGAGGCTGTTGTGGCCCCCACATTGTATCACAGATGTTCTGAGTCCTGGCAGCTGTTGAAACCTGGGAATGAGAAACTGATATCAAGATGACTTCACTTCATTAGGTAAAATATAACTACTGGGATGAAATTTGACCGAGACAGTCGTCATTGCTGAGAACAGATGGAAAAGATCCCATGGCACTGACTGAACTGGTCATCTTTTATGGAACCTATTTTGAACAGATTGAGTGCTTCCGAGCTTTACCATCCGCAGCTTTCTTGGAAGGGATGGAATGCTTGCGAGGCAGACTTCTGCCCGAGGACACTCCACTTACTGACGAAAGTACTAGCTGGGCCCTCCTGTAGTGACATTGCCGTGCCTGGCTTAGCGTGCAGCAGTGGAGGTGGCAGTTTGATGCGTGTGCACCGATGCAATGCGGGCTGGGGCTGCCTCCCGAGAGCCTCGTGAGCATCCATAACCCAGGAGCCTTGTGCTGGCTTCTGTCTCCGAGCCCAGCTCCCCTCCGTGGGGACAAAACCGGGTAACGGCCGTAACGGGATCCCGTACGGGTGGGTGTCCCGGAGCCGGCGCGTCGCTCCGTTCGCGGGCCGGCGGAGGCGCGGAGCTGCCGCCCGCCCCCGGGGCCGCCCCCGCCGCTAAAGCCACGTGTCGCGGCCGCGCAGCCACCTGCCGGAGCCCTGGGGCTGGGGCCGGGCCGCCGCGGCGGCGGCAGCTCGTGCCCGGACCCTGCGGGCAGCGCTTCCCGCGCTGCGTCCCCGAGGCTCTCGGCGTGTCCTGGTTCCCTCACAGGCTCCTGCTGCCAGACCCTGCCTCGGCCGGAGAACAGGCTGCACCGCAGCTGCCCCCAGCCCCTGCTGCTGCTGCTGCTCCTGGCTTCCCAGCAGGTCTCAGCCGTATCACCCCTCGGGCTTTAGGCACCGTGTCCGCAGCTGGTGGCAGCGGTAAGTGGCAGAGGTGGGATGGCAGTCCTGATGGACCGGTGCAGAGAGTAGAAAATTTGCTGGTGTTTGGCTGCTCTTTCGTTTCCTCTTGACCACCTTCCCCCCTCACTCCCCAGTCTGTTGCTCCTGATCCCCTCTCCATTTCCTCCTTGCCCGCCCATGCTATCAGCCTGGGGGCGCTGGCAGCCTGAATGTGGCTCCATAATGTAGCTTCTCATGGTTATAACAGTGTGTAGCATGTTGAAAGCTAACTTCAGCCAGCTAAGCACTCTCTTATCCCACATCATGCCTTTTGCCTTCCCCCTTGGATTTTCTTCCGTCTTTCCCTGCTGACTGTCTCTACAAAAGTCCTTGTCACCAAGTCCTGCAGGCTTTTTTGCCTGTCAAACAGCAGATGCTCATTTCTCTACTCTCCCCAGCCGTGCTTTTTGTGTTGGGGGGCAGAAGTTGACTGGTCTCTTTACTTTGCTGTCCTGCCTTTTGAGCCAAGTGAGTTAGACTGAGAGTCCATTAAAAAACCTCACAGTGTTTGGCTTTAGTCCTATTGTCATACTTAAGACACTTGTCTGTCTCTAGCATTTATTTTAGGCTCACACAGTACAAGTTCTTTGGTGCTTTCCTTCTCTAAGCACTTGTCAGCCGAGTACTATCCTATCCAAAGTGCCCTTTGTGGTAAGGTTGCCTCCCTAGAAGCTGAGGAGCCTGGGGGGGGCCAGAATGCCCTCGCAGGCAGACAGCTGTGAATGCTGGGCAGATGAAGATGCCTCTAAAGAAATGAGAGAGGAAGTGAAGTTTACCACAGCACACCTGGGAACTGCTCACCACCTGCTCCAGCTGAGGTCAACGGCCTAAGTGGGGGCAAGTCAAGCAGCTGTGGCTAATGGTTTTTTACAGTCTCACCAGCTCAAACTGTTCCTACATAATAGCAACAGCATCAAAATGTGTCTTCTAAAGGCCAAACCTTTCTATGACTACATGAAGTGGAAGGAAGCATTATGGAAATAGAGTCTCAGTCAAATTGATTGTTGTTGTAAGAGGATTGCTGTGAGGCTGCTGCCTTCAGATGTAGTGTTGGCAGAGAATCTGGGCTGAGAGAGGGTAAAATGTCAATGCTGTCATCTGCATTGCTAACGTGAGGAAGGCATGTTGCTGTATGTTTTGTGGGTAACCTCGAGAATAAATACTGCTCTGCTGCTGTTGAACTGGAGTGGAAACAGCCTGTATTTGACTGCTGTTGGAAGAGGAAAGTGCATGCACGTGTGTGTGTGTGGAGGGGACTAGCCCAGAATGCAGAAATAACTGTGGGTAAAAACATGGTACTGACTAGGAGTTTCTGAGCTTCTGTATGAGTTAGTGTCATGTTTCCCTCTAGTGGACTGCTCATGAATACTACAGAAACCTATTCCTACAAAAGCAATTACCGGAATTCGGGGAGAAACTACTTTTGGAGTCAGAGACCGAGAGTTCTGTTTAATACCCCCCACACAATTAGGTAGTGTATGGTTTTATTATCGCTTGAGGTAACTAGAGCTAGAAGAAAACAAGCATGTGAGATCAAAACCTAGAGGCAATGTGTCACCAAACATAATTGACCATGCACTCCTGACATGTTCTGAAGTGTGGTTCACTCTTTCCACGAGAAGACTGGGTCTGTTTGGAGACCCTTTTCTCTTACGTGCAGTGAGAGAAGGGAAATCTCTCCAGTTTGAGGCCTTTTTTAATTTATAAGTAATTAGAGAGGTGTCTGTTTTTCACTTGGCTTCCCATATCTGAGGACACCAGTAGGTGATTCACTGCACCTTTGTCTCAGTGATTTTATTTACTTGGCCTTTGCTCCCTCTAATTTCTTCTAATGGAAGCAGAGTCTGTTGTTCTCTAAAAAAGGCTTTTCTCCTCTATTAATCTGTGCAGGTCATCTTGACTAATAACATTCCCAGCTTCTAAAACTATCACTAAATTGAGAGCTGATGATGGTTTTCCAGTAGTGAGCAAGTAAACAGATCAAATATGCATCAGGTCATTTATTCAGCATGGAACTGTGCAGCAGTTAGATGTTGGTGTCATGTTTTTTACAGCACATTGATGCTTCATACAAGTACACCTACCAAAACATGAAGACTAAAACCAAAGGAAAGAAGAAGCAGAGGCGCACAGTTGACAAAGAAGCGTTTTCTGAGGAGGCACCATTGAGGAAGAAAGAACTGGTGAAGTGTTTGCGGCACAGGGAAAGGAGGAATGGGGGAAAGGAGGAGAGCAGCACGATCACTAAAGCCAGAGCCAAACATCCTTGGAGCAATAAGGACAGGCATTTGAGGAGACTGGAAAGCAACGAGCGGGAGAGGCAGAGAATGCACAAGCTCAACAACGCGTTCCAAGCTTTGCGGGAGGTGATCCCTCACGTGAGAGCCGAGAACAAACTTTCCAAAATAGAGACTCTCACGTTGGCCAAGAATTACATTAAATCCTTGACCTCCATGATACTTAATATGTCCAATGGACACTTTCCTGCAGCAGAAGGGATGGGGGGAGCTTGGGGGTCCAAACTGTACCAGCATTATCAACAGCAACACGGGGAGGATGATCATGAGCAACATCTACAAAAATATTCCACATAGATTCATAGCTTCAGCCCAAACACCTACAGTTAGCTACTGTCATCATTCCTTTTCCTTCTCGTGTGATAATACATGGCAGGCCATAGAGGTTTTAAGAGGTTATTTTTGCCTCCACCTATCCCCCTGTCTTTTCTTAAAAAGACAAACAGGTTAAAAATCGTGGCTGTAGCTTATATGGCACATGAAAAATTACCTGAAATTCTAACAGGTTTTTCAGAGATGTGTTTGTGTGGTGTGTCAGGGTCTGGAAACCTGTCCTGTAACACTGTAGTTGATTTGATTTAGTAACTTCTGAAAATTACCTTCCCTGGAAGGGTTGCAAAGTGAGCATTAAAGCTTGTATCGTGTCAGTTCACTAGAGCTTGTTGAGAATCTTGGCTGCAGCACTGTTCACCAGCCTTTCAGCAACTCTGTTCTTATCCATCCTGCCACAGAGGAAATTGAAATTAATGGCAACGTTTGACAAACATGCTGAGTAAAGTGGCAGGTATGGGAAACTGGCCACCAAATCTGAAGGGTTGTGTGTTTTGGATCTGTCCTGATAATTTTAAACCTTGCACGAGCATAAAAACTTTTAAGTATTTGTTAATGCAAACATCTACAAAGCTTTGTTAGATTCTCAGCCCTCTGGAGTAAGGACCTTTTCAGGGCTGTGTTTCCAAAGCATCCACCCTCATGGAGTTTTTGTTTAGTGGTCTTTGGGTGCCATTGTAAAACAAATAATACGTAAGGGACAAATTACTTATTTTTGCCAAAATGATGATAAAAGTGCTTTAGTGATAAGCAATGATCTATCTCATCACAAATTACTTGCTAATGAAGTCTGTAATGTGATTGGGATTCTTTCTGGGTTAGTGCTAGATTCTGGTATCAAGAAACACAATAAATTAAGCAGGAACTCATCAAAAAGGAAAATGAGCTGTGCTTTTTCCCCCCCCCCCCCCACATTTCCAACCTTACTGTAAATGTCACCAAGGTATTGTCATTTACTTTTGTATTCTCATATGAGAAGAACAAGCTGAATTGCCCTCAGTTGGAACTGTGCTGCCTGTGGAGCCCCTTTGTTGCAGGTCTTCCTTCCCACATCCCCAAAGTCCTGTGCTGGCAGAATGGCTGTTGCTCTGCTGTGGGTAGCAAAGGATCCATCACGGAAGGGTTATGCTGCACTGCGTATTTTGTAACATGCTGTTCATTTTGCTCCAGCTGGGCCAATAGCGTGACAGTTTAATTCAGACTAAAATGTAAGTTTTCCCCAGGCAGGCACTTAAGGAGTGCGAATTTTCACCACCATAGCAATCTACAGCTATGGTATAGAACAAATTAACTTTTTATACCTGTGGTTGCCTTCCTGGAGAGAGAAATCATTTGGATGCTGCCTCAACTTGGAGTTTTCTTGGTTTCCAAACTGTTTTTACACTAAATGAGTTGTGATTAGCCTTCCTAGTACTCAGATGTTAATGAAAGATTACCTGGACTCTTACACATTTGGCTTGCCATAACAGTGCTGGATCTTACTTCATTCAACAGCTGCTCCTTATTGGTAAAGCTCTTAATGTATTGACCTGTTGGCTTTCTCGTGTTCTAAGTAGCATCTCTTCAGGTCAGCGAGGGTGCTGGATGCTACTGGTTATTTCTTACCGTATGGATCAGTGCAAGCAGGACCCAGCAGACCGCTGAATAGTGACAGCCTGCCCTGTATGTGGAATGGTGGGAGAGGTGTAGTGCAGTGGGACAGGAGCGTTGGGCTGTGCCTGCGGCGATACCCGGCCCTAACCCTGTGCCTGCGCGCACCCAGCTGCAGCACCACCGTGTCCAAGCCCGGAGCTCAGCGCTGAGGCGCGCTGGGGGCTGTGGCATTTAATCCACGGTGTGCGGGCTGAAGGGGTCGGGGAATCAAACAGCATCAAGCAGACACGTGGTGCTTTACAAGTTAGGCTGTGCCTGTGCTCCACCGCTCGCGGGCAGAAGCCGCCGTGTGTTTCTGCCGTGTACGGCGTCCTTGCCCGCTGGGGCCGGCCCTGGAAGCCTCCGGAGAGCGGCCGCGGCAGCCGGTGCCCCCGCGGCGCGGGCAGGTCCCTGGCTGTGCGGGGCGGGGCGGCTGCTGGCGGCGGATGAAGCGACGGCCGCCGAGCCGCGGCGGCGACGGGCCACGCGGGAAGGGGCGCGGGGAGCGCGGGGAGCGCCGTGCGCAGCGGCCAGCGCGGAGACGGCATCGCTCTGGGCGGCTCTGACGGGCTCGTCCTCTCGCCAGAGGAGCTGGGGAACGGTGCCGCTGCTGAGGGGCTGCAGGACAGGCCAGCGTCTGGGGAGAGACGCACGGCTGGCACATAGCAGCTGGCCGCACAGCGCTGCGGAGAGCGGGCTGGAGCCGCTACAAAGGAGCTGGGGAGGGACATTGCTGCCCGGGACACGGCTGCCCAGCTCTGGCCCGGGCTGCAGCAGCCGTGGCCTCACACCTGCGTGAACCGGCTGGGATGGAACCTCCGTCCTTGGAAGGGTTCACGGCTTGACTGGACGCGACTTGGAGCAAGCTGATTGTGTTAGCCCTAAAGGAGGCTGGGCTAGGTGACTTCCCGAGGGCTCGTCCAGCCTCAGTTGTGTGGTTCTGCGTGTCACACGGTAAACGATGACTAAGCATGTGTAGAAATGTTTGGGGGTTTTTTAAGATTCTCTAAGGGTCAGTAGCCCACTAGACCAGTGCATTGTAAGGGAGATCTGAAAGTTTCCAGGCACTAAAATGTCACTCCTCAATGTTTGTTTGCTTGTGGCAATTGTTATTTGGTTACTTTAACAGTGCCATTGGTGGACTGCACGTTGCTTTGAGAACTAATTATACTAGCGTTAAAAATACAGAGTTTAAATGCTTGTGGCAGCCCATTTCTGACAGAACTTCCTGCAAACAGAGGCATTACTTCAAGTATTAAGCTTCAAATGGTTACCCCTTACTCTGAACACAGCCCTCCTCAATGAACAGTCAGGCATAGGACACAGGTGTTTTAATAGAATGACAACTGTTACATCACAATGGTACTTTGTGCTACAAAGTGCTACTTTCTTGAACACGACAACAAGGATTTCATAAGAAGCAAGGTTATTTTTCTGATAAATTACTTTTATTTTTCCAAATGTTTTCATTTGAAGTCACTTCTGCCAATTTTAACCAGCCAGAACAATGATGTTATATTTTTTAAATGAATTTTCTAAATATTAGTTTCAGAAGGCAAATATTTAGTACTCAAACAACTTACAATTTATCTTTTGTTCACTTAAACCCGTTTTTTTTACACAGTAAAGTAAGTGAAACTTGGCAACGCAGGGGAAAATGCAAAGGTAGGTTATTGAGCTTATTATATTAAATCGATTTTTGTCAATATATAAACACTATTAAAAGAACACCGTTTTTGTATAAGATGCAGAGAAAATACAATCCTAATAACTCTCTAAAAATACACATGATATTTATTTGGACAAGATCCTGTGCAAGTTATGCAAAACCTATTATGGTAATTAATGCAAACATGTTATTTATAATACTTCCACAATGTATGTATAAACCAGCAATCTATCACCACATACTGGAAAGATGAACGGGTTTTTTTTAAACAGTAAAGCATCTTTGAACCTTCATTCACATTTGGATTGGGAAACAGTGCTTTCCTTGGCATTAAAATACCAACTATATTCTTTAAATACGTGCAAACATACATTTTACTTTTACAATTACAGTACTGAGACCACACTGCACTGCTTATCATAGAAAAATAACTTCATATACAGAGAGAAAAAAATGATTGTAAACTGCTCCCAGGGAAAAACTATGGTGCATTCCTGAAGCTATCAGGAGAGAAGGATTTTTCAGCACTGCCTGAGGACTGGACATCACATAACAGTCAAATTATGATAAGAAAGGAGAAAAAAAAAGTGCTTTTTTAGAGAATAAAAAGTGTTTTCATGTTGGAAGAAGAGATGATTCAATCACTTACTGACACCAAAGAGCAGAGCTTCATTCTGAACCTGTTTAGTGTATATTGTTGGCAAACTCCACTGGTATCTGTGAAGTCAGATTCTGTTTTATTAGGTAGGCATCTGAATACCTAAGTTGCCATGGATCCAGTTAAGAGGGAGACAAAACATGATTTACTACCATTTGGACTATTTAGTCAGACTTTTGCCACTCTTAGACCCAACAGGATCACGCTCTCTCTGTAGTCTTGCTGAAACTAGTGGTTCCACTTGATGAAGGTGTATCATCTGCAACAATCCCCACATTCATGTAGTTGTGTAGCAGCTATGGTAAAGGGTCAGAAGTACATTGTGGCTAAAAAGCTTGCCTGCTTTAACAAGACTCTATATCAAGTCACATTTCATGTGTGATGTAGTAGAAGCAATCAGTACTTAAAATACCCCACTGCAAATTCCAGTTCATTAGTAGCACAAGAAGGTCACATTTTTCTCTCCAGGCAACAGACTTTTAGTTTATTTTTAAATTACACCAACTACTGCTTGTTTGCAACATGTAGATGATGGCAACTTAACAATTAACAGTATTTCTGTTCAATTCCTGACTTTCACTGACCATCAGAGGAGTTCTAGAGTGCTCTGTTTTCCCTTTACCCTCCTCACCTTCTAAATCCTTTGATACTGCAGGGTTTTCCTCAGAAGTGTCCTGCACAGCAACTCTTGATGCATCCGTTGCATTTCCTCTGACTGTAATGTGCTCCCATCCACCCTGTAAAAGATTGATAAAGGCATATCAAAGGAGAAACATCAGGCTGCAATGACAGCATCTGATATAGTACTTTATGTACAGCTAATAGAATCACAGAATGGTAGGGGTTGGAAGAGATCTTTAGAGATCATCTAGTCCACCTAGATCAGGTCACATAGGAATGTGTCCAGGTGGGTCTTGAAGACCTCTAGAGAAGGAGACTCCACACCCTCCCTGGGCAGCCTGTGCCAGGGCTCCCTGACCTGAACAGTGAAATAGTTTCTCCTTATATTTAAATGGAACTTTTTGCATTCCAGCTTCATCCCATTACCCCTTGTCCTGTTGCTAGACACCCACCATTTAGATACTTATAAATACTTAGTTTTATACTACTGTGTTTCTCATGAGGAAAGTAACCCTGCTCTGGGCTGAATCATATAAAAGGCTTCTAAAACAAAACAAAACACAACACACCTCCCTTACAGAGAGACACTTAGGTAGTAAGCTTGAGGGTTACTTTTCTTTCAGGCATTCATCACAGAGCCACTGCAGGTTTTTTACCAACTTAAAAGGGGCCAAAGCCTTGCAACAGCCCTTCTCAAAACATCAAGGGTAATACAGACACCAATAGAGAGAAATCACATGCATACTCAGAAAGAATCTGTATTTTAGAAGTGATACTTTTCTAATTTTTTCATTGTAGCTTTGAAATGACCTATTTCAAATGATTACTTGTCAGATGTAAATAAGTTCTTTCCAAGCTATACTTGCATAACCCACGATATGAGCTTAAAAACCTAAAACTGAAGAACAAAGGTCAACCTCTTGCCTGTATATGCAGGCTTTAGGATGATTTAGGAAGCTTGCCAGCTGGAGCAGGATGGCACCTTCCTTTCCAAGCGTGCCCACGGGTATTTGGATGAACAACTGTTAGGCAACGTTATGGCCCCAGAACTTACCCCAATACCGTAGTCCCAGGAGAGGCCTTTCGGTTCCATTGGCTGAATGCCAGTCCGATGGCAGACGGTCCCACAGCTCAAACCATGACTTCCCTGCACTTTGTCAGCTATCACCCAGACCTCAGGAAAGAAAAGAGAGGCTCTTCACGTTGCTTTCCCCAGACAGGAGAATTTTAAATCCCTTGGACCACTTTGAGAAATTAAGTCTTGATCTTGAATAGGCCAAAAACTGCTCTAATGTAGTCAGGGACACACAAAGGCCAAAACTAAAACACTGCTACACCTGGCAGCAAAAAGAGATTAAATATATAAATATAGAATATTAAATCTATTTAATAGCCTCATTTAAGAAAAACAATTAACTGAGCTTGTCACAGCAAAGGGCTGTACCACTGTTTCATTGGCATGATTTTTGTCTTGCTATTGGAACAATCACCTCATGGAATAAGTAAAAAACCCTCATTTTGAAGCGCATTTAATTTAATTCCAGAAGTGCTTTAAGCATCATTTTTAATGAACTGATACAAGGGTGCTTAATACACACCTGGTCCAGCGGCCCTACGGACATCTTACGGATATTGTTTGAAACATGATCCCAAGTAGATCCTTGAGGGTAGCTTGGTGTGATACCTTGCCGGTACCAGAGATTACCTATGAAATAAATAACCCTGGTTACAGCTCAGGGTGTCTGCTTTGTATAAAGTGCTAGAAAACAACATAGCAAATAGAAATATTTCAATTTAGTTTCTTAAGACTGATACTACAGAATTTTTGTGTATTGTTAAGATTGCTATTATTTCTCAAGGCCTCAAGGCCTCTGTTTAGTTAAAGTTTCTTAAGACTGTTAATGTTTCTCAAGGCCTTATGACTCTATCAGACAAAGTATTGTCTAGAAAGAGAATGCCCAAGATAAGACCAGCAGATGTTCTAGATGTAATTAACTGATTTAGCAGAGTGTTGCCAAACCAGTGATGGCAAATCACTTAAGCAAATCTACAGGATAAACAGTGAAGGACCACTGAAAGAAATAATGAATTGTAGAATTGGGTAATGATTTCCTGGAATAGGCACATTTATGGTAAATAGCCCCACGGAAAGCATTGAATATTCATGCTTTAATGCATAAAATGAGTGTACTTTTGTCTTGTGGCATGCAGGTTTAGTGGAAAGTCCCCACCCCCTCACTCTCCCCCAAAGCAAAGGGGTTTGGAAGCACTGACTTTGAATCATTCCTACTTTGGAATTTGTATTTCTATAGTTATTCTATGAACTTTTCTGGAAAATAGCAAGTAAAATTTCTTGGAGAGAAGCATTCAAATAAAGAACGATGCACTAGACAAGTAAAACAGATGAGATGAAACCGGTGGTAAAGGCTTATTCCTTTTTGTAAAAGATTGTAAAAGAACTACTAGCAAGGATTTGCACTGATTTGCAACAGAAAGGTATGCTTTCATTTTCAGTTTTGGATATTCTAGGGTTTCAGACAAATCCTTCCAAGCAATTCTCTTCCAGACACATCCAGTTCTTTCCCCCACCTCCAAGTAATTGCATAGATGTTGGACTGGTGCTTTCTAGGGCACTATCAGATATAACAGAAACCAAGTCTTGAAAACCATTAAGTAAGCAGCTGCCTGTTTCACTGCTCCATCTCTTTGAATGTTAAATATTTACTCCCTTGGAGCAACAGTAATCTCTGCAAAAGCTCTGACTTAGTCTCTCCTTTTGAAATCCATTGGATAGATACCCATTTATTTTAATGTAACATCAATAAATATTTTTTCAAGTCCTTACCATTTTTATCCAACACAAACACGGATGTTTGTCCTACTGAGACTTGTTTTAGCTTTTGTTTTTGAGGTGAAGGAATATGATACCAACAGTCACCTAAAAGTCAGAAATACTTGAGTAAAACACCGAGCAAACAGAGTTAGGTATGAGAAGTCTTGGAAATGCCTGCAGCTGAAATACATAACTGTGCCAGAAAGCTTTAAATGACAATACATTTTTACTAGCTCGTTTTTAGAAACAAACACTTTAAATCAATCAAGTGAAGTGCACATATTAGCTACTGTAATTAATATGAGTATTATGCATATGCACTGTTTTGCACAGCTATTGGAAAGGACTCTTCAAAAGATCTGTCTTTTTCAGGCAAGGCATTACAGTTCTTTGAGCTTACACAATGTATAAATGATGGCTGCACTAAAAAAGTACAAGTACTTACCTGCAGGTTTTTTTGGAGACACTGAACCCCGATAGAAGGCAGAACCATCTCTGGCAATAGCCCACACTTGGTAATATGCTCCAACCGAGATGGAAATGAAGGGCTGATCTGTTCCCACGTGCAGCCAGGATGTTCCCTAACAAATCATGGAAGATAAGTTGTGAAGCAATAGTTGAAAACTCCACCACAAAACATCATTCATTATTGCCAAATGGGAAAACCACTAGATGGTGGAAAAGATTCCGAAGAATAATTCTTACATAATTTTACAGCTGAACAGAAACAAGGTCCCTGATCCTCAGGGACATCTGGATTTGTAACTCTTTGAAAGTAGCTATTTTGGACTAGAACTGGGCCTTTTCTGTTGAAGTCTCTGGAATTTAGGTACCTACGTCTCTCTCAATAGCTGAGCTAGAGCCTTTTTGTTAATAATCCCTTGGTTTTGATTACACAGAACAATAGTCTCAAAAAATAACTGATGTGGAGCTTCAGATTCCAGACACTTGCTATTCTTGCTGTTGCAATGCCTTACAGATCTGTGCTGTTGTAGCTGATTGAGCAGGCAGAAAAAGAAATGATTCCTATACATTTTCAAATTCTTGCAGTTTTTCTCCAAATTCCACTACAGTATATGGATAGATTTTTTTTTCCCCTGTTGTAAACGTGGCTTAAAATCAGTGTGTATCAACCCTAATTTAGTGTTTCAGGGTGTGTTTATAACTAGGATATATGTATTCCTAATGAAGTTACTTGGACTATTTGTTCCTTCCTGCAGACTTTACTGAACATGTATTGTTTCTGTCCCAGTCCATGAAAAAGTCAAATCTGCAGGTTAGTCCAAGCTCACCTATCTTAAATAAGCAGAGTCAGTTCTAGGCCCTGAAAAGTTAATGGACAAACTCCTGCTGATATCAGCTGGTGTTAAATTTGGACCATACTTCAGAGAAACTCTGTCCCTCAGCAATTCCTTTAAATGATACACACATTATCAACAATTAAAAAACCAAAACTCAACAAAAGGAGAACTGAGCTGTCAGTGCAGGAAGTGGGAGTAAAGTGCTTCACAAGAAGATCCAAAGGGCTGAGACTCCTGCCAAGTGACGTGGCACAAGCAAAGGTAGGTTACCCACAAGAAGCGCTACTGTAAGAAACACGGGCAGCAAACTGTGTTACAGTTGATGGACAAGGACTCTCAAATCTGGGACATAAACAGGGGAAAAAAACTCCAAGGTGCTTTTAGAGAAGGCACTGCATGATTGTGTGTGTGTATGTACTTGCATAATTACATTAAACACATCAATAAGGCAGTAAAAATAAAGAAAGGGCCTTACAGCTGGGTTTTGCTGTGTCACTCCAAGCCTGCAGAGCACGTCTCCTTTGTCACTGATTGCCCACAGTGCTACTGCTTCTTCATCATCTGCATCTGAACTGGGAATTATGGAGATGTCCCACAGGGTCACAGAAGGCACTTCCAGCCATGGCCCGTTGGTGACTATCTTACATTTTCTGAAGCAAAAAAAAAAAACCCCAAAACCATCAGAAGTGCATCGTTTTGAGAACATGAATTTGTTTCCTGTTCTGTTGCTGACTCCAGCGCAAACAAATCCTGAAGGTTTTTCATTAAGTGGGTACAGTTAAGTGTTAGTATTTTTCATTTACAATGTGTTTACAACAATCACATTTTGTATCAGGTTTTGAATTTTGACCTTTTCCTGATTTCTCAAAGCTTCTGTTTTTTAAAAAAAGTTACTTTGTAAAACCAAGGCCACTAAAGAATCCTGCAGCTTGTGTTACACCGTTCCCTAGCTCTCTCAAAATCATTGGGCGACAGCTGGATAAGAAGTAATTGACTCTAAGCTGAGAATCCATTGCAGCAAGAACTCCATACCCGGTTCGTTCCCTCCTCTGTCTTGGTTAAGGAAATCCCTTTACAAGTAGGTTTTTTTGGTGGAGCCTGTTAGAAAGTTATGCAGCATTCTGAGATAGGCAGAGATAAGGTGGCTCTAAATTAAAGAGTTGGAGGTAGATAATTCTGGTAATGTCTGGTTTTTCTGTGGAAACTGCAAGGAAGCAGTGCCATCTGTTAGGGGAATTATGTTAGATTCTGTCATCCCAACAGCAGTTTCTCTGTGTGAAGAATATCCTAAAAAAACTCAGGACATTCCTCCTTTCTCCAGTTCTGAAAAACTGGATCCAGCCCTGAGATGTTCCCTGTCTGTTTTCAACTGATAATTAAAACCAGAGGAAATGTTTACTGCTTTTATTTCGAGACACCATTTTGATTGATTGGATCTTATTTGTTTTGTCTCACATCCTGGAACAACAATCTGAAGCTTCCGGACCTTACTGCAAAGACTTTTGTACAAGTGCCAAACTACTAGCCTTGTAGTCTCAATAACATGCAGAACAACGTGTAGCTGTAAGTTCACAGCAATTTATTAGCACAGCTGTTTGATACTTTAGTATAGAAAGCATAGGAAGGCTGGAAAAACAGCGAATGCCCAAACTTATAGATTATAGTAGCAGTTTGCTGTTTTCCAGGTTTCACCTGATTATTGTGTACTGTGACTGAAACTGGGCTGAGATTATCTGCTTCCTAGTATGCAGTATGTAGAATTCCTATGTTAAAACTATTAACATAGAAGACATATTACCAGTTGTTAACAGTGACTTTTTATGTATTAATATCCCTAGACTCCACTGTATTCCTTAATCATTTACCTTAAGGGAGATCAGATGCAGAGAAAAACTGTCTGACTTCTAGCTGTGGAGCCAACAAAATCAAATAGGCTTTCCACCTGTAAAGGCTTAAAATTAAAGCCATAATGCTAAAGATCATCAACTTCTCTATTGGAGATGGGGTACTTAATGCAGGTTTATTGCTTTTGTTGCTTGGGTAATGAGAGTCTTCCCCTCAGAACTAAAGAAGACCTGAAGGGAACAGTTAGCATTTAAGTTACAAGTGTTTCTATCTTGGTTTCTCACCTTGCCCAGCGCCTCCGTCGCACAAAGTCTTTCATTGTCTTGTGACCATGGTAGGATCTATCAAAACAGATTTAAACAGGAGTTCATGAGGATGTCAGAACATCTCTGATGTCAGTGCCAGCCTGAGAGAGAGCACTGTCTATGTATCTGCTCGCCAGACACGCCTGCTGACATTAAACTGCTTGAAACTACAGTTGGCTGAGCTCACCTTGCTGCCCTGCCTCCCCAGCACGTGTCAGTGTCAGTATCCCCATACAAAGGGAGAAACCAAGGCACACCTGTCTCTCTTAAAGCACAGGTAATGTGTCAAATAACAAGAAAAAATGAGGACTCAAGTATGGCATTTGCCTGCTGGGATTTTAGGTAGAAGAAAGTATCTCCTTACGCTGGAAAGTCTGCTGCATACTGCCAGCCTTCCCGGTCAGTTCCACCTGAAGTGTTAAAATCTATGTACCAGTCAGATACCTGTTGTCAGGAGACAGTAAGAATAATAAACACCATCAGCACCTAATGTATAATAAAAATAACCTCTTCTTGCTATTGCCTTTCTACCTTTTGGAGTGCAATGACTTGGCAGAAACCTTCTAAGACTTGCAAGATAAATCCATACAGAGCTTCCCAAGTGTTTTTAATTCAGCTAAAAAGGATGGGAACATAAGTCTAAGTCCTACTAAACAAAAAATACCTCTCAATGCTATTTTTTTTAACTATGGAAGATCATTGCTATTGTACAAATGGAGAAATCAAAATTAAATATTACAATAAATCCAGGAAGAAAAATCTGAGTCACTTAAGCCCAAGTCTTGCATCCTACTTGCTAAGCCTTGCCTTCTTAGTAAAAAGACTTAAGACAAAGTTTACCCAAGACCACTGCGGAGAAGGAGGCTTGGTATTGAGTTTTGTACATTCCTGCAGGCCAGATGCATCGCTCCACATGTATCTGTCCGTGGGCAGACCTCTGTGGTCAAACAGTGTACAAGAAATGCAAGGTCATTTCCAACAGCAAATGTAAAAGGCGAGGAGAGAAAAGCCTGTTAGTAGCACTTCCTACTTTCATACACAAATCAATGTTCCATCATTAATCTCTATATTTACAAACATCGTGTGAGCACTGAAGATAGTGGGAAAAGATCTGTACAGTTACTTCTAGTTACACCAAACTTAAGGACCATGTAAACTTTTCTCTGTAGAGAGATATTCATCACTACTATTTAAAATTGGAAGGTGAATCCAGAGTTTCTCTGGCACAGACACCCATACGTGTGAATGCTTCAGTAATCTACTCAAGGATCCAATGTAATTCGCACAATATGTCTGTGAATCTATAGCTCCCAACAAGAACTTTGCTGTATGGCCTTAGTAATGAAAGATATTGCAAGCAGGTACACTTTTTGCACTCAGAAAGCACAAAACTGTACTGTTTTGCTATTTTGAATTGGTTAATCACAAATCTTGAAAACTGAGAAACGTTGCTCTTCCATCTCAGGTGTTAACAATAAATGCTGGAGGGGACTGAAGGTAGAATAATAACTGTTACTAAAAGCTAGAACAAAACCCTTGTTTCCAACCCCAAGTAGTAAAAAAATACAGTAAATAAATACAATAAATTGAGTAAATAACCTGCTGCTATATCCAGTGACTGGGTTCCACCGTTGATTCTCATAGATGTAAACACATTTCACATCTGTCTGCATATAAATGTTATCAGCGCTACTGGCCAATCCTGTGAGAAAGAAATTACTTGAGATTATACTACAGCTAAGCCTTAAAGACACTACAGTTTCAATTCCAATAACCATAGTAATATTGCTGATTATCTTGTTTCTCACTCTTAAGCTAAAAGTTTAAAACTGCAATACCAATTCTGTCTGGTGTGTGGCCTGTTCACCATATAACCCTTCATGTTGGTTAGGCTAAAGGAAGGACAGCTGAAATAGCCTGAATAGCTGATGCTGTCAGGAAGGTAAGAAACACGCACACCACAGCAGACCAATACTTCATACCTTGAATGAAGCCACCTCCATATCCACCAGTATAAACCCACGCTGTGTGATCATATCCTATGCCCCACACTATGCCTCGGTTATTGCACTCTATCAGTCGAAGGTGACCTCCAACTTGACGCCAAAACCTGCCAGAAAAAGGACAACACTGTGCCTTACCCCACATCCATCAAGAACAAACACTCTCCTTTCCTATGACTCAACGCTCAAGGACACACAACTTTTCACACTCGTTTGTTCACCCTCTGTTCAATCTGTAAGTGAAGGCAGGTGCCAGTTGAAAGCATTTCCGTCTGAACAACCAAGGAAAAGTTCATCAGAAGCTACCTGTCTGCCTCCACTTGGAATCTGCAGTGTTTTACTTTCCTTTTATTCTATGGCTTGTGTTTTATATATATATATATATATATTTAAATACTAGTTAGGATGATCTTGCTAGACTCCTTACATCTTTGTGGCCATCAAATGCCTCAGCTTTAACTTCATCCTCATTTATTTTTAAATCTAGGAATTGCTTCTATCAAAGAAGAAAATAAATGATTTATGTATTTGCTACAGATCTTGGTAAAAACAAAAGCCTTCCTGTTCTCCTAATCTTTGCAAGTTAATCTTCTTCTGGGGCTTTAGACAGCCAGTTGGCTGCAGTACTTCTGTGGGAAACAATGGAGAAAATAAAGACATTGCAGAGGAATATTTTCATTATCAGAATGTTAGGAGACCATCAAGGTCACGGATCCCCCAAACTAAGATGCAAGAGCACATCAGCTTTGTGATTTGACAGATGTTGAAGGTGCTCCTAAAGGAAAAGGTTTTATTCAAAGACATTTTGTTCAGGTAACTGAAACTGGAGACATTTTTAAAATTCAAGATTGGCCTTTAATCCATCAGTTCTGAGGCTGGTGTTTGTTTGCTTGAAGAGTTTGCAGTACCATATTGTCATAGCTGTAGCAGAAAGTGTAAAGGGGCTGCTCCTGGACTGTAGTGACTATGGAGAACAGAGAATCTCAAGTTTCCCAACTCAGATGAAACCAAAAGCTCAATTTACATCACAGTTATAGTGAGAATGTTCCCTTTTAGTCTAGGACATTTCTTCATTTAAATAATTATGGCACTAAAGATGCAATCACAAAAAAAAGGGATCTTGCTGAGAAAAGCTTTTGAAATTGCATGGACAGCTTCAGCATCTACGATTAAAATATGATTTGGTGAATGCCTTCAGGGCAGCCACTAACCTTGTCATTGACAAACATCTGCAGTGTACTATACACCCAACAGCCCACTGACTTAACATGAAAGAGAGTCTGTGCTGGATGGCATCCCATGCAGAAAGAGCAGCTTCTGAAACCTCTTACATTTGATCACACTGCATCAGGTGTGGTCCAGCCTCCAGTTCAGGACTTGGCTCACTGACAAAGATGTCTCCTTTACAAGTAACTGACCAAATGGCATGGTGAGAAGGAGGGCCTTGAATCCGTCTGCTCTCACAACAGGACATGTTCAGCAAAGAGAGCTAGAAAACAGGAAGAAGAGAACCAAAAGCTTCATTTTACAGAGAGAAGAAAAATGTCCATAGATGCTTGAGTGTTATAAACCAAAGTTTTACCTTTGCAGGTTCTTGCAAATCATCAAAGTGATTTAGCAGCTTTTTCTCAAAGTCACTGGAATTCTGTGTTTTAGAAATTACCACCACAATCACTGTAACCAATCTGGTTTGCAGTGGCTGATCACTATGAAGTACCTTTCGGGTTTTCCATTGCTTCAGTGTATATATGACTTCCTGCCTTTGGGTCACAGTTCTTCTACCAGTGCAGAAGAACAGGCTAACTGAATGAAACTACTAACTCATTTTTAACCTAATCTATATCTGGAGATAGGAAGGAGGGGAAAAGCAGTATTGGTTTTAATGTGGGTAACTGCAGCATCAGAAAGCTTGCAAACTCTGGAGGGGACAGGAAGCCTTAAGTGTCTCTAAGAAAGTTTGAACAGACTCTTTAAATACCTAAATTGTAAAACAGGTAAGTATCCTAGGTACTGCAAAGGTAAGGCTGAGATTTCAGAGACTAGCTTTTGTGTTTTATTTCAGCTGTTGCCAGCTCGAAAGGAGAAAATCAGAATTACCCAGTCATGCATTTCTTGCTCTGTTGTGGCTGCCAGGCAGATTGGCCATCGCTGCTTCGTCCTTTCAGGCGTGTACAGTGCAAAGGAGTGCTTGGCTTCATTCAGAACTTCAACTATAATAGTGACTTCGTTCAGGAACACATGGATATACTACGAGAAAAGAAAAGAAAGTATCTCAGCTACGACAAGCTCAGATATGTCTTCCCGAGTACCAGCATTTTTGCACTCCATGACTATGAATGAAGCATTCTGCCAAGGATAGCAAAGGATTAGGATTTGGTGCAGAAGGAATGGGGCTCTATTTCCAGTCCAGCACTACCTCTGATTCATATTGCCCGTATGCATTAACTCCACTGATGAAGACCCTACTAGCCAAACGTGGCTCTTTCTTCACAGTCTAGATCATTTGGAACTTCCAGAGGAATTCCTAACTGGTACAAAGCCGGATCTTTAAGCAATGTGTATTTTTGCTGGCTGGATATTTCTGACATAGCATCAACAGCTCAGAAAAGCTTGTGATTTGCTAGTACCTTGGTCTATATTTGATTTGGTTCCCAAAACTCAGAACAATACCGTGCCATAATTTGCCTCCCTTAAGAAAACTGTTTTCTTTTGCCAAGTGCAACTCTTCCAAGGGTCTCAAGCTGAACACACCTTTTTCTCCTCATGATACATGTAATAGATGAAGAGGATGCTGTCGCGCATTCCATCGCTCCCAGTGAACTGCTCAAGTGTGACTCGAACATCCATCCATTTATAAGGCTTCCAATTCCTCCACCACTGCAAGGTCCCAGTTTTGACCCAAACCGACTGCAAGGCAAATACAAATTAACAGGAGTAAGGAAACTGCATGACTCTTCTTCTTTCTCCCAAATACTACTTTCTGTGACCCCGAGAAATCTCTGCTGCAGGTTAGACTGTACCATATGTTAATTTTTACACAGACTACATCAGAGTGTTCAGGAAGCTCAAGACAAAATGAAAACTGACAAAACCAGATAGAAAGGCACTGAAATAGCACAGTTGCATCAGTATTAACATTTTACCTCTGCAAGAATACAACAGCACACAGATACTAACTGACTTTAGGATGCTCCTTGTTAGAACACAATTTCTGTTTTAAAAGCTGTTACACAATCTCTATACTTGATCAAACCCCTGGACTCCAAGTGTTTTTAATCAACTAAATTCCAACTAGCAATGAAGGGACCAAAAATGTGAATGAATCAAAGAGCCAAGGAATCATAAAAGAGGAAACATCAATCAAAAGTACTGCTATTGGCATTTCATCATTGCTTTATTTATGCAAGTTGCAGTAATCCCTTAATGGTCACAGAGAGAGAAAGTTCACCTCCTTGAGTCACCGTTTCAATTAAGAAGCTTCATCTTGTGATGGACTAATTCATACAATGTTCCACTGTTCCAAATGTTTCTCTGTGGCTTTGAGGTTTCAGTGTTTCAAATAATGCTGTCCAATGCTTCATTTGCTCCTATACCAAACTATCAGCTAATGTTTTTAGATAAGAGATTGCTGCTCCATGCCTGGTCAGCTCCTACTTTCCTACAGTGATGTCAGACAGTGATAACCCAGAAAAGCTGTCATAGACAGAAATGTGGACAAGAATATAAAGCTGACACTACGTTGAGATCAATATATCAGAATGTATTATTGATGTCCAGTGTTGATACATGTGTTTAGTAGACAAGAGGTAAGTTTCCTTATCGCTTACCTGCTCAACAGCCTGCTCGTAGTGCCTAAAATTCTCCAGCTCCCGCTTTGTCCTTTCACTGAGCTGCTGAAAAATCTGCTTTCGCCACGCTGCTGTCTGTGCTGGAGTGATAGACAGAGACAGAGACTGTGCAGAGGATGACAAACCTAGAGCAGAACCCAAACCAATAAACTCCAGTGAGCTCTGAATACAGCTCTGTGAGAAGTAAAACAATGCTGCTTTACACCCTGGACTGAATCAACCCACCCTTAACACTTTTTCTAATTATTATACTTTGGAATCAATGTATTAATGCCAGACTTTGTACATTATGCATAGAAATGGGATCACTAGAGGATTATATAGAACCTTTTAAAGCTGTCATCTTTGCTGGGAGCTTTGTCTCTGAACTGCAAGGTAATTAGGTAATACAACGCATTAAGAGTTACAGTTACTGAATACTGGGATGACTCAGTTCATGGTTTGTTTTGAAAATATCATTATATCCCACTGTCTTTCAAGAATCTAAATTCCAACCCCAGCTTGGCTTGCACTTGCAATGCCTCTGAGTAATTTCTCTATCTTACCTTTGTCTCAGGAGGAGAGGTAGGAGGCAAGGCTGTTATTTGTGGCACTTGCATCTCTCAAGAAAGCCTTTTTCACTACTTTCAGTTACTATTCAACGATATTATGAGTTTTGCCTGAAGTTGCAGCTCCAGTACAATTAAAAATGAGATGCAGATCCAACACAAGTTCTTTTACAAAATTCTTACAGAACTCAGAAAATAGCACCTTGACATTTGTCTATCACTATCCCAAAGGTCTTTGCAGCTAAATACACACGGCTCTACCCTCAAACATGAAGCACGTTAACAAACTACAGTAAGAGTAAATGGGTTATTAGAAGTTTGGTGACAAAATACCCCCTCCAAAACAACACTTTTCCTAAAGAGCACATTTAACTCTTATTGGGGATTACGGTCTGACGAGGTGACTCAACAGTACCTGATGGAACAGTGAACCATTTCAATGGGCTGTGCAAATCTACAAGACAGCCTCCCCCAGACACCCAGGCCCACAGTGGGTGCTCATCAGCTCCATACTGTTGTTCTTCAGCTCCCACTGAGAACATGCCAAGGGAAGACAGGCTGGATGTTTCTGCAAAGGTGCTGACAGAGAGCACTGGATACTTTTGGGCTTCCTTCAAGTCAATGTTTGTCCACCGCAGCTCTGCAGAAGGGTCTGGGTTTGTAGATTTATGCATTTCAAGATTAGCTTTCTCATTATTAGTCAAAGCAACAGTAGCTTCTCCTTGATCAGAGTCCAGAGGATCCACAGTCAAATTTACAGGTATTTCTGCTGCCTGGTTGCCTGTGCCATTCCCACTGCTGCTGGCTTCAGCTCCCATCGGGGGAGTGTTGGCAAGGTTCATAGGTACACTTGGAAGCTCTGTATCAGAAGAAGTATCTGCATCACTCTGAATGATTGCGTTTGTTTGGTTCTGAATATCATCAGTAAAGAAACAGCCAGCACTGAAGGACAAATAGATAATTAACTATCATTCAAAGCACTGTAAATTAGCACAGGCCAGAGACTGCAGATATACAGAAATTGACCTAGTGTTTCAGCTTTAGGAGTGAAATGGCAGACTTCTGTTTTAAAGGACAAAGTCTATCATCAGGGGAAAGAGTCAAACACAAACCTGGCAGACCAGGCTAATAATCTGAAGCATGAGAAGGTATTTCACTGATCTTTTCAAACAAGAAACAGTGTTGGCTGCCTACAACTCTGAGGAAAACACTAAAGCAACTGCAAGTTTTCTGGACATGAAATAATGAGTGGGACTTTTTAAAGGTCATTATTAACTTTATGATTTTTGTCTTAGCTAGAGAGACATTTTATCCAGAGGATGCTCTGACTCTTAACAAGTAGCTTCTGCAGCACTCCTGACTTCATTGCCATGTCTTGCACAGCCAAGCCAGTTGGGAATTACTGATTTCATCTCCCTGGGAAAGGAAATGTACAGTGACACTTAGGAGAAGGGTAATTCCTAAGTAGACTTGACACTCCTTCACGGTATTTCACAGGTAACATTCTCTCTTATTAGAGACTAGTTCCAGGGATTGATAGTAAAGCCTAGAGAAACATGCTTTACTGCATGCATGCAGCTTCAGCTTCTGCTCCAAGTGCAACAACTGCTGATTATTGTTAATGGCAAAAAATGCAAATGTTTTTTGGTATACATAACAATTAGAGATGCCTTCCCTGTTCCTCTCTGCCTGTACCACTGGAATGAAGAGTCCCCTAGCACTGAAACTCTTGGTGTACAAAGTCTCAGCAGGCATTTTACTAAGTACCTGAGCAGACTTGTTGAGCTCCCGGTCTGAGATCTGTCACTCTCTCGGACAGCTACAATTGCCTTCCAAGTCTTCCCGCTCAGCTCACTTGGTGTGATGCCTTGACGAAAATAAATGGTTCTGTCATCACAGCTGACTCCCCAGACCTAGGAAAAGAAAGGGCTTGGTGAAGGAAATGGAATGGAATGCAGGTAGATACCAGCTACAGAACAAAGGTGTAGTGGTGGACAATACATGTTTTTGTGTTCTCCCTTAATGCTGATACTCTGGATGCAGCATAAAATTCTGTACCATCAAGAGAAAACTAATGTGCTATACAAAAGACATGCTGATTGTTCATTTTCTGGTGAAGAATTCAGCTATCCATTCCTTCCCAGCAGTTCAAGCACACAGACCTCTTGTTCAGCTGTCCATGTTGGCACTGACAGCCCTCACCACATGTGAATGCTGTCTGTCCCAAAGGGAAGATAAATACCGTCCTAATTGGTATACAGCTGTCTTACCTGGTTATTCAAGCCTACAGATACCATCAGCATTTCTCCAACCATTTCAATCCAGCTTGTTCCACAAGGATTATGTGAGTTCACACCTCTTCTAAACCACACCTACAACAGCAACAGCAAAAAGTCCAAGTTTCTCTCCTTCTGCATTTGCAAGCAGACTGATGGAATTTAGTTTCTTTAGTACATTAGTCTTAATCTCTAATACTGACTTACTGCATTGCCTTAAGAAGTCACATACCTCCTTGGTCCTTTATCAGGTAAAGATAAAACAATTCTCTTAATAGTATCCAGACCATGTGTCCTTGTGACCAGCTACAGCCAGAACAGCCCACAAGGAGACTTTTTGTTATGACTTTCTGTGACGGAGTTTGTTTCGCTACATTGGAAAAGCATTTTCTATTCCACGTCAACTGCAGGCTATTTTTGGTCACTCTGAATGGGCTTCTAAATAGTCTTCTCGTGTTCAAATCCTAGAAGCAGGGCTGATGGAGGGAACTATAAGAGGGGTCTTTACAGTTGTATAGCTCTTTGAATTGTCTCCACTTAAGATTAGATTTTACCAATCTGAAAGCCTGTGGGCTGGGTACCTGGAAAAATGTCCATCTGTATTTGGCATTTAGTGGCAAGTGGGTACTTTAGAAGTTGTTGGTTGAATCACCTAACAGAGAGTGTACTTGCTTATCTTGTGGAAGATCTAAAGAAAAACATGCAATCTTATCTGCATTTATCATAGTGGTTTTGTTTGGCAGATGGAGCAGGCTGTTACACAGTCTGTTACCATGGCTCAGCTGATGAGTAGTAACTCATTAAAACAGAGTAACTCAATTATTTAAAACTGCTGTACATGCAGAGAATTCACCTACAGTTTTGAATTCAATGCAATGAATGCAACCAGCACAAGACCACTCAAGTACCATTCTTCAAGGCTCTCTGCAAGACCCTTACGTGTCCCTTCCAACTTGACATTCTGTGATTTTAAGGTAAAACCCCAGTAAGAAGGCAACCACACACACCTGTAACAGATATGTCACTTAATATAGGCTGATGAAGAGGGAACAGTTACAGTAGGAAGATTAAAAAAAAATGATAATATGCAAAACTGTAGATGAAAATACTTCCCGTGTTGCTTTTGATGTAACCTTCAGACCATGTGGAAACAAGACTGAGCAGCTGGGAGTCCCTTCAACTTCGATGCTTAATATCCCTTAGAAGTAGGCCCCTTATTAGATCCCTATCCACCTGCCACATCTGCCTGACTTGGGCTTAGAAAATTCCTTCCAAGAGAAAAGCAGAAAGTCTTCCTAAATTAAATACAACTGTGTACATAAAAAACAGAGAGCATGCCCATAACAGCAAGGGGAACTAGAATTCCCCAAACCATGGGGCTAGTGAGTCTAAATCACCAACCTATGAAAGTTCTATCTCTGTCTGAGGAAAACAGACGAAAAAAAAAGGAAGAAAAATACAGAACCATAGCATGACATCTCTTACTTTTCTGTCCTTTGTGATGCACCACACCACGTCAACACCCACAGAGATATGTGAAATCCCATTTTCAGAGCTTGGAGACTCCACAATACTCCAGGAAATTCCTGCAAGGAACAAAACCCAGAAGGCATTATAGGATGGCTTCTTAGTCAACACTATACAAATCAAACAAGTTTCCAGTCAGGAGGTTGGGGCATCCC
>WBNH01006339.1:62628-73390 GCA_013401255.1 Urocolius indicus | reverse complement strand
CGAGAGGAACCCTGTAACTGTAGAAACTGCAACTGTTGTGAAGAATCCACACCAGAGATATTCACCAAGGACTCTGTCCTGTGTGAGGGACCCTGTATCGGCAGAAGCCGCAGCTGCTGGGAACAACCCACAACAGAGAAGTTTGTTAAGGACTGTGTTCCAGGGGAGGAACCCCGTGTTGGAGCAGGGGAAGAATGCCAGGAGTCACCCTCATCTGAGAAGTGAGAAACAGCAGAGGCCATCTGTGAGAGATTGACCACATCCCCCATTCCCTGCCCCTCTGAGCCATCAAGAGGGGAAGAGGTAGAGATATTGGGAGCAGTGAGCTGGGCCTGGGAAGAAAGGAGGGATGGGGGAGGGAGATCTTAAAGTGCTGGTTGTCATTTTCTCATCAGCCTACTCCCTTTTTTTGCTTTTATTCCATTCTGTTTCTTGTAGAATAAACTTTCCTCTCTAGGTTGAGTACTGGAGTTTGTTTTGCCCAGAACCAAAATTGGCAGTAAACCCTCCCTGCCCTTGTCTCAATCCACAACAACCTTGCTTATCTTTGTACTCCCATTTCACTGGGGCCTCCGCCATCCTAACGAGGGTGGAGGTGGATGGGGGCACCGAGTGAGAGACTGTCGTGGTGCTGCTGTGCTAGTTGGGCCAAATCACAACACACTTAAATTTAAACTTCACTTAGCTTACAGAAAGGCAGCTGTATGTAATGTTCATGCATATGAAAATCCAAACCACACTTCAGAAACAACTCAGCTATTCTGCCCAAGAGTGTTACTTCATAGTAGTGCTAACTCCCTCAGAAGCATCACTAAGTCACTGAAATATAGTCTGTGTTTTCCACACTGTCTGAGCTTTCTGACGAGGATATTCTAGGAAACGGTGTCAAAAGCCTTGCTGAGGTCAAGGTAGATGACATCTGCTGCTCTCCCCTCATCTATGCAGCTGGTTATGCACTCATAGAAGTTTCTCAGGTTGGTAAAGCAGGATTTCCCCTTGGTGAATCCATGTTGACTCTCCCTGATAACCATCTTTCCCTTCATATGTTTAGTGATGATATTCAGGATGAGTTGTTCCATCACCTTTCCAGGGATGGAGGTGAGGCTGACCAGCCTGTAGTTTCCTGGGTCGTCCTTCCTGCCCTTTTTGAAGACTGGAGGGACATTGGCCTTTCTCCAGTCCTCAGACACATTGCCTGTCCTTCATGATCGTTCAAAAATGAGGGAGAGAGGCTTAGCAATCACAGCAGCCAGCTCCCTCAGCACTCTCGGATGCATCCCATTGACCCATTGACTTATGAACCTTAAGCTTCGCCAACAAGACTTTAACGTCTTCCTCTTCCACCCAGGGCAAGTCCTCTGTTGTCCGTGCCATCCTATTAATGTTGCTGGACTAATTTTCTGAATAAAACATGGTTAATTGATATAATTAGCTTTATAGAGTTTAAGGCTCAGAACACACTTCTTACCTGTAGTTGTTGATACTTTCTTACATTAATCTTATCTAATGATTTTGCCAAATCAAGGTGATGGATAATATCATCCAAATCCTCTGTGTCTTCAGTTTCAGATGTAGAAGCACTTTCTACTGTCACTTTCACAGGAACACTTGTCTAATTACATCCAAAAAGAAAAACACACCCACTCACAGCATTACAATGTGCAATAAAAATCAAAGATTCAATATCACCAAAAGCTTAACTTGAATCCAATAATTTCCAAAAGTTTCTCCTTATAATGCATATATAGTGTTCAGCTATGCAATTTTGAAATACATTTGCATAAAACAACACCAAAAAAACCTCATATGTGTGCATGTGTTGGGTGCATGTGGCAAGGATTTAAGCAGCAGTGATCTGCAGGGGGCAGCCCCTGCGAGGAGAAGCCAGGGCCGCCCCACACAAGACAGCCAGGCCCCTCAGAGGACATGGCAGCACCCCTGTAAAACTATTTAAGAAAGGGCAAAAAAAGCCAGATAGGCAGAAGAAGAGAGACAAAAAGAGTGACAAACAGCAGAGGGAACACCAGGCTCAGAGGATTAAGTACTCTGTGGTGGAGCTCATACACACCCTCCAGCCCAGGGATGATCCCATGCCACTGTAGAGGAATGAGACAAAGGAGCTACAGCTTGCAGACAGCCTGTGCTGGAGCAGGTTTTCCCCTTAAGGACTGCAGACCATGGAGAACTTATGCCAGAGCAGGGGATAAGGGTGCTGGTTTCAGCAACCATCAGACCCTTCTGCATGCCAATTTAATTCACTAGTACACACACATTAACATGCTTCTCGTGCTTTTCTCTGGTGGGTGAATGGGAGATGGAAATGATATGCAAAGGGTAAGAAAGAAAGAGGGGATTAATTTTCCCCATTAGTATTTACTACAGCAGTTCCCAAGCACAAGTACATAGTCCAAAAGCAAAAAGAGAAGAAGGCAGGCGCAGAACTTTTCAGAGAAAAAAAACAAAACGCTGTTGATTCTTCTTATTGCCTCTGAGGAGACTGTGCCTGTATTCCAGCTTGCTCATAAGGCTAAGAAATCACAAGTTAATGATACCAAAATGGGAATAAACCAACTACCAAAGAAGATTTAATCAAATGCTGATGCAAGTTAATAATTTGCACTTCCAGGTTTAAAAGTATATTCCAGTCTCAACTTTCAGACAAAAAGATTACATGGAGAAAACTTTCAGATTTTTTCAGGCATTCATCTAACTAAATAAACCATCATATGAGAGAGAGTACCTCAATCTTCCCTGGTAATTCTTCAGTACTATCCACTGGCCCTCCTCTAAAGTTAGAAAAGGAAAAAACATTTTTGAGAAAAGTAAGCTTATAATGTCACCATTGCCACTTCCATTTCCAAATACAATATTCTAGGACAGGTGAAGCAGGAAGCAGTAAGAGTAAAAACAGCATCACCCACAGCACTGTATCCTTTTAACATTCAGTACCCTCATTTTGTTCTATCAGTACTCCTACTTAACCGTGAATTAGAGCAACATTACTGGATGCTAACATTAGTATCTTTAAGCAAGACACCTATTCATTATTATCTACTGGAGTCAACAGGAGAATTTGGTGTTCAGCATTTTGAAAAAGAAATTTAATTAAAGATAGTTATGATAGAGTATTAAGTAATTTTTTTTAGCTTCAATTCTGAGAGGCCAAGGTCTAGAAAATACATTAAAAGGACATTTAAAATTAACCAAACTAAGCAAACCAAAAAAGTGTTTCAAAAGGATGCATGATAATATTATGGCTTCCATGTGTAACTTTTTTTTTTAATTTTATTTCACACGACCTAGATGATCACAATAATTACGTTTGTGCTGAGGGGGATGGAGTAGAAAGAAGAGGTGGAAAAAACACCTAGGCACCTCGAACTGGATGCTAAATAAACTATACTACAAGCTTAGAAAACTGAATTGCATCTTCAGCTACGGTAACTTGGATAAGTCATTAGTAACCATAGAACACAAAGCAAAGTAGTTTTGATTGTAAGGGGATTTTCTGCTACACTTGAATATTTCTATGGCCATCAAATTGTATCTTTCTGTGCGTTTTAGAAACTTACTGCAACAGAATTTATGTAACATCCTCAAAATTTATGTAACAGAAAAAAATAGGGAAGCAATATGAAATTCCACACGCAACATTCAAATACATATTTTTAAAAACTAGTACTGCTCTCCTCTATACTTATCATATAGGTTTTACATTTCCTTTGTACTGTGAAAACCTCACCTGACTCTCTTTGCACGTTCTGCAGTACGCCAAGGAAGGAAGCCATTTGTGCCTGGTGGTAGTGGTTTTGGTGAGTAACTGTCTTTCACAGATACGTTTTTTTTCCCAGGACTTACAGACTTTTTAGATGGTAATCCTATATTGAACAGCATGAACAGGAGAAAAAAAGAACTCATTACACATAACTACTTACATATA
Source organism: Urocolius indicus (assembly GCA_013401255.1). Taxonomy (NCBI): domain Eukaryota; kingdom Metazoa; phylum Chordata; class Aves; order Coliiformes; family Coliidae; genus Urocolius; species Urocolius indicus. The sequence continues at coordinate 69,450 of WBNH01006339.1, read as the reverse complement.
AATACACGGCTTGCTGTTCATAAGTAAGATATCCTATGTAATAAAGGAGACTGTAGGAAATCTACCTTTCAGTCTAATTTGGCTGAATAGCTCAAAAACTTTCAGTTTACCTCTCAAAAAGAGGGGCGGATAGCTAATCTGCTTGTAATTATGAGCAGGTATAATTAATTGCTATGTTAGGCTGACGTAAGAAAGGCATACTGTTATTCCAAATTGAAAGCAAATTTTAGCTACGGGTTTATTCACATTACTAATTTCAGATACTAAGTAAGGTATCTGCCTCAAGTGGGAGCTTAGACAGCACAAGCACACAAAATGCCATCTATATGCTTCAAATTGCCCTCTAGCGGCTTTGAAGAACACTGGGTTTGTAACTGCCAAAATGCTTGAAGCTAAAGCTGGTAATCACGTTGATCACCTCTACAGAACACCAACAACATCTTCACTTATGAGGAATAGTAATGAAAAGTCATGTTCCCTAGTTCAGTTTTTGGTTGTTGCTTAAATCATACACTATCACTCAGAATAAATTCAGACTAAATACCTAGTTCAGATGACCATTCTACCCCAGGTCCTGTGTAAGTCAGAAGCTAACAAGCCCAGACAATTGTACATCCAGTATTTCATACAGTTAAACTAATGAGAACTCAGGTTATCATTTCTCTGAGATCAATACAACAACTAAAAACTAATGGCATAGAAACCTACAACTGTGGTAATGGGGTTCCAAAGTTCAGTTTGTTCTCAACAAGAGGATAGTTGTCACCTCCTGACTCCTCTTTAAAAAAAATACAACAAAACAAAACAAAACACCCACAGGACAAATACATTTAAGTCAGGCATCTTCTTCTGCCCTCACCCTGATCATCACAGTTTATTTGTACAAAAACGTCAGTTTGATTTATGCTTACCTCTCTGCTTCCAGATAACTAGAGCAAAGATGAGAAAGACAGCCAAATCTATTACAGCACTTTTTTTAGTAACTTATTGAAAAATATTTACAGTATCGCCACTGTCAGTAATGAATTATAAATATTCAAGGCACCTATGTTATTTTAAATGTACTATTTATGTTTACATGAGTTTAAAAATGTATCTTAGAACATTTTGTGCATCAGTTAAAAATGTGTGCTTGTTTGTTCTGGCAGAGGACAGTCTGCTACAGAAAGACTGCAACATCAGAAGAACTAGCAACTTACTACTGCCAAGCTTCCTCAAAGTGAAAACTTGTGGAGACGATGCACTCAGAATAAATACATGCAATCCTTCCACATATTTAATTTTGCATATCCTACCACTTTTCCAGCCACATATCTATCAGCACTAAAAACCAAGAGCAAGCTTCCTGCAGAAACCACTGATAGTAGAAGACATATTATTAAATTAAGAATACATGGATTTTCTTTTTTTAAAACAAGTATTCTGCAAAACTGACATTTTGACACACTGTATCTTTTGCAGTAAAAGCTCTTAAACATTAGAAAATTATTTTGTAGACAAAGTTCACTGCAGTCAGAGAAAATAAAGACAGTATTACCAATACGCATAGTAGCTTTTCCTTTTCGACCACTTCCTAGGACAATAGTTCTTTTCTTTGGTCTAGTTTTCAAAGCATCCTTGGAAGATGGGGATGTCAGCCACTTATACTGGATTTTTTTTTAAAGAAAGATAAACAATTTCAGTAACTGATATTTACAGAGGTACTCATTTGAGATAAGAGTGGCTTCTGTCAGATACACAGAAAAACATTGCTAGTTATAGAAAATTTAATTATAAACTGTAACATTAAGGAAAAACAAAAATCCCACACAGCTCCAATTCAAACACAGACTTAATGTGAGTCTGAGTGCTACATTATCAGAAAGTGTTCCCAGAACACCACTATAATAACCTACCCATTTTTTCTCTCCTTTCTCCTGTGCAGAACGTTTCTCCTTTTATAGTAAAAAAAAAGGGAAATGACCCTATAAAAAGGAAACTCCGGATTTTGCAGTTTCTCTCAGAAAGTTGGCTTGCTAGGAATGACCATCTCAGGCCAAAGTTCTTCAGAGTAATAAAAGCTTACCCAACCTGACTTTGTATTGACAAATTAGCAAGTCTAATTTTCATTGCCTGTAACGAATACACTTCTTTACACAGTAGAAACCTCCAGAATAAAGTTACAGAACAGTGATAATCAAAGGCAACGGCTGTACTTCAAATTTCATTTCCATACATGACCTCTTAAGGGGTCCCTTTTCTCCAGCAAAATTTTTATTATTCCAGGTAGAGTTCCACTGGTACTTATTTTTTAGTGTGTATCAAGCTATAGTTAGTAAAAAGTCTGCTGCTGAAGCTGCAGTTGAAGGAAATGCAGTTGATACTACCACAAAGCTCCACAGACAGCCCTAAACCCCGCATCAGAGTACTAGGAATAGTATGTCAAAGTTATTAAAAGGCCATTGCTATGCTCTAACTAAGCAAGTTTAGTCCAAGTTAAGTAAGTTTGGGGTTTTTTTTAACTTTGGACTCAATCCTTGTGTAAGTTTGTCAGGGTCTAGAGTGGTTCTAGCTCCTGCAACAACTTTTTTTTCATTTTAAACTAAAAGACAGAATAAAAATTAAGTTCTAAACTTCTAAGAGCAAAAGCATCTTGACTTTGTTTTACCACACACAGAAAATAGCAGCTATACCAAGTCAAATCTAAAGTTCATCCATCCCAGTAACCTGTCCATTGTTCAGATGCCTGTTGTCTTTCCATTTAAGAGTAAAGATGCCAAACATGTTAAGACAGTGTTGAAAAATTAGTAAACTGAGACTATGAAAGTAACTTGTTTTATAGACAGATTCAGTGTATTTTTTTTTTCGAGTACTTCAGTTTATCTCAGAATCTACATGAACCTTCAACACTTATTGCATCCAATCATATATATGACTGCAATCCATTGCAGTAGCTACTCAGTGCTGCTAGGATAATAGAGCTTTCCTGATTTAGCTGCCAATCAAATTCAAAGGCATCAGTTAGCAGCAGGCAATTCCTCTTGCAAACTTAAAAATCCAAGCCAAAATGCAAGCACCTACCTGCCACTGAAAAGCAAAGAGAAATAATCTTGTTTTACACAGAAGGGCTGCTGTGACTGGTATCCTGTGAGCATGTGGTGACAGAACATCACAGGCTCTTTGTGGCAGCCAAGATGTGATGTTTTGTAGTTATGATGGCTTACTATTATAAGGCCATTCAGAAGCCCACTAAGTTTCTCTTTGTAAAGCAACAGGGCAGCAACTTGTTATATTTTCTGTGTAATCAAAAGCATAGACTTGAAACAACAGGTGCCATGATGAGATGGTAGAGAAGCAACTCTGCCACTTCTCAGATACAAAAAAAAATCAACAACGATACTGAGTTTTAATCATGAGAATTATGACAGTTAGCCTTTGGCAGGATAAAAAGATAAAACTCAAGGAAGATGAAACTGGAGGCAGTACTAGGAATGCCCATTTTTGCACTGGTAACTCTTTAGTTACCAGTGAAATACAGTATGAGTTAGGCCACTTGCTGCCACAATTTAAAGCAACAGAAGTTTCACAGAGAAAATTGTATCTTACACCTTTAATTCAAGACGTCTCTACACATTAGCTGAACTTAGTTCAATTCATTCTTCATTTTCTAACAATATGAAATCCAGATCCCTAGCAACTACAACTCCACTACAAAAAACTGACCGACATATCTTTTTAAACCTCACAGGTCTAAAGGCAGTATGCAGATGACCAGAGGAAGCAATTTAGATGCTGTATTCTGTTGACAGGCTTAAGCTATAAGAAACAAATATTGCTTCTTTATGTCTGTAAACTTAGTCTATAATGGATCATCAACAGAGTGTCGGTTACATTCAGACATTAGGACTCACAGATACACTCTGGATTTTACTTATACGTTGTTTTTTTGAAGTTGTACAGCTGAATTTTTACTATCGACAGAATGAAAAGCAGTCCTTGCAGTTCTCTCTGCAACAAAGCTTAGTGCACTCCTTCACAACCAACCTCAATTTCTCAAAAAAAGTCTTAAAGAGACTGAAGTGAGAACTGTATTAATCCTTAAGGAACTCTATACACAAACTTCCCAGTTTATTAGATACTACCTACAGATCCACAGTTCTGACTTTTAAGCCTTTTCAAAGCTGAAAGAGCAGTAAGTTCTATAACAAGAACTGGGATTGTTGCAGTTCTGTGAAAACAAGAGTAAGTGTACACTCCTTTGTTCAATTTATGTGTTATAAACAAAAGACTTGGTATTTAACCAGTATATCTAATCATAACGGTCCAGATGCTCACATTATGCATATTACTGTAAACTCTCCATAGTCTACTAGATAAAGACAGCCGTGGGTACTGCGCTTGAACTAAACTCTGGTTTCTCAGATGGTTATCATCCAAAACCAATAGTCTTGAGTAACTTTAAAAAAATCTTAATATGTAAATTATCAACAAAAGCAGTTTCAAAATAAATTATGTTTCAAAATTTAAAGTGTGATTTACTTTATCTTTTAATAAAGTTATTATTACTACATCAACAGAAAAGACACATGTACTAGAAAACTTTCCAGCAGTGCAGCAGCAATATTTACTTAACTATCTACAGTAATGCCCAAGTATACACACCTATTTCCCTTTTTCTTTTCAGTAAAGGGATAGTCTGGTTTTGTTACAGATTACATCTTAAATTACATCAGAAAATATACAAAGTGACCAATACAATATGCAGCTGCTAGCGTTTTTAGTTTTTCCCTTCACAGTGGTTTTTGTCTGTTTTTCAAACTCCTTGAGAGTAACACTTCTGTTTTTAACTAGAATAGTTATTTTAGATTTGATCTGAACAAAGCTGTTGTTTTTTTTTTTTAAAAAAAGCTATAGCAGCTGCAAAGAAAACTCCAAACTCACTCCAAAATGCGTAACACATACCTCTGAATTAGTATTATTTCCATTCATAAGAACTCTTCCAATAATGTCTTTCATCATAACGCGATCTAGAATGAGTTAAGATATCTAATTAAGAAGTTCCTGTATAAGACAAGTAGCTATGCAAACAAATAGATGCTAGAATAAGCAGTACATGCTACCTATTCTGCTCTCATCCCCCATTTAAAAAATATTTATCAAAATTCAGTTGCGGGCAGTTATTTTTTTCCCCTTAGGGTTACTGAAAAAAAACCCCACAAATCTAAACAACTCACAAAGAGGACAAAGGCAAATACAGATACATACCAATTAATGGATTTTTTCTTATATCAAGTACCACTAATGTCGTATTAGTTTGAAGAGCCTCTAGTAATGACCTTGCTCCATCGTTGGATATTCCACACTGCTGCAAATCAACTGCTAAAGTGTTTAAGGAGATTAAAAAAAAAATTCAGTGGCATAACGTGTAATCAATATCTAACATAACTAATCCACACTTGCTGAAAACCCCCATTTCCTAGAACATGAATCATGAGAAAAAAGGACATAATAGTAACAGCCCTGTATAAAACCAAGACTATTTCAGGAAAGAAAACTAGAAATTTAAATCAGTATTATAGATGAACATTAAGAAATAACTGATAAACAAATGCACAGGCAGTATTAAAAAAAAAAACCCAAACTTAAAAAAAGAAATCACAGTTAAGTCACTGTTCTTGACAACTCCTAGTAGATACAATATTCCCAGGCACCAATTAATTCAACTGTCCAAGGTAACATCATTTGTGCAAGCACACAACTTACATATAAAAGTCCGAGTCAATGCTTCTACCAGGTCACTGCATGCATCAGTAAGTTACACTGTCATCTGGAAATGGCTCTGGCATTTATTCACGTTGTACACACATAGTAACACAGACCAGTGACAAGGAAAGCTAAAGCCCTCTTGGAATTGAATCTGGCAAAGGATGTAAAGGACAAGAAGGGCTTCTTCAAGCCATTCACCCATAAAAAGAAGACTAGAACGTGAGCCACTGCTGAATAAGGTGCATGCCCTGGTGACAGTGGACACAGAGAAGACAGAGCTACTGAATGTCACCTCTGCTTCAGTCTTTAATCCTAACACTGGCCCTTGGAAAGCCCAGTCCCTGGAGGATAAAGTATGGATAAAGGAAGATTTTCCCTTGATTGAGGATTGTGTTAGGGATCTACTAGGCAAGCTAACACCCACAAATCCATGCACTGCACCTGATGGGATACACTTGTAGGTGCTGAGGGAGCTGATGGAAGTCACTGCTAGCTGCTCCCCATCATTTTTGAACAATCATGGAGGACAGGCGAGGTGCCTGAGGACTGGAGAAAGGCCAGTGTCACTCCAGTCTTCAAAGAAGGCAAGAAGGATGACCCAGGAAATGACAGGCCAATCAGCATCACCTCCATCCCTGGAGAGGTGATGGAAAAACTTATCCTGGATGCCATCTCAAAACACAAGGGAAAAGATGATTATCAGGGGGACTCAACATGGATTCACCATGGGAAATCCCACTTGGCCAATCTGATAGTCTTCTATGAGACTGTAACTGGCTGGCTACATGAGGGGAGAGCAGCAAGTGTCATCTATCTTGATTTCAGCAAGGCTTTTGACACTGTCTCCCATAACATCCTCGTCAGAAAGCTCAGGCAGTGTGGCTTGGATGAGCGGATGGTGAGGTGGATCAAGAGCTGGTTGAATGATAGAGCCCAGAGGGTGGTGATCAATGGAGCTCAGTCAAGTTGGAGGCCTGTGGCCAGTGGAGTTCCACAGGGATGGGTTCTGGGGCCAGTCTTGTTCAGTATCTTCATCAACGACCTGGATAAGGGGACAGAGTGTACCCTCAGCAAGTT
>WBNH01006339.1:1146-29890 GCA_013401255.1 Urocolius indicus | reverse complement strand
TGCCGCCCAGCGCTCTGTACCGGCCTAGCGGTGCGCGGGGGGCAGCCGTGGGGCGCGCCGCTGAGCTCCGCGCACCACGGACGCGCCCGCGCTTGGCGGCTTCCTGACGGCTTTCCCCTCCCGCTCCGGCGCGCCTTCCGGCTCGTGTTGCTGGGATGGGCCAGGCTGTGGTTGAGGCCGTGGCGGCGCGGCCGGGTTTAGAGTTAAAAAGAGTTCCCACTGGAGTTTGGTAAAACGTGGCAAACGCCTGAAACTGAGCGCTTAAGGCCGCAAAGGAAAAACGTGAAACGGTGCCGAGGCGTTTGGCAGCGCGCGCTGCGGTGCTGTCATGTGCGTGGCGTGTCCAGCAGTGCTACTGCACGTGCCTTGCTGCTCGCAGAATGTCCCTCCGCCGGCGCCCAGAGCATTAGTGGGACCGAGAGAGTATTTGAAGAACACTGCAAATCCATGCACTTCTTCAGAAATAACTCCTGCACGATAACCTGAGCGTGCATACGCAAAAACAAGTACTTTCAAAAAATTTCACATGAATCGGGACAAACGGGTTTTAACCCTTCCCTCAATATTATTCCCATACCTAAAGGACCTGGGAGACAGACAGATATTGCTTTGAAATAACACTGGGAAGATTTGTCAACGCATACTGGAACAGGCTGATCGTATCAGTTGAAGGAAATTGGAAATACTGGATGTTACGCATTTAAGAATCACCAGATACAAATGGTTATAACCAAAAAAATGAAAAAGCCCCATCCTAACAAAAAGCTGGAGGGATAATTTGCTCTACTCAGACATACTGATGGCCTCTAAATTACCTGTAAACACTCGCAAACACGACTGAGGTGAACTTGTCCATAGCACCGTGAAAACATCTTCCTAAATGCACAATGCCCATCAAAAAGCACTTGCAAGATACTCTGTTGCTTAAGATGAGCTGCTGACTAACTACAAAATCCTGTGATGTGGCTGTATGCAATCTGCTGTTTTACTGTCATGTGAGAACCAAGTTCAGATACTGTTTGGAATCTCTTAGAACTCCACAGAAAACAAATCAAGCAGAAGACACCGAGGAGGCTGACAATAAGTGTCTTCGGACGTGTGGAAGGAAGAAATTAAAATCTGGCATAGGTCAGCGCAAAGAATGATACAGAGATGGGGAGAAAGAATGGTGGCTTCCCAGTCTTTGCTGGCCTCTGAGCAAGATGACTGAAGATGCAAGGTGTTTCATATCCTACCTCACTCCCCCTGGCACTTTCGCTTTTAATTTCCTGTGGTAGTAAAGAACATTAAAAGGTCTCGCAGGCAGTGGGTTGCTACAAGCCATGCACTCCACTGGAGACTGCTTGGATAGAGGAATATGACATTATTAATGTGACAGTAGAGGCTTATCAGGAAGTATCTGTCCAGGATTAGATAACAATATGGTAGTATCTATGGATAATAATTATATGTATGGACGATAACGGTGTCTATCGTTTAGAGATAGTTCTTATGAGGATAAAATATGTACAAAGGATGTCTCATGTTTCCAAGCAAAAGCCAGCCATGACAGACTTGAGGGCTGGCAAGAAATGTCCATGTAGGTTTATTATCATGCAATTGTTCATAATGGGGTTCTTCTGACTTCCACCAAGTCAACGGAGCAAAGGGGTGAACCAGCATGTAATGGCTATCTCCTGATTGCTAGATTCTGGACTAGATGACTTATCCATTAAAAATCTGCAGATATTTATTCAGTGGACATTTAAAACCCAATGATGTCAATGGGAGTGGTGCGTACATTTAAAATTTATGGTCTCCGGGGTGTCTTTTTCTGTTAAAAAATGCAAAATTAAATGACAGTTCTGCATTTGAGGCACATACTATGTGCACGCCTTCCACACTGAGCATATAAAAGCATTGGTTAAGAAAGTTGAGTTAAGACTTCATCTGTTGGGGAATGTTAGGGTACTGTCTGAGATATGTAGTTTTTAATAGAGTTGCAGTGCCCTCAGTCTGGGGGTGTATTTTTATACAGTTTGCGCAAAGGTTAAAAACTCATCAATCTGTTCATGCCTTTTCTTTAGAGGTGATGCTGGAAGATGGTTGCAGTGGACCCGAACTCTGTGTACTGGTGTTCTAGGCACAAAACATACTCTTGTGACCTAAACCAGAAACCCATCTTCATCCTTTTGGGCCACAGCTTTTACAAGGGAGTTCTTGTACACTGAGAACTAATTGCATGAAAAAAATCCCCTACCCCTGCTTTTTGTTACCCGTTCACATTTTTACGTAAGCTGTCTCTATAATTCAATCTTTACAAACCTTTATTGGGCGTAATATTAACGCATGAATCTGGGACCACAAGATGGACAGATCACTGCATAGATGCACCCACATACACACAGGTTTTAAAACAGAATTTGTTGTTAAAAACTAGAATTACACAATTTTGCTGAAAACTCATGTATCCGTTTACTTGAATAAAGAAATGTAATTATTAAAAACTTTCCAAGTCATATTAATCATTTTTATACATTATACATACTAACACAATATAGATCTATGTGGAAATCATGGGCGTTTTTTAAGCATTTTCCCCCCATGCTCTAAAAACTGATTGACTGTATTCTTTTCTTGATAATTTTATTCTCATTTTTATAGTCCTCCTTGATCTTAATGCTTTATGGCAGACCTTAATTCATATTGTCACTACGTATGAAGAGTTTTAAGAGCGAGCTTGTGGCTTTCAAAACAGATGTCAACAGGTGCTGGAAAGGACATCGCACCCCGTGCTGGAAGACTGATGAACACGATGCCCCTCCTGCACAGGCTAGCATGAATTTACCAGCAGATTTCACACCATTCTTAGGTACCAAAAGTTTAATATGGAGGTGGGGAAAGGACTTTATGAGTCCACAAAAACTAGAAGCTGCATCCGTACGGGATCCGTCCGTTTGCATGCCGCCAGCCTGGGGGCTACAGGAGGCTCTGTGAGGAGAGCTTTTCTGGGACTGGGACTAAAGGCAACGGGTGCCAGAGCCGAATTAACAGGCGTGGCAGCTCACAGCGTTGGCTGAACAGAGGTTTCGACAGCGAGGTACGAACTGCGGGGTACGAGTGCCTTTCAGCGAGGCAGACAAGGATCCCACGGCTTTGGTGCCGGGCATCTGCTTTACCCTGTGCGCAACAGAACCCCTGGGGCAGGGCGCCAGGGCTGCAGGCGTTAACAGCTCTCTTATCGCCCGGCGGCGTTACCTGTCGTCCCGCCCTGGGTTTCCATCCCGGCTGAAGGCAGAGGAGGCACTGCTCCTCTCCTCGTGCCTTCCCTCCTCTCACTTGTCACATTTTCCCTCCGTCCTTGCCAAGCCCCGTCCTCCCTTCCAGGACGGGCACGGGATAAATTACGTGCGGCCGCGCGACCAAAGACAAAGGAAGCGGGGTCTGGCGCTGGGGAAAGCTCTGCCCGGCGAGACGGAGCGGCACAGGCTGCCTTCCTCGCGGCCATTTGGTGTGAGAAACCCGCCGGTCTTTCCCCGCACCTCCCCTCCNCTGGCTCCCCCGGCCGCTCGCCCCCGGCGGGCAGCGGCACGGGGGGGGGGGAGCGGCAGAGGCGGCGGGAGGCACGATCCGCCATATTCCTGCCTCACCACGCCCGCGGAGCCCAACCATTGAAAAGCCGGGCGAGCCCGGCCCCCGGCTGCCTCCTCTTCCTCCCCGGCGGCTGGCGGCCGCTCTTTCCCCGTCTCTGGCGGGCAGGGCAGGGCAGGGGTGGGTCGCGGCAGCGGCTCTCCCCGGCGGAGGGGCGAGCGGGCGCCGCGCCGGGAAGGAGGCTGGGCTGCGGGGAAGCTGTTCCCGCTGGGAGCGCGCTGCGGCCGCCGGGCAGCGCCGAGCGCACCCACCCCGCGGGAGCCGGGCTCCCGCTGCGGGGCTCAGGGAGCGGCACGGAAATGTGTGTGCGTGGGGAGTGGAGGGAGGGAGGGAGGGATTAGCGGGCGTTAGCATTTCCACAGGGGGTGGGGTGGTCGCGTCGGGGAGAGCGGTGGGGGTGTCGTCCGCCAGGGACGCTCGGGGACCGTGCTGGCAGCGGGGCGAGGAGCGGCAGTGGCCAGCGGCTCGGCCGGGGAGCGCTGCCGCCGCCGCGGTGGATGTTTCCATATTGTTCGGTGCATGATTTAGGGGAAAGGAGGAGTTGGCAGCGGTGGGTGTCGGCGGCAGGGAGCGGGGATCCGCACCGCCAGCGGCCCTGCTTCTTTCTCTTCGCCCCCGTGGTGCTCCGAGGCAGCTGCCTGCGCCTGCCCTGCGGTGCCCGGCGGGGGCTCCCGGGCTAAGAGCGCCTGTGCCCCCCGGGGCCGGTGCGGCGGGGTGCGTGAGGGTGCGTGCGGTTTTCGGGGGGGTCGGGGGTTGTATCTGAACCGGTTAGGAAGAATGACTCTGGAGTCCATCATGGCGTGCTGCCTGAGCGAGGAAGCCAAGGAAGCCCGGCGGATCAGCGACGAGATCGAGCGGCAGCTGCGCCGGGACAAGCGGGACGCCCGCCGGGAGCTGAAGCTGCTGCTGCTGGGTGAGTGCGGGCCGCCGCCTCGCCGCTCGGCCCGGCCGCTTCGCTTAGCCCCGGGCCGCCGTCCGCGCGCACGCCCCGGCTGCCGCCGGCGCTGCNGGCGGCGGCGGCGCCGGCCGGGCTGCCCCTGGGCGCTCGCCACGGCGTTCCAAAATGGAGAAGGGAAGGCTGGCGGGTGCGTGGAGGGGGGGGGGGGTTGGTGCAGGGCAAGGGGCGAATGTCGGCGGCGGTGTGTACGGGAGAGCCGTGGCACAGGAGGGCATCGCCGGAGGGACCCGCGGGGGAAGCTGCCTCCCGAGCCGGCAGCGGCGGATGTAATAACGCGCATTGTTCTGCCAGCCTCGGGAAGGTTGTTGGCCCGCTACTTTGATTTCTGTTTAATGAGGTAAACTGGGAGGAGAGGGTCGTTGCGCTTTGACTTTAGACCGGTTTTTAGAAGGAAAGGCCCAGATGCATGTGCGGAGCGAAGAACTAACCTGAAGTGGGCAGGAGGCTGACAGGAGCTTAAATACCTTTTGAATCCACCCATGGGTCAGGAAATAAAGTTTATTGTATAATTTCGTTTTAATTAAAACAGAGGATGTTGTTTCAGAGCCACAAGTACGCAGAGGCAGTGTTTATCTAGGAGAAATTTGGCTTCTGTTAAAATAAATCTTTCGAGTTAAAATATGTCTGTCCGTATCCAATGTGCTTTACCATGTCGTGTAACTCCTGCAGTAATACAATTTCTGCCTGGGACTTGCAGGCCTTGAATATGTCTGCACCACTGTGGAGAGTGGATGAATGGGTATGTGCCAAGTGGATGCGGGATGTTTATGCTGAAGATTTTTGTCTTGGGTCATGTGTATGGAAGTAGCGATTTATAGCGGGGGGGGGGGGAAATTAACTGCCTTTTCAGTGAGGTAAAGAGAGTTGAAAGGAAAAGTGACAGTATGTTTTAGTGCTTCCGTATGAATACGGTATTTCCTGCAGCTTATCTTCAGGGTATGGACCAGAGTGCTGGGATCTGTAACTGGTGTGTGAAAAGGGAGTAGTGGAGACTAGTGCAGCACTCCCAAAAACAACATTCTGTCTTATTTTGGCCTAGGCTTGGTTTATGGAAGTGAACATTGTGACTGTTTCATGATTCACAAAGAAGATAAAATGGAAAATAGCTAGTACCTTTGCTTAATTATGTGGGTGTTTGAGTGCAGTTACTTAAAGATATGCATTTGCTTTAGGAGGGGCAATTGACATATTTGAATTATTACTTGGATCCATATTTTCCTGTTTTTTTCGTTCATTAGCACTAGAGACTTCTCCTAAGTTTTAAAAAAAGGTAGGAAATTTATATAACGATACCCAATATATGTTACCCAGAGAGGGAGTTCAAATATCTGCTTCTGCAGTCAGTAATGCAGAGGTAGTTCTGCTTTGCAAGGTCCTCATACCAGTAAGGTGAAGTGTAAGGGTAGGTGGTGGTGGTAGGTTGGCGTCCAGTTGTGGTGTTGCTGTGGGCCAAGTGGCATGTGGTGACTTGAAGAAGAACAGGAGAAAACCCAACCCGTAGAATGTGGTGTGTGTGTGTGGGGGGGAACTGTTGAGTGCATATGGGAAACTTGCATTCATCGTCATCAGCGCAAACCTAGAGTTCTGACGTGCTTGGGAAGGTATAAGCACAGCATCATCTGTACACTCGAGTAATGAAAACGGTACAGAAATTGTTACTGTGAACACACTGGTCTTGTGCTTTGTCAGTCTCTTGTCATATATTTGACTGAAAGCATGTGTGCATGTGCAGCTGTTCGGATTAACACTTAATGGTCTCAGTGTAAAATGCAGTATAGTGATGAACAGCTGTAGGAATTGCGAGATTGAATAGAGATTAATGTTTCAACTTTTAAACAAATTTTGAGTAAAACTTTTTTATTAGTCGGTTTATTTTAGGTTTGTGGCAACACCTGCTTTGTCATTTTTGCTGCTTCTGCAGCATAGGCAGTTGCTCAGTTATTAAGTTTGTTTGTTTGTGTGGGCCATTTTTTTATTTTTTCCAGAAGTTCTGACTTTGCAGTTCCTCTTTGTAAAGTGTTATGAGACTTAAAAGCCTAAGGGGGTTAAAGGCTTTTGAATATGAGAGTGAGACATACTCTGTGGCTGGTAAGGGGAGTACAAGCACAGTTTAGGTTGAGCCATGTTAATTGACCAGGTGTTTTCTTCAGACTTGCTGCAAGTGTAGAGCAAAGAGTTTTATTAACACACAAGGTTTTAAGGCACAAATAAGTTGTCTGTGGCATGTGCTTTGCTCCATACACAGTTTTTTTCTGTATTTAAGATTATATCTTTTTACTTTCAATAGGATCAAATGGTTTTAAATGCTGAGACATTTATGGAAAACTTCTACCGCATGCTAAGGTTATTTTTAAGTATTGGTTTAAAAATAAACCCTCTATGTGATTAAACATTAAAATACCACTTTTATGTACTTCGTTGTACATCATTTTAGAACAGGACAAAGTAATTTTTTACTACTGAAATTCTGAAAAGCCAGAATTCAGAAGTAGACATTGAATCTTGTTAACATAGTGTTAGCTCAGCTAGCGCAACTTAGCTGTAATGTTTTGAGACACTCTGGAGGAAATCTGGTCTTCCACTGAATTTGATTTTAATCTCATCTATTTTTCCAAATTCTTCTGGATTTCATTACTGCTGAATGCTTTGTAAAACCCTATGATTGTTCTCTAGAGCTTGCAGTTCTTAGTATCCATCCATTGTTTGCTGTTAGCTGAAAAAACATATTGGTTCTGTAATTAAAAAAAAAAAAGCTGTTTTAATGCTTTATATTGGTATTTGCCAAACAGAAATGTACATATATGCTTATAAGCATGCAGAATACTGTACAATTTATTGTTTAGTAAGAGCCATGTTCTCTAGTTCTATGTGTATCATTGTGCCCATCATCCTTGGAAATTTTGCATTGTCTTGGAAAGGAGCATTTAGTTTGTAGCCATAAACCTTTGATCCTGGACAACTTCTGCCTGTACACTATATATTATACACTATTTTCTCAGTTGGAAATGCCTTTAGTGTCTAAGAAAACAATCTGACAGTATCATGCAAGCTGACTAGCTGTGCCTAAGCTATAAACCTTGGCCAGGTTAACTTCTGGAGGTATGTGACACCATTTGCTGTTTTGTGGGATACTTACTGTCATGTGCAAAATGTGGGGTTTTTTTGAAGGGTAGGTATTTCTTGTGTTTGAGATAGCAGATGTGCCAGTGGAGAAGGTTGCCTGGTAATGAGTGTCCTTTTATTCTCTGTGCATTACCGAAGGAAACAGGTGGAAAATAAGCCATTTGAATTAGTGTGAACGTTGGTCAGCCTTGGGTAGAAAGACCCTGAGCATAAGGTAAAGAGCCAGTAGGCATATAGGGTATGTAAGCAATTGTTTTCTTATACTTGTGTTAGCCAAATTAAAGATGTATATGCAGAACTTGGTGAATAAGCCAAGACTTAGACTTTCTCTAGATAAGTTAAAGGGGAAGTGAGTCCATTGGGCCAAAAATGAAGGATGCTGGTTTTATATAACTTCACCTGAAGAAACAAGCAAGCTTCCTATTTTTCCCATAACTTGTTTGTATTGGTCTCCCCTATACTCACTGGACACTTTCAAATAATTTTAGCTAATTACCACAATACATATTTACAGCTGTAAAATGAACAAATCGTTAAGGTACACCTTGATATGTATTGTAAGTAGGTTGGTTAGTATCTTGTATTTAGCAGAAGCTGTTTCTTTGCAAATAGAATTTCATTCTGGATGCAGAACACCTTTGCGTAGCCTTTTTATACACTTTTATAGAATCGTAGAATAGATTATCACTATAGAATTATGTCACTTTATGGCATGGAATTATGTCAGTATATAGTTTGGGTTTTTTTGTTTTTTTAGAGAAACACAAGTTATCATCTGGATATCAGTGTGATATCATATGTATTTAGAACATGTCTAAGAACACATTTGTTTAGTGCATCATGAAGGGTTATTTTGTTTGCTACTATTAGAAAGAAGTTACTGCTCTTCCAGTTTTTTTTCTTAAAAGTGATCTACACCCACCAGAGTTAATATGAACTAGCAGAAGGCCTGAATAGTTGAAGAATTTGCCTAATTTCATTGTCAGAGACAAATGACACCAAATTTGCTCCAAAGGTTATATTCACAAACAATATTGAATTAATTCAGAAGCGAAGATGCTGAGCACAAGAATCTCTTAAGAATGGACATTTGAGTGTATGCTGCAAAGGTAAGAAGTAATAGTTCAATAGTTCTGCTTTTTAGCCAAATCAAATAATTTTTGTAATGTATAATGACAATGTCAATTTTGAGAGAAAAAGCATTTCTTTTGAAATGATATGACAATATCTGCAAAATTAATCCCAAGAAAGTGCAAAACAACATTATAAGGTAGATATGTGGTTAATGGTAATTCAGCTTTGTTGCAGCAATAGAATGCTGTGATCATTTAGCAATTTTTTTCTTGTCCTGTGGAATAGTGTAAGACTCAAGAATTTTTTTTTTTTCTTGCACATGAATACTACTATGTATGAACAGCTATTATGGAAATTTTTCAGCATTCACTTTTTATGTAGTTTAATTATAATACCTCTGACTGACAAGAATGAAGAACAGAACAGCAGTAAAAAGTCAAAAAAGAATTAGAATCTAGAAGGTACTAGGAAGCCATATATGCAGTGCTCTTAGCATTAAAGAAGGAACCATGCAGCAGACTCTGCATATTATTAACTCTGGCAAAAGTTACATGCGTTAACACTGGAGGGCATGAGTCTAAGAGATACCACAGTTTTAGAAGTTGAAAGTTTTGAAAGTGCTGGGACAGTTCCAGGAACAGCACAGACGTTTTTTCAAGCTAAATATAAGATTAAATCTTAAATGTTCTGAAAGCACAGTGTTCCCCCAATAAGTAATGCTGATACAGAGACTAAACAGTAGGGTGACTGCAGATTTTTGTACTCTGTGAGTTTTCAAAGGTCAAATGTCATGGAATAATCAAACTGCTTGTCTTGCACACAATACTATGTGTTTTAACTGTACTGTATAATTTTATCTCAGAAACCCTATGCAGATTAAGGTACCAACAGAAAACTGCTTTTGTTGATTTCATTCTGCATTTGAGAAAGTGGTGTGTCTATTGCATAAACACAAATCAAACCCACCAGACAGGATTCCTCCTTTTTTTTTGATGCACTCAGGCAGAATCGTCCACCACACTACTGATAATGGCTAATATGGTTTAGGTAGGCACATTATGGTGGTTCATCTCTCTTTTCTCTAAGGAGAAGGCGGTCTGCATTATATGCATAGCTTGAATAAAGCAGAACATAAAGTTTCTGAAGATGGAAACACAAAGTGATTTATTCAGTAAATTGAAAAGATCCTGTAACACCGTTGTCTGTATCAATACCTTTATGTCCAAGCTGTATTGTTGGAGTTAGGTTGACCTTCTCTGCATGTGGAAGAAATACCTGTTAGCAGTTAGCATTTGAAATATGTTGTATTACTTTCTTTTTTTTTTTTTTTCTTTTTTCCTTAAAATTTTCTCTGAGGAGATCAATGCAGTTAGGTCCTTAACTGTTTCAAAGTTAACCACCAATAGAGCTCTAGGCTTGGTAAGTATCTCCGAATGCAAATCAGAACTTTTAACTTTTTTTTTTTTTCCCCCAAATGAGGTTAGCCACCTTCAAGTTATACTCAATAGAAGAACTCAGGCTTATTGTTCTGTATTGGATGTGGTGTAAACCTGGCCTGTTAGAGATTTTTTTTTTTTTTTTTAAGTAACACGAATAAAGAGTTTAGAAATTACCATTGCAGTTTTGATGTAGCCATGAAATCACCACAAATAAATCCCTTTCTTGATCGTAATTTTATAAAATTAGTTACTAGGTAGTGAACATGTATTAGGTATGTTTTAAAATGTTCCACTAGGAAAAAAAAAGGATCCAATATTTGTTCTTATGGCACAGAATAAACATTACTGCCTAGTCCTCTTAGTAGATCTGTCTCACTGGCTGCTGGCACACTGCTGCTTGGTACATGTATTGCTCTACCAGCTGCAGACTCAAAAGAGGCAAGGTAATCTTTGGCAAGAGTCCTCATTTTGAGTGAAAACATTACTGTAAGTTGAGAAACTTTGCTTTGCTCTCCTGGTTCTCTAAAAATCATCATTTTGACTACTAAGTCTTCAGTGTTGATTATCTTACTCGTACTAGAGAATATTTGAAGAAAATGCTGAAAGCTTTTCCAGCCCAAGTTTCTGGGTGAATAGAGCAGCAATTGGTAGCTTAAAAGGCCAGAAAAATTCAAATGCATAGCAGTTGAGAAAGATGCCATCACTTCATAGGAACAAATCAGACTTGGGAAATGTTCCACTTGTTGAACACTCATTTAACTAACAATGGATTTACTAAGCACTATATGTGCCATTTTGTCTCAGACAAGTAAAAACAATGGAAATTAAATGCTGAAAACTAAAAGCATCATTCATGTATCTTCAATAGGTTCTTATCTAGCCATCGTGTTGCTTGGATAAATTTGATGTTTGCCACTTTGGAGTGTCCAGGTGGCATTGAAACAAACATTTATGTTGATAGTTGTCCTGGTTTAGGCCCATCAGGGAACAAAAGACCACGATTAGCCTCAAGTACAGAAGACTTAAGGATTGCTAAAGGGCAGGGAGAGCTTAATTGCTGCTTAAGGTGCAGGACAAAGCAGACCAGGCTACTCGGCTTGGGGAAGAAAACAGAAAATAATTTAATACCAACTAAAGCATAAAACCCCAAAACAGAACCAAAACAAAACAACACAGAATGGTACAGAGATGAAGAGTCCGACCAGCCCTTTAAGACCACCTGCTCCCCACTCCTCCCCTCTTCCCGGGCTCAGAGCCCTGATCCCGGTGTTTTATACCTCCGTCCCCCCTGAACGGCCCAGGGGGGCAGGGAGTGGGGGTTTCAGTCAGTCCGTTCCTGGTGGCTTCTGCCGTTTGTCTCACCTCAGGGCAAGTGGGTTCCGCACCAGTCCTCCTTGCAAGTCCGTGAGGTACCACACACACATGGCAGCCCTGCACGGGCTGCACCGACGCACATTTGTCCCAAAGCCCTGCACGGGCTGTACCGATGCTCATTTGTCCCAAAAGTTGCTGCTCCTCTCTGCCTCTCGTGTGGGGCTGCTCTGCGGTGCACAGGCTCTCCAGCATGTCCTGTGCCATGACCGCCTCCCCCACACAGTCTCTGGCCCGTCCGGGCACACTCACATGAAGTTGCTGCTGCTGATCCATAGGTTGCAGGGGTACCGGCTGCACTCTCACCACGGCTTGCAGAGGGGTCTCTGGTCTGATGCTCCATCCTTCCTCCTTCTCCGACTGTGGGGTCCGCATGGTCGCCTCCATCTTGTACCACTCTTACACCTCCTGCCTGGCACCTCAAATTCCCATCCCTAAATAGTGATCGCAGAGGCGCCAGATTGGCCCAGCCGGGCCGGCGAGTGGGTCTGAACCCAGGAGTCGGGGGAGAGTCTAAAAAAACTTTTACCGGGTCTTCACTGCAACCCGCTCCCCCTGTTACTAAGCAAAAGCAACTCCTTGCTAAACCATGAAAATAGTGAAGGTGTTTCAAAGATGATTCATAAAAAGAAATCTTAAAAAAACCCAATAAACCAGCTAATCTCCCCCTCTCCCAAAAGCACTCTGTTATTACAAGCATAATTGGCTTTGACTCAGTTGACTTTTAGGAGGGAAAATAATGATTCTTATAATACTTCTCACTTCTTTTTTTGCTCATTTGTAAAAAGAAGATAATGGTAGTCTAGAACTAAGACACTATGATTGAGCTGGAAAAAAAAGCCCAAAGAATAAAACAAATATGTGTATGTTTCAATAGCTCTGGTTAAATTCCCTTTTGCTCTTTTTCGTTTCATGTTTGTGTTGATGGAATCGTAGAATGGTAGGGCTTGGAAGGGACCTTTAGGGACCTGACCTGAGAAGTGTTTTCAAAAAGCGTGACAGTCTTCATGCCAGTTTAATTTTTCCTATTCTGAGGCTGCCAGTTTTTATTAAGGGTGGTTATGATGTATGCACCTGGTCATTGTTAATGATGATGAGATCATTAGCTTATCTCAGAGAGTAGTCCACCAAGCAGCTATCTGGCTGACTTCTGACTGCTGCTGACCTGGACCGTTATTGAAAAAGAGATTTAGGAGATCAAAGTCCCTTTATCTCATTACCTTTCCCCTAATCCATCAAATCTCCTTGGAAATTAATTTTTTGTGTAGGGTTTTCATCTAGGAAGTTATAGGTGTTGCATGTAGTGACAAAAAGATTTAGTGTAAAACCCCCATCAGAAACACTTTTGATGTGTAAAACTGCCAAGATGTGGTCACATCTTTGGCAGTGCTAAAACTTATGCCAAAACTCTGACTATAATTTAGCCTTAGTGTTAATATTAGGGAACTCTTGCAATACATGTGTGAAACGTGTCAAGATACATCAAAACATATGGAAGACAGAGAAGTGCAAATATGACTTCACAAAGGGCAAATTGTGCCTATGTAATTGTGTGCCTTCTATGATATGCATCAGTGGACAAAGGAAGAGGTAAAGATGTCATCTATGTAAAGTTTTGTAAAGCCTGTAATATGGTCTCCCACAACATTCTTACTGTTAAATTGGAGAGATACAGGCATGATAAATGGACTGTTAGGTGAATAAGGAGTTGGTCTGGCGACTGCATGTGAAGAGTTATGGTCAGTGGCTCAATGTCCAAGTGGAAACAGTAATGAGTGGTGTCCCTCAAAGGTTTGTGCTTTGTGATATCTTCATTGTGATGTTAATAATGGAATTGAGTTGCACCTTCAGCAAATTTCCACGACACCCAACTAGCAGATCTTGACAGACTTGAGGCATGGGCCCTTACGAACCTCATGAAGTGTCCAGCAAGGCCAAGTTGAAGGTCCTGGGTGTATTGCCTCAGGGTTGGAGAAACCCTTGGGCAGCAATACAGACTTCAAGATTACTGAATTGAGAGTAGCATAGTGGAGAAGGACTTGAGAGTACTGGTGGATGAAACGATGAACTTGAGCCAGCAATATGCACTTGCAGCTCAGAAGGCCAACTGTATCCTGGGTTTCATAAAAAGAGGTGTGGTCAGCAGGTTGAGGGCGGTTATTCTCCACTTCTACTCTGCTCTCATGAGACCCCACCTGTAGTACTGTGTCTCAAATACACGAAGGACATGGGCGATTTGGAGCAAGACTGACAAAAATGGTCAGAGCAATAACACAGCTTTTTTGCAAAAATGGCCTGAGAAAGTTGGGATGTTCAGCTTGGACAAGGCAGTACTTCAGTGAGTCCTCATTGCAGCATTTCAGTGTACAAAGGACGCATATGGCGAAGATGAAGAGACTTTTTTTGCCAGGTCTGTAGTGTTAGGATGGAGGAAATGGTTATAAGCTGAAAGAGGGTAGATTTAGATTGGACACAAGGAATAAATTTTTTACTGTGGATGTAGTGAGGCACTGGAATAGTTTGCTCTGAGAAGCTATGAGTGCCTCATCACTAAAAGTATTGGAGGCCAGGTTGGACCAGGCTTTGAGCAACCTGATCTAGTGAAAGATGTCCNTCCTTTCTCCTTCTCCGACTGTGGGGTCCGCATGGTCGCCTCCATCTTGTACCATCCCTTACACCTCCTGCCTGGCACCTCAAATTCCCATCCCTAAATAGTGATCGCAGAGGCGCCAGATTGGCCCAGCCGGGCCGGCGAGTGGGTCTGAACCCAGGAGTCGGGGGAGAGTCTAAAAAAACTTTTACCGGGTCTTCACTGCAACCCGCTCCCCCTGTTACTAAGCAAAAGCAACTCCTTGCTAAACCATGAAAATAGTGAAGGTGTTTCAAAGATGATTCATAAAAAGAAATCTTAAAAAAACCCAATAAACCAGCTAATCTCCCCCTCTCCCAAAAGCACTCTGTTATTACAAGCATAATTGGCTTTGACTCAGTTGACTTTTAGGAGGGAAAATAATGATTCTTATAATACTTCTCACTTCTTTTTTTGCTCATTTGTAAAAAGAAGATAATGGTAGTCTAGAACTAAGACACTATGATTGAGCTGGAAAAAAAAGCCCAAAGAATAAAACAAATATGTGTATGTTTCAATAGCTCTGGTTAAATTCCCTTTTGCTCTTTTTCGTTTCATGTTTGTGTTGATGGAATCGTAGAATGGTAGGGCTTGGAAGGGACCTTTAGGGACCTGACCTGAGAAGTGTTTTCAAAAAGCGTGACAGTCTTCATGCCAGTTTAATTTTTCCTATTCTGAGGCTGCCAGTTTTTATTAAGGGTGGTTATGATGTATGCACCTGGTCATTGTTAATGATGATGAGATCATTAGCTTATCTCAGAGAGTAGTCCACCAAGCAGCTATCTGGCTGACTTCTGACTGCTGCTGACCTGGACCGTTATTGAAAAAGAGATTTAGGAGATCAAAGTCCCTTTATCTCATTACCTTTCCCCTAATCCATCAAATCTCCTTGGAAATTAATTTTTTGTGTAGGGTTTTCATCTAGGAAGTTATAGGTGTTGCATGTAGTGACAAAAAGATTTAGTGTAAAACCCCCATCAGAAACACTTTTGATGTGTAAAACTGCCAAGATGTGGTCACATCTTTGGCAGTGCTAAAACTTATGCCAAAACTCTGACTATAATTTAGCCTTAGTGTTAATATTAGGGAACTCTTGCAATACATGTGTGAAACGTGTCAAGATACATCAAAACATATGGAAGACAGAGAAGTGCAAATATGACTTCACAAAGGGCAAATTGTGCCTATGTAATTGTGTGCCTTCTATGATATGCATCAGTGGACAAAGGAAGAGGTAAAGATGTCATCTATGTAAAGTTTTGTAAAGCCTGTAATATGGTCTCCCACAACATTCTTACTGTTAAATTGGAGAGATACAGGCATGATAAATGGACTGTTAGGTGAATAAGGAGTTGGTCTGGCGACTGCATGTGAAGAGTTATGGTCAGTGGCTCAATGTCCAAGTGGAAACAGTAATGAGTGGTGTCCCTCAAAGGTTTGTGCTTTGTGATATCTTCATTGTGATGTTAATAATGGAATTGAGTTGCACCTTCAGCAAATTTCCACGACACCCAACTAGCAGATCTTGACAGACTTGAGGCATGGGCCCTTACGAACCTCATGAAGTGTCCAGCAAGGCCAAGTTGAAGGTCCTGGGTGTATTGCCTCAGGGTTGGAGAAACCCTTGGGCAGCAATACAGACTTCAAGATTACTGAATTGAGAGTAGCATAGTGGAGAAGGACTTGAGAGTACTGGTGGATGAAACGATGAACTTGAGCCAGCAATATGCACTTGCAGCTCAGAAGGCCAACTGTATCCTGGGTTTCATAAAAAGAGGTGTGGTCAGCAGGTTGAGGGCGGTTATTCTCCACTTCTACTCTGCTCTCATGAGACCCCACCTGTAGTACTGTGTCTCAAATACACGAAGGACATGGGCGATTTGGAGCAAGACTGACAAAAATGGTCAGAGCAATAACACAGCTTTTTTGCAAAAATGGCCTGAGAAAGTTGGGATGTTCAGCTTGGACAAGGCAGTACTTCAGTGAGTCCTCATTGCAGCATTTCAGTGTACAAAGGACGCATATGGCGAAGATGAAGAGACTTTTTTTGCCAGGTCTGTAGTGTTAGGATGGAGGAAATGGTTATAAGCTGAAAGAGGGTAGATTTAGATTGGACACAAGGAATAAATTTTTTACTGTGGATGTAGTGAGGCACTGGAATAGTTTGCTCTGAGAAGCTATGAGTGCCTCATCACTAAAAGTATTGGAGGCCAGGTTGGACCAGGCTTTGAGCAACCTGATCTAGTGAAAGATGTCCCTGCATGTGGCAGGGACTTTGGGAATAGATGATCTTTGAAGATCACTTCCAGCCCAGACTATTCTCTAAATCTATGATCAGACCGCTTTGGTAGTAAGTAGTTTCTTGGAATTAAAGATGTTGTACCTCTTCTCGGCTCAATTCCTGGTTGCAGCAATGCCTTATTTTTAAAAATAAATTTATTTCCTTCTGAAAGTGTAACTTAAAACACCTTTTGTTTTTGTTATGGAAAAGGGAATATTGAGAAGAAACAATGTGAGATTTTTTTTTGTGTCTTGTGTTCATGGTCTCTGTTTCAGCATTGAAATGGTAAAGAAGCTAAAGCAGATAGTAAGCATACTCCCATTCATAGAAAGACAGGTTTCACTTACATGACTGTTTCTTTGTATTTAGCATCTGATTTCATAGAAAAGCAGAAGGGACAATTTAGGAGTAAATTTGCTTTTATTAAATTGTAAAATAGGGCATTTTCTACAAAAAGTAGTATAATTACTTAAACTCAGTAATTCCAAAGAAATTGACTAATTGCATGTTTGATCAAATTCTGATGTTAGCGTCAGTAATATTTTACTTTTAAAGATGTCTTGCCAGGCTTAGATGATTCCATGACTTTTAATACCCTCTCTGATGACAAGAATCTAGAAACATTCTTTATCCAGAGTAATTTTTATTGTATTCGGGTTTGTTTACTTAATTCTGTTCACTCTTTTTGTCTTATCTACAAGACACGATAATAATGAATTCTGATTCACTGTTATTTTGTTCTGTGTTTGTCTGTACAACTGAGTAATACACTGCTATTAATTATTAAATCTAGTTAGGGTTAAAAACTAAACTTACGATACTCTCTAAAGATTTTAGCCTTTGAACCAAAACCAGATAAACAACATGAACAGAATTTGCTAATAGCTTAATTGTGGCTGTACTCCCAATGACAAATGCAAACTTCTGACGTTGAACAGTGAAGTTAATATGTATGCCTTTAAGCTGTTTCACTTGGACACATTTCTGACAAGTACTCTCTGGGTAATGGTATTTTTGTGCCCATATTGTATTACTTTTTTAGTTATGCAACCGTGTTAGTTTTATTAATGCAGTTTTCATTTGGTTATTTTCAGAAAATAATTCAGCTGAATCTTCTGATTTCCTAACATTTTTTGGTATACAATTTCATGTAGTAAAGTGAGGAGCATGTTATTTATTTTTTTTTATTTGTGGAGTTTTCCCTTTAAATAATGGAAAACCAGTGAAACAGGAGGAAATGTGTAAATGGATTTTGTTATTTAAAAATATGGCCAAATAAAGTATCGGGATTTTTGTTGGTCATTGTGCAAAGTTACTTATATATGATTTGTTGAGCTATTAGAGCACATCCTTATGTTAGAATAGCTTAAGAAAAAGAGGCTATTCCCCTTACATGAGGATAGTTTGTAATGTCTCTGCTTTATATTTTAGTTGTTTCTGTCTCTAAGGAGAGACCATATTTTGTGGAATAATTAATAGGAGGAGAAACAGGTCATCACCTTCTGTGCCTGTGTGGGCTTTTTTTTGTCTTGTTTACATGATACCATGCTACTTCTGCATAGTGACATGCAATTCTCTAATACCTTCCCATTTCTTTGCAAAGTGTTTTATGTTCAGAGCCGAAATTCTGGGAAGTGCTCAGAACAGAGCCATAAGCCAGACGAATGTTTATTTGTTGATTTTAATAAAATTTTTTTTTAAAAATAAGGTTTCAGTTTATCAATCTGGACTATAGTTTGGATGTGGTGGCATTAATGGTACCTGTCACTGTGCTCAGTAGCTCTCAGATTGCTTATGTGGGTTTTGAGTTTGTTTGTTTTTGCAGGTTTGGGTTGTTTTGTTTTGTTGTTTTTCTGAAGGAGCAGGTGATGTGTATCTTTTTTGGAGTTGGGGTGTTTTTTGAGCCAAAATATGGGGCTGTTCCACAAAATACTAGCAGTCTGTCTGGTAACCTGTTTATTTTCTGACTTCAGAGAAGAAAGAAAATAACCACACTATTTAATGACTTAAATTTGTCATCTTCTTGAACACTACATTTATTAACAACTTCAAGGACAAAAAAAAATTACACTATCCCCTTTTTATGGCTCAATCTGAATGGTTTGTAGTTCAGTCCAAACTTTGTAACTGTAGGATGAATTTTCTGATCTTCTAATTATTCTTGTAGCTATCTCTTCCAGCTATTGAACATGATTACTCAACTATAGACAATGAGAACTGAACAGGGGTGTGTATGTACGTTTTAGTGCAAGTACAGGAGTAAAGTTTTTCTTCTGCATGTTGGGATGCTGCTGTTAAGCTGTGCACAAAAGAGTGGAGTGGCTTTCTGAGCTATGACATTAAACTNTGTTGGTCATTGTGCAAAGTTACTTATATATGATTTGTTGAGCTATTAGAGCACATCCTTATGTTAGAATAGCTTAAGAAAAAGAGGCTATTCCCCTTACATGAGGATAGTTTGTAATGTCTCTGCTTTATATTTTAGTTGTTTCTGTCTCTAAGGAGAGACCATATTTTGTGGAATAATTAATAGGAGGAGAAACAGGTCATCACCTTCTGTGCCTGTGTGGGCTTTTTTTTGTCTTGTTTACATGATACCATGCTACTTCTGCATAGTGACATGCAATTCTCTAATACCTTCCCATTTCTTTGCAAAGTGTTTTATGTTCAGAGCCGAAATTCTGGGAAGTGCTCAGAACAGAGCCATAAGCCAGACGAATGTTTATTTGTTGATTTTAATAAAATTTTTTTTTAAAAATAAGGTTTCAGTTTATCAATCTGGACTATAGTTTGGATGTGGTGGCATTAATGGTACCTGTCACTGTGCTCAGTAGCTCTCAGATTGCTTATGTGGGTTTTGAGTTTGTTTGTTTTTGCAGGTTTGGGTTGTTTTGTTTTGTTGTTTTTCTGAAGGAGCAGGTGATGTGTATCTTTTTTGGAGTTGGGGTGTTTTTTGAGCCAAAATATGGGGCTGTTCCACAAAATACTAGCAGTCTGTCTGGTAACCTGTTTATTTTCTGACTTCAGAGAAGAAAGAAAATAACCACACTATTTAATGACTTAAATTTGTCATCTTCTTGAACACTACATTTATTAACAACTTCAAGGACAAAAAAAAATTACACTATCCCCTTTTTATGGCTCAATCTGAATGGTTTGTAGTTCAGTCCAAACTTTGTAACTGTAGGATGAATTTTCTGATCTTCTAATTATTCTTGTAGCTATCTCTTCCAGCTATTGAACATGATTACTCAACTATAGACAATGAGAACTGAACAGGGGTGTGTATGTACGTTTTAGTGCAAGTACAGGAGTAAAGTTTTTCTTCTGCATGTTGGGATGCTGCTGTTAAGCTGTGCACAAAAGAGTGGAGTGGCTTTCTGAGCTATGACATTAAACTGTTCATGTTTAGGTGATTTTCTACTGTAACTCCAAATACTCTTTCTGATTGTTTTTCAGGGTGTGTTCATTCAGTGTTTGACAAGCTTACATTTAACAGTATTCATATGCGCAATCTTGGCCTGGTTTTGGTTTACAGGTCATTCTAATTCCCTTTCAGCATCATATCCTCATCATAATTTACCAGTGCACAGCTTTTGTATCACCTGTAATGACTGTCAGTAATAATTTTGGTTTTATTCTGTCTTGTTGGTGAAGATGTTTTTCTTAGCCTAGTCTTAATATTGCTGGGAACCTGTTTGGAAGACAGCTGTCTGTTGAGGACTTTCACCTATGTAATACTTACTGTTTAAACAATTGTTATTTAATGCATGTTACGTTGGTTTGTTGTGTGAACAGTTGCTTAGCAGATGCCTAGTTCCTCAAAACCACTGACTTTGTGCAGCAAATCATCTGAAGTCTTGTAACTACATAGCTCTTGGTTTGTATTCTCTGTCCTTCACCCCTTTTGCATGTTCAGGGGTTGTTTTTTTTTTTTTTTGGGCGATGTTTCAAGAGTTACAAGACAGCATAATTTCCTAACTAAGTGACAATGTTCTAATTTCAGTGGTACCTTTGTAACATTTACCTTCAGTGAGTGCTACAATGAAAATACTTTTATTGTCATTGCAAATATGGTATGTGATTCCCCAAAACCAGACAGAAATATTTGCAAATCTAGGCATGTGTTTTTTCTCTGTTAGTGTTTAGTGTTCTAAAGCAGCAGTTTAATGAGAGACAAACATATTTTTGGGGGTATTGTGATTTTAAAAAAAAAAAAAAAAAGTGAGGTCTCATGTGAAGCCATAGATATCTTCATTTGACTCTTTTCTGTTAACAGTTTGTGAAATTTCACCAATTTTGGCTTCTCTATTCCAGTCTTCTCATTTTACCTGCTCTCCTCTCCAGGTTGCTTTTATTAGGGTTAGAGTTTTATTTGTTTTGTAAAATTGAGGCTATCTGGCGCTGTTTAATAAAAGTATTTTGAAATGGCTGCCAGTTATTCCCATTTTAAATATAAATCCAGTTGTTGACACTTATAATTCTGTGAGTTTTTGCTGAAGTAGGTCTCGTGAAACACTGTACTTACACCATACCTCTGCTACTGATGTTGGACTTCTTTTGTTTACATACAAAAAAAAGGTATACAGTTGTAATCACATGCTTCTGCAGTTACTTTTTACTGTAATTCTGGCACACATTCTTTTTCTTAAGAGTTACTTGTCTGTACTGCTTTTCTGGTTTAGAAATTACAATTTGTAAACTTGCAGAAATACAGAGTTAATTAGATTGATACCATTAGTATCAGTTACATGGCTCTGGGAGGTGGTACCTACTTCCCTTTTCATTAAGGAAGGAGCCCCAATCATTTCTCTCACGTTAGCTGTGCCTTAGTCATCTGCTGTGGCACCAGCTTTTTCGATGTTCTTTCCTCATTAGAATTGAAACTGAAAATATTAAAGATTACTGGCTGGAAGCCAAGTCTGAAATTTAAGAAAATCTAGTCACTATCACTTGTGTTAATCTTTGCTCTAGTTATACCTCCCTCTTAAAATCTTAGTCTGTATATTAGCAGTTCTTTGGGTTCATCACGTAGACACCTAGATTATTTAATCTTATTTTGTTTTTTCTCTTAAGTAAATGCAGTGGCCCACACCACCCCATTCTTCACTTTTGGTAATGCAGCAATACTGACCTCTCTGGCCAGGCTGCCATTCTGAATGTTTCTTCACCTTTTCTAACAACAAAATCAGTCCAAACTCTGCAACTTCATCTTCCGCAGAAATCCAGGGACTGAACACAGAGTGTAACTCTGTTGTGTATTTATTACCTATCCAGGAGTTCACCTCCAGGTTGTTTTGTTTTATTCTAGTGTGGAACAGAAATGTTTGTTGCCAGGAGAAGAAATGTGAGATATTTATTGGATTTACAAGATTCAGAGTAATCTGTCTTAATGGAGCGTCATTTAGGGACACGTACAACTGTGCTCTCATGATTTCTGTTTGGCACAGTTGAACAAGCCGCTTGATTTTTTTTTTTTTTTTTTTTTCCAGACACTTGATCCAAGTGGATTCCACTCTAATGGAGTAGCTATCCCACTTGTCTGTGCCTGTGCCTTGGGGCACCTGCATGCTGCTCCTGTGTACCGTATGCATGGTCTTCACAGTTCATCTGCCTTATGAACACTGTGTGATTCTACAGCAGTGATTCTGTGTAAGGGTCAGTGCTTGGTGAATGCTGTCAGCAGCTGCTTAGCACTTCTGTGAAATAGGAAGACAGCTTCATGTTGCATCTTAAGGGACACTGGCTTTAGAGGCCTGCTGTAAGTAAGGAGTTCTGTATCCTCTGCAGAGGGACTGGGTCTCTCCTTACCAGTGGAGTGCTCCTGATTAGGAAGGAGTAAGTAAATGTTCCAGGACTTACCAGCAATTCAAAGACTCTGGGATGCTGACAGGGTACCTTTTCCGACTTATCATTTAACTTTCAGACTTTTATGAACAGAGTTAATCTTTCCAATATGAGACTTTGAGGCCTCTGGGACTACAGTTACTTGGTGGACTGCACTATCTCAAGTGTGGAGACCTGCAGGTTTTTACATCCTTTTCAGATGTGTGCTTACACAGCTGAAGTGTGTTGGGGACTGGACTCTGCATTGACACAGGTGCTGCCTGAGCTCCTGTATGCCTTGGAAAAAAGGTTCTTCATCTAGTGGAGTGCGTAGACCTGTTCTTATTCTGCCTGGTGGGTAATGAGTTCAAGTTCAGGCTTCCCAGTAGAGAAACAAGAGAGACCAACATAAGGTGCATAAGGTGATGAAGGGACTTGAACATCTCTCCTACGAGGAAAGGCTGAAGAGAGCTGGAACTCTTGCAGAAGAGAAGGCTCGGGGCAGAACCTTATCTGTGTATGTATATACATGAAGAGAAGATGCAAAGAGGATAGGGCCCAGCTTTTTCATTGATGCCCAGAGACAGGGTGAGAGGCAGTGGATGCAAACCAACTCAGGAAGTTCCTCCTTGAACATCAGACCCTTTTTCACTATGAGAGTGACAGACACAGGCCGCCCAGAGAGGTTGTGGAGTCTATTTCCTTAGCAATAATAAAAAACCCCATTTAAACACAGCATCCCTGCTTGAGCAGGGGGCTGGCCCAGATGACCTTCAGAGATCCCCTCCAGCCTGCACATTTCTGGGATTATGTGAAGTACAGTCATTGTGCTGCAGCATCATCTTGCAGATATGCATCAGCTCTGGCATTAGTTTACTCAGATATATTTTTTTTTTTTTTTTTTTTTTTCACTGTGCTGCGACTTACTTATTTGGTTATGGACATACAAGGAATCATTTTGTAGGTGATTACATTCCTGGGACAGTATGACCAGATACCTTAGGGGAAATCAGTGAAAACCTTAGTTCTTCAGTTCAGAGATCCTCCAGTAGCAGTACGCTAACATGCTCTTCTGGGGATAGCCACCTTTCTTGCTTAAGTCTCTGTGGTGGGCAACACAGCAAGTTAGTTTGTTACCCTGGATTGTGTGCTGTGTTGGGCAGTATAGAGCTGTCTTTCAGCTGATCCCTGGCCATCTACAGGACTGAGGCAGTCTGTAGCTTCAAGCAGTTCACTGAAGATGAGGGACCTCCAGGCCAAATCCAGTGTCAGTACCCGCAGCATTGCCAGCATCATTAGGCAAAGTAGGGCAGTTACGCTTTCAGGGGTTTGGCAAATCATCATCAACTGAGTAAACCCAGGAGGACTGAAACCCTCCAGACTGAGCACACTCACTCTGCCAGTGCCCTAACACCATGTGTGAAGTACATGCTTGGTGCTAGCTGTGCTTGTAAGCCCAGACTAGTACTAAAGCGTCTCGATGAGTGATGCTTGGGTGGGGTCACAGACTTAGTTGCTTTCCCCAGTGCTTAGAGATGCCCTCTATAGTTCCAGCACGTTCCTTTTGCAGAAGACAAGTTATTTATAGATTTAAAAAATGACAGAGAAAAATGCTCTGTTTTCCCTTGTCAACACTCATCAGTAACAAGAGTGCTGCAAAGTCAACAGATCATTTGCAAACATAGGGGTTAACTCTCTTTATGTGTACACCCATTAAGAGATGTAAAAGACTGATGACTGTCTGCACGAGTACTGTGAACCAAATATGTTTATTCTAAAATACATATAAATGACAGCCAGCCTGTCCATTCAAAATTATTCTGAGGTCAGGGGAAAACAGTGGGGGTGAAGAAGTGCACAGGCTGCTGGTCTGCCATGCTCAGGCCAAGTGCAGAAGTAGCAGAGCAGCTGGCTCTTGCTTTGGCTCCCAAGACGGGCCAAATCTTCACTCTGGAGTAAGTGGATACCTGCTAGAGGGGCTGTCTGCTTCTCACAGAGGACTTGTGGTAATGTTGAGAAGGAATACAGACTCCAACTTTAAAAACAACTGGTAGTCTTATTCCCATTGCTTTCTTTAGGAACCCTACTCCTAGCTAGAGCTTGAAGGTAAGCCAGTACCCTGTAACTGACAGGTGTGTTGCTACACCACATGTCCAGTGTCCCATTTCCAGTACCCTAAATCATCCACTGCCTTGATGTCCACTGATGACTGTGACATCTGGGAGAGAGAAGCCTAAAGCTGTGATGCACACCTTAGCTTTTTCTCTATTTGCTGTGCTAGAGGGAAGAATGAAGGTATTTATGGTAAAACATCTTATGCAGTTCAGTTTGGGAGAGATGAGACATTTGTCAGGCTGCACTTTAATAAAAACTTTGGCTTATCAATAAGTCTCTCCTTTAAAGTAAAACTGCTGCTCAGTTCTCATCTGTTATCTAGGCAGTGAAATCCTTGAGGGGTGCTGGACCTCAGGTAGTTGTGCTTGGCTCTTTGTTATTTTCTAAAAATGGACTATTCCTTTTTTTCACAACCCCATGTGGCGTTTTTTCTTTTGTTTGCTTGTTATTTTTATTTTAAGTAGTCTTCAGAGACCTCAACCAGTAGAATGTTTGCATCTGGACCTGAAAAAGCAAACGTTAACAAGTTGTTTTGCAGACTCTCTTTGGGTGATTCCAGTAATGGCTGTTAGCCAGTCAGCTCTTTGGGGCTATATACTTTTCTTTCCTTTCTTTGTGAAAAGCAGTAAAGAAAGGCAAAAGCCGTTTGAATGCTGGATTATTTTTTTGTCTGTTCTTAGTAACCTGTTTTAAACGTATTAAGGCATTTGCCTCTTGCAGAGGTTTGTCTTCTAGTCTCACTCTTCCCTTCACAGAATAAAGTATGTTTAAAACACAACAACAAACCAAACAAGCCCCAAAAAACGAAACACAGACCTTTCCATGTTACAGATTAGAAGTGGTGAATGCTTAGAGCTTTTGGTGTGCACTCTTCCTACAGCCATGTATAGTGAGCTTGTTATTTTTCTAGCGTATCTTGCTGTATGATGAAGTACCTTGGAATATCTCAGGTTTCCTTCATTGAGAAGACTGTAAGAGTGCAATCTAGGGATTAATTTTTATGTTTAGATTTGCAGTCATAAGAGCTTATCTTTCTGCCAGTCACCTTACTTAAGAATCTTTTTTTGACAGAGTGCAGAAATCATGCTTTCCCCAAGACCTTTTGAAGTAGAAGACCTCCTTGACCTATTGATAATGCAGATTTACTGTGTTCATGGTAATCTTGTTCTGAATTTCAGACAGCCCTTTAAGTCCATCAGCAAGCTAGGTAGATTGTTCTAAAGCCCTTCTGGAATTAAACCTAGCCAGAAAAAGAAGGAAAATAAGAAGGGGTTTCTCGGGTACGTCAGCGACAAAAGGAAAGTTAGGGGGAATGTGAGCCTGCTGCTGAACACAGAGGGTGCCCTAGTGACAGAGGATGCAGAGAAGGCTGAAGTAGTCAATATCTTCTTTGCTTCAGTCTTTATGGCCCAACCCAGCAAGGATAGTAGGATGGTCTGGACAGCAGAGGACTTGCCCTGGGTAGAAGAGGTTAAAGACTTGTTGGCCAAGCTTAAGGCTCATAAGTCAATGGGTCCTGATGGGATGCATCCTAGAGTGCTGAGGGAGCTGGATGATGTGGTTGTTAAGCCACTTGCCATCATTTTTGAACCATCATCAAGGACAGATGAAGTGCCTGAGGACTGGAGAAAGGCCAGTGTCACTCCAGTCTTCAAAAAGGGCAAGAACCATGATGTAGGAAACTACGGGCTGGTCAGCCTCACCTCCATCCCTGGAAAGGTGATGGAACAGCTCATCCTGAATGCTGTCACTAGACATATGAAGATGGTTATCAGGGAGAATCAACATGGATTCACCAAGGGGAAATCCTGTCTGACAATCCTGATAGTCTTCTCTGAGAGCATAACCGGCTACCTAGATAGGGGAGAGCAGAAAGTGTCATCTGTCTTGATTTCAGCAAGGTTTTGACACTGTGTCCCATGACATCCTCATCAGAAAGCTCAGGCAGTGTGGCTTGGATGAGTGGACAGTGAGGTGGATCGAGAGCTGGCTGAATGACAGAGCCCAGAGGGTGGTGATCAATGGCACAGAATCCAGTTGGAGACCTGTGGCCAGTGGAGTTCCTCAGGGATCGGTTCTGGGGCCAGTCTTGTTCAACATCCTCATAGGCGACCTGGATGAGGGGACAAAGTGTACCCTCAGCAAGTTCCCTGATAACACCAAACTAGGAGGACAGGCTGATTCTGCAGAAGGTTGTGCTGCCATTCAGCGGGATCTTGACTCGCTTGAGAGTTGGGCAGAGGGGAACCTTATGAGGTTCAACAGGGACAAGTGCAGAGTCCTGCATCTGGGAAGGAACAACCCCATGCACCAGTACAGGCTGGGGATTGACTTGCTGGAGAGAGGCTCTGCAGAGAGACACCTGGTTAATAATAAACTCAACATGAGCCAGCAATGTGTCCTCATGGCCAAGAAGGCCAATGACATTCTGGGATGCATCAGGAGCGTGGCCAGCAGGTCAAGGACGGTTCTCCTCCCCTTCATCCTCCTCTACTCTGTCTGTAGTCCTGTGACCAGTTCTGGATTCCCTGGCTCAAGAAGGACAAGGAATTCCTGGAGAGAGTCCAGTGCAGGGCCACCAAGATGATCAGGGGACTGGAACATCTTTCATACGTGGAAAGGCTGCAGGAACTGGGGCTGTTTAATCTAGAGAAGAGGAGACTGAGGGGGGATCTTATTAACATTTACAAATATTTAAAGGGTGGGTGTCAGGAGTCTGGGGCATCCCTTTTTTTCTATATTAGCTAGCAACAGGACAAGGGGTAACGGGGTAAAGCTTGCAACACAAAAAGTTCCATTGAAAAAAACTATTTCACTGTGAGGGTGAGGGAGCCCTGGCACAGGCTGCCCAGGGAGGGTGTGGAGTCTCCTTCTTTGGAGGTCTTCAAGACCCATCTGGACATGTTCCTCTGCAACTCAGTCTAGATTGACCTGCTTCTGCAGAGGGGTTGGACTAGATGATCTCTAAAGGTCCCTTCCAACCCCGACTATTCTGTGATTCTGTGATCACCACCCTCCGGGCTCTGTCACTCATCCAATTCTTGATCCACCTTACTGTCTACCCATCCAAGCCACACCGAGTTTTAATATGATGTTCTGGGAGACCGTGTCAAAAGCCTTGCTTAAGTCAACGTAGATGACATCCACTGCTCTTCCCTCATACAGCCAGCCAGTTATACTCTCATAGAAGACTGTCAGGTTGGTCAAGCAGGTTTTCACCTTGGTGAATCCATATTGAGTTCCCTTGATAACCATCTTTTCATTCATGTGTTTTGAGATGTCATTCAGGATAAGCTGTTCCATCACATTTCCAGGGATGGAGGTGAGTCTGATTGGCCTGCACTTTCCTGAATCCTTCTTGCCTGTTTTGAAGATTGGAGTGACATTACAGAATCATAGAATGGTAGATGTGGAAGGGACCTCTAAAGGTCATCTTGTCATGCCTCCTTCCTAAAGCAGGAGTACCTACATCAGATCACACAGGAACATGACCAGGTGGGTTTTGAAAATCTTCAGAGAAGGAGACTCCACACCCTCCCTGGGCAGCCTGTGCCAGGGCTCCATCAGTCTTGCAGTAAAGTAGTTTATGTTTAAGTGGAACTCTCTCTGTTCCAGCTTTTGTCCATTACCCTTTGTGCTGTCACTGGACACTGCAGAAAGAAGTCCTGCCCCATCCTCTTGACATTGGCCTTCCTCCAGGGTTTGAGATGACAGGGTTTTCTGGTAATGGGCTGTAAAGATGGCTCCTGTAAGAAGCTGCTCAAAACTCTCCCCAGCTCTGAGCCAGACTCACTTTTGGGGCCGAGGCAAGTAGATGCCTCCAGGATCACTTTTTAAGGAGAAGCCAGAAGAAGAGGTTTGTTCCTGTTTCTTCCTTCATCTGTCCCTTCTTCTCGGGCTGGTGGTGGTGCAAGGAGTGGGAAGAGTGAGAGAAACAGCCATGCGGACTCCAAGGTCAGTGAGGAAAGAGAGGAGGGGGTGTGCTGGAGCAGAGACTCTCCTGCATTCTACAGAGAGGACTGCTGAAGCAGTGACTTGTTCCATTTTGCTAAAGACCCTGCATCAAGAGCACAGCCTTATTTTGTTGAAAAAGACCCAGTGCCAGGGTAAGTGGCTATGACTGGAGGAGGCTGTGTCCTGTGGGACGGATCCATTATTCACAGAAGCTGTAACTGAGGGGAGGAACCCATGCCAAAGAGACTCATTAAAATGATGCCCAGAAGAGGCCATGCCCTGTGGAAGTGACCCTGTATCTACAGAAGCTGCAACTGTGGGGAAGAGCCCATGACAGAGATATT